>VXBW01000286.1:184-89525 GCA_013400375.1 Thinocorus orbignyianus | reverse complement strand
TATGTAGATGAATTCAGGAATTTCTGTATGTGCTGGCTTCTGTTTTGTTATTGTTAAAAGAACAAAGTTATGTCCTTACTAATTCCCATTTCTCTAGCCATAATAAGGGATAGACCCATGCTGCCACCTCAGTATAATTCAGTTTAAAGTTCACTCTTCCATGAGACACAAACCTCTTAGGAATCCCGTGATGTTAGTTTCTTGGCTATTTTTTTTTTGACAAATACATTGGTTTTTAAAGCAAAGGGTGAAAGGCAGGGGGACAATAAGTGGGGTGGACTGCGAGTAGACCCACAGCATGGGAGAGACAGATGTAGCAGCCATGGGAAATGAGGCAGGGGCTGAAGGGAGAGCCACCATGAGGAAAAGGGGACTGGGAGGACATGGTGTTGGGGCTGTGCTAAGGGGTCCAAGTCAGGGATGACAGGATGTAAGATGGATAGAAACTTTCAGGTCTGAAGAAAATAAAATATGGTCAGAGTGGAAATTGTTACGCAGAGCATTACAGTAGTAAATGACTCAGATGAGTGGCAGGTGAAAAATATTTACTTTTTTTCTTCTTAAGAGATAGTTTAAAAAGAAGCTTGAAAAGTCACTGCTGCTTATTTTGCTGAATGGGAGTTAAAAATTGTACTTTAAGCAAGATGCTCTCCAATATATGTGGCAAGCATAATGGTAGAGAGACCACTCCCTGTGAGTCTCCACCGCACGATCTCTAGATTATCAGGCAAGATATCCTGGAGAACATTAATAATGCTAATATTCTTATTCAGGTAAGGAGAGAGTTTTTCTGCTAAGTACATATATGGATAAACTGCAAAGATCAAGTCTTACTGCAGTTTCAATAGGAAAGACCTACTTGCTTCTCTGCTTAAACTGAACTGTTAAGACATTTTTACACATTATAGAATATTCAGGCAATTTGATTTAAAAGACTTCCAGGTAAGGGCAATCTGCAAAACACTTCCTTGTCAAAACTTTGACTGGTTATGGTGTGGAAGGGAATACAGGTAAACTGGGCCACAAAGAGCAAATGAGTTTGTGTTTGCCACTGCACTGCAGCATTGGCACGTAAACTATGGTTCCCAAATTAGAAGTAGTATAATGATAGTAGTGTAATGGTTAGGGATCCACATAGTAATAAAACTGCTTGTAGAAAGGCTGCTATAAAAAAGTCGACAGTGAGTTCTAAAGTTATTTAATTGTCTCCAAATTAGTTGTGTGGAGAAAAGCATTTAAACCAGGCACATTTTGTAGTATCGTGGATTGTGAGTCTGAGAAAGGTTTCAGCAGCCTAGGCTTGCAAGTGAAGAAATGATTGGGAAAGCAGTGACAGCTGCAAACAAGAGTACTTGGTTTGCCAGAATCCTATCTTTTCTGAAGAGCTATATTTTAAAGATGTCCGCAGTTGACTGTAAACCTGCGTTGCAGCGAGTAAATATTCTTGCTTAAGCACTCTATAGTAAAATATATTTAACATAGGTTTAATAATTTGTAGACTTGGGTTGATCTGAATGCAGACTATAGGAATTTTAAAGTTAAAAGTTCTATTAAAATCCTTATAAAACTATTTTTGTTAATGATCAGACATTTGGCAATCATTAATTAGAGGTAATTTTAAAATGGATTTGAATCTCAATGTATACTTGAATATTGGAGGTTTTAATTTTACTTTTTTATATAGCAAAACAATAATCATATCAAAGCATTTTCACAAGTTCACTTAGAAACCTGTGAGTTTTCTGAGTCTGGCAAGCCTTGTGCTCTTGTGAAATGCTCATCTTGTTGCAGAAATTCTAAGGGTAGCGCTTGTGCTTTTAATCATGTTCCACAGTACTGTTCTGTGCCACAGAATAGTTCTTAGAAGATCCCCACAGTACGAAGAAAACATTCTGGTGAAATTTATGGAAACACAGAATTACATGATTGTACAATTCAGTTTTCCAAGGTGGGAAACTTAACTACAAAATGAAGTGAAGTTTATGACAGATCATTCCTTGCACAATCCAACAGTTTCTACTAACTAGGCAGTTTTCATACACAGAATCAAGAAAAGAACCTAAAATATTAACTCAGATCAACCCTACTTCTTTGGTTCTAGTGGCATATTCTTAATGCATTTGTGAGTACAAGCCCCTGTGGTATCATCTGGTTGAATGATGTAACTCTCCTGTCCTCCTTTGAGATGCTTCTCTGGGTACATTGTAGATCTCTAAATTGTTTTAGTCTCTTTTCTTCTATAAGTACAATCACTTCTTTAATGTCAGTGGGAAGAAAATGACTGATTGTCAGGGCATTAATGATTGAGTCTGACACTGGGGAAAAAAGTGCACGTAGAAGTCTTTAATTAGGCACATCCCGTGTTTTTGTGTGACTAGCGCACTGCAGGTTTATGGTATAATTGGGTTAATTTCCAGTCTTGTTTGGGAACAGCTGTAATGTGGAAAAATCTGTTTCTCAAATCTAGTGCACAAGTTAAAATGTGCAGAATTGATCTCCCTACTATTAGCGAAATTTCCTGTTGTGGGCACATAGTAAATACTATAAATGTCAGGGAAATTTCAGGGCTTGGTAAGTGTTAATGGTGAGAGTGGACTGGCAGAAGTAGAAAGAAGCCAGGCTCTGATTCAGCTACTGTACTCCTTTCTCTATTGTGCAAAACTACACATAGATCTTCATTCTGTTCCATCTTTGAGAGCGAAGTCGGCTTCTGGGAGCACTGCAGACAGAGAGTTACCCCACAGCCTGCTCAGAGGTGGCTTTAGATGTTCTGTCTGAATCCAAAACTGAGGGTCTGTCAGCATGATTTTAGTTGCTGTCAGGTTTGAGCAAGATGGAGAGTTGAGAGGCACTGTATTTAAATTTTGTTGGAACTTTCCAAATCTATCTGGCTCTGAAGAACTGTAGAACCCTCTAGAGTATTCTAACTTAAAAAAAAAAAAAAAAAAAAAAAAAAAAAGTAACGGGGGTTTCTCAATCTTATCACCTTCTGTTTGTTAGATATTAAAATTAAAAAAAGAAAAACCACCCTAGAGAGTTAATAAATGGGAGTAATGCATGCCTTAGGTTTATCAGAAACGTGTTTCACTTAGTAACACAGGTCGATTCTGAACCTAAAATTATCCTAGAAGCTCAAAGTGCCATTCAGCTAGTTACACAGCAGCTGAGCCTCTCTTGCTCTGTGCATATGCTCTTTACCTTCAGCAAATCCAAGTAATTCAACTTAGCTTTGAAGTGAAAGAGGGCTTAAGAGGCCTAGTTGTGTTTGATTCCTTGAGGGTACCATAGTCTGCTCTAGACAGAGAATAATTACAGTTACTATGGATGAGATGAAAAGAGGCTGCTTCTTAGCTGTGATAGCTTGACAGTCAGTGTGAGCTGTAATAATGAGTTTGAGAAGTGACCATCTAGTTCATCTTTCCTTTCTCAAAGAAACAAGCTGTGGTGATGAACTCAGTGAACAAGTACAAAACTTGAAGAGAAGCTTGTGCTTAGAAGAAAAGTCTGTCAACCAAACACCATCCTCTTCCCTCCCTTTGAATGTGTAAGATGTGAAGGTCAAGCTTTTCAACGCTGACACTTTAGTTCTGTAATTCACAATGCCAACTGTCCATTACTCACCAGCCACACGCTTCCAAATTGTCCCATTTGGGGGATCTTGTCCTTTTGTCATCCCACCTGTACCTGCGCAGCTGGCAGCATCTCACCTTAAATCATACATGTCAAGGCACTGTCACAGTATTTCAGGAAGGTGAAAATGTTTTAGAGAAAATGACAGTGTGTAACAAGGTATGAGTGCTAAAAATTACATCTAATACAGTGGTAAAAAAGATATGGATAACTGGAGCCAGTTTCAAAAACCTTCATCCCACACAAACACATATGAAATTAATTATTTTATTAATTATGGCTGCTATAACAGAGTAGCATTAAGTATGTGGCATTGAAATTACTGGAGAGTGAGAGGGAAAGGCTTCTGTTGTCAATGGTGCCCATAAAAATAACAAACCACCATGTAATAGCATAATTTAATTTGTCCGGGGGGAAACAGAAACAGGCTTATTCAAAAAGCTTGAAACAAGTTGCTGGTTCAGTAGGTAGATGTCTTGGTAGAAGACACAAAACCAGCTGTAGTAGATGTCAAGATATTTGGGAAGACAGCAGAGGTGCTTGACTTCCTTGAAGTGCAAGAAAAGGTCAGAGCTGCATACCTTAAGTGCAGAGACTGTCAGATTGTGGGCTGGGTAAGAGCCAGGTAATCAGATTGAGGTCAACTGGCTGGAAAAGTCCAACTTTTCTGCTGGAAGAGGATGATACAATTACTAGGGGAATAAAACCTTTCCTGTTCTGTTTCTTCTGGCCAAGATCAAATCTGGGATGCCCGACTCCTTTTTAAATCATTGTATGTGACCTTTTGCTTGTTCCTCTTTAGAGGTTAAAATCTGAAAACTTTATTGCAGGATTATTTTTGGTACCAATTGAGCTGAAGTGGCACAGCCAAATTCTGAGTAAAATCTCCCAGGTTGCAGTCTGCAACCACAGGGCATCTTGGTTTTCACACCTAAAGAAATTCACTGGTTCCATGAATGTAGCTGGTGATCTTTCATATTCATGTTCCAGAACTCACCAAATCCTGCCCCAGACAAAACAACTTGAACTATTGTTGCTATGGTCACTAGAAGCTGAGTGGAATGACTCCTCATGGAAGATCAGAGATCACTCCAGATTTCACAAGTGATACATTTAAATTTCTATTAATTTTTTATATTTTATTATTATTATTATTTTCTTCAAATACACATTTACTCTACTTCTGGCATCAACTGCAAATCTCTTCAAAGTAGGAAACTCTTTTGTCTGGTCTGGTGTGCCTGAAAGAAAACTCAAACTTTTTTACTTTTTCCTTTTAGTGGCTACAAGTTATAATTTGCAAAACAGTCCCATAGCATACTGCCATGTCAATCAAGCTTTTTAAAATGAGATTTGATTTAAACACTGCTTGCTTAAATATTCTATCTGGAGAGGCCTACACATCTATGCTCTCAATGAGATGAATAGTTGTCAAACGAACAAAACACATATTGTATGTTCCTTACACTGACTTGAGCAATAATTAATACTGTTACAAAGGAGGAGTCTAGGAGATGTGACAGATTTGTGACTTTGTTTTTTAAAAATCACATTAGGAATGCTGGATATGAATTAAAACATGGTACTGTGTGGAGAGAATCGAGTGTCTAGCTGAATTAGAATCACCTACTTTAATTGATCTTTATTGCCATAACTTTGGTAGAAGAGAAGGGGCATAAGGGAGGATTTTCTCATCATGAAATGAAGTTTTTTATGAAAACAAAATGTATTTGAAATTGTCAGAAAGATTCAACCATGAAAGAAAGCTTTAAGTATGTGGCTAAAGAATTTTGTGTTTTCCAATACAAATTATCCAAGTTCTACTGTAGAAAATTTCTTCCAGGAGTACTAAGGGTATGTCCCATTTCGAGGTACCACCATCATCCAGCCTTTGCCAACTGTTTTGCCTGATCCACAGCCTCATGAACTCAACCAGAGCTTTTCTATCACCCTTTGCGGTGTTTTCCCTGATGTTTCCAATTCCTTGCTGGCTTCTGTCTGTATGTACTGCTGAGGAATCTTGTGCTGGGTTATGGCGCTGTCCTGGTTTCTAGGAGGGATAGGGTCAATTCTGCCCTGCCTCTATCAGGCACAGATATTCCACCCCATGTGTGCCACACCCAGAGGGCAGCAGGGAGCTGGCTGGGAAGGGGAGGGGCCACAACCGGAAGTGGGCGTGGTGACATCACAGCGTAGCCATATATCTGGGCAGGCGACACCAGGGTGTGGCTCGGTTGCGTCCTTAGCAGTCAGGATGGTGTGGGCTGCGGTCAGTATTGTACTTGTGTTTGTATCCTCTATCCGTGTTACTGTTTCCCTGTAATACTTGTTGTTCCGGTAAACAGGTTTTATCTCAACCCACGAGTCTGCCTTTTCCTTCCCATCCTCTCCCCACTGCTGTGGGGCATCAGAGCCAACGGGCTGCCACCTGGCTCTGGTGTTGCCACCGAGGCCAAACCACAACAGGCGCTAATTCATTTTCCTGTACACCAGGATCCCTAAAAAAGTATGTATTTAAAAAAAAAATTGCCAAGGATCGACTTGTCTTAATGATGGTGGTATTTCTTTGGTAATATTATTATTCTTCAGTGTATTACATTTTTAATGGATATGTATTTTTCTCCCATCCAATAACAATGGTCTTATGTAGTGTTGGATAATACCTCTGGTACCTCTGTATCAGGACATTTACTACCAAAATCTACAGATGAGGCAGTGTTATGGTTGGAATTACATTTTAACTTGCTTGTTTTAAGGGACTTAGAAAAGACCTGTCTGAGATAGTGATGGGAGGTCCCGGTTTCACCCATCTCATCATGTGTTATCTTTTCTGACATCTGATTATCTAGTAGACAAAAATACAACAGAGCTTAAACAATTTGGAGTGAAGTGTCTTTTAGTCAAATGGCAAACAAGCACCATTCCGTTCTGTGCTGCTGCTTCTTCCTTCCCAGTCCCAGCTGTAAGTTGCTGGTCTGGGTTACCATTTAGTGTGTACAATTTATTTAGTAACAAAAGGAATTATGGAAACAGTTGGTGTAGAATGATGTTGCAGACCCTAGAAAATCCCCTGCAGATAACCAGCTTTGCACGACTTGTAAAAAACAACTGGAAATACGTATGGCTGCTGTAATATATGGCTAGAACAGAATAATTCCAAATATACAAAAAGGAAAGAGGAAGCTTGTTTTTCTGTCTTTAAAAAAACTAATGCAGTACAAAGTTTATACGCGTAGGAAATGTCTTTATTGGTCCAACCAACTGCCATTTATACCCACCTTCTGCTGCCCAACAAAATGTTTATGCCTCTAAAATTGTACCCCAGAGTTACACATTTTTTGCAGCTGTATCCTCTGTTCTATGAATATTACCTCTTTGAAAATCTTGCCTCACCTCTGGCCTCAGGCTCCACCAGCTGCTGGAAAAACTCTATTAAATAAACTGTTCACAGATTAAGCTATTTTACAGACATGTTTTGAAAACAGCTATGTTTCTGTCTGTATTACTCATGAAGCAGTCTCTATCTGTCAGGAAGACTGGATGAGATACCAAGTGCTTGTCAGGGGGAGTTGGATTGTATAAGCATCTTTCCTGTGGAAGAGAAATAGTTGATCTATTTCTGCTTCTCAGTGGTAGACACCCATTTTTAATGTGATAAATGCCTGCATACGTAGGTCATATTTGTATGACCTACCCCGCTTCTTTGTTTGCAGGGTCCTTGTATTATTATCAAGTAATCAGCTTTAAATCCAAACCTTTTTTCTCCCTGCATATCTTGTCCCTTCTATCTCTTCTATATGTTCTTCACTTCCCTCTTCTCTCCATTTATTTGTCAGTTTGAACTTTCTGCCAGACCTGCAGAGCAGACTTTTTACCAAGGCCTATAGTAAGAGGGACAAACGGTAACTCTTTTGAACTGAAAGGACGTAGATTTAGATTGGATATAAGGGTATTTTTGCAATGCAGTTGGTGAGACACTGGAACAGGTCACCCAAAAATGTTGTGGTAAGTTAGGTTTGATGGGGCTTTGAGCAACCTGATCTAGTGGAAGATGTCCCTACCCATGGTAGGGATGTTGGATGAGATGATCCTTAAAGGTCCCCTCCAACCCAAACCATTCTATGATTCTATGACCCATCCAGTGGGAAGAGGCAATTTTCCACCTTTTATTTTTTGAGATTGTACCAGTTCCTGCCTTTGCATCTAGGGGCATTGGTTCTGTCCCTGAAAAACACCTAGCTAGTTCAGCATACGTAAACTTAGCCGTTATACTAGTTCCCCTTTTGTCTTTGGCATCATGACGGAACTTGGTCTTATACGTTCAAAGTCACTCTTTAATTTTTTGCTGTTATTTATTTATTTATTTAATATGCAGTATGAGATCTACAATCAGTTTTTCATTACAGTCCTTACCATTTCACAACATTTCTGCTTCCTGAATGAAGTCGTCACAGCTCACAAAGGAATGGAGCTTGAAGAGCAAAACTTCCCTTACAAGTGGATGAAATGAGTTCTTCAGGTAATGTTTCTCTAAAATATTTGATTTCTCAACAAGCTACGAAGAAATAAAAAATAACAAAAGATATAAAAAAGGAGTATCTTCAGAGACATCTAGGTTATAGCTTTGGCTTCTCAAAGTCAATCTTCTGAAAGCTTGAAATCTGTGTTTTGGCAAAGAGGTAGTGTTAGTCCATGCATAATCCTTGATTTGAATGGAAGGCAGAAAATCAAAGTTGAATATATACTCAATTTTTTCTTCCCTTTAATATATTCTGACCATATCACTGTTCTCCTTTCCTTTTTGCCTCCCCCCTTCTGCTGCTTAGCATTGCTTTTGCTGCATAGGAGGTCTCTCAGAAAAATTCAACATGAATTGATCATTATCCAGTCTTGCCTGTGTTATGTCAAGCAAGCACAAGAAAGACTCTTGTTTCTGAAATAGTCCGTTGTTTCTTGGTTCATTTATTTTCTTATTAAGTTCAGATGGAGGATGAAGGATGCTATTTTGAAAAAAAAAAAATATCAATTCAAGGGCACTGCAGAAAATGGCACTGTAATTACTGCACCTTATCCAATCAAGGCATTAAAAGTTTTCTAAGTTCTAAAAAAGCAGACTGTTGCAGTTCAGACATTTTCTCTGAGCTTTGGGTTCAGCTTTAATACTGCCATCTTCTCTCTGTTCTAATTTTTTAACTCCTCAGAGCTTTAATTCAGCTACTACAGGAGTTTCCCTTTTCCCCATTTATCAGATCAGTTTCAAATATAAATGCTGCTGCCATATTTGATGCTATCTCAAACTTCTTTTTGGATTTCTTCTTAGTGGTTTATCTTTTCTGCTGAAATCTTTGGAGAGTTAAGAGCCAGTATAAAGATAAATTATTTGAGGCACCTGGTCTTATCTTTCATTGGTCAGATACAGAACTTCATTTCATTTGAGGGGTGGGGAGGTTACATTTACAGCTAACCAGGATTCTTGTTAAGCCACTTGCGTCTCATAATCTGTATTTCATCATTGTGTGCCATGGTTTATTATTAAAGTGGTAATTCACTTTAACTGGGAGTACCTATGCCTGAATGCCTCACAGCTCAGTATGAAAGTAGAACTATAATAATATTTTTAACCAAAAGCAATAGTCCAATTCCATGAACTAAATCAAGAAAATAAGTTTAGCCAGGCCTTTTCTCTTCTTTCTCTTACAGTAACTTCTGAACTAAATCTCATACAGTTTCTGGATGATGTCTTGAGACTATTGTATATTCATAGTGAAAGCTTTTGAGTCCCTTCTAGTAGCTACAGCCCCTGCCTGGTTTAATTGAGCTCAAGTAGGTGAAGTTCATACCTTCCTTGAAAACATTACACATGTAAACATGGTGAGTGTACTGCCAACTGTGGAGTGACTTCTTACTGAATGATATTAAGGTAAATTTTAGTTTTTTCACTGTAAAGAGTGAATTTTAGAAATACGACTCTTTCTAACCTCTCTAGTAGTGTCCAGATGAACACAATTTGTGTTATTTGAAATTACTGCTGGATGTTATTGGGCTCAGACAATTCAGTCACAGAGCGACTACTGTTGACATTTGTGAGTATAAGATGCTATGTTCTGTCTTTACATACCTCATCTAAAAATCTTCAGAGCCAGTGAGTTTTTCGTGGACTTCAGAGAGTTATACATAAAACCACACAAGCACAAACAAAATCTTCACATTGACTTGTTCTGGAAACAATTACAGACAAGTCTATTCATAACTCCTGGGTGATGTCCTTCCTTCACCTGCATCTTGAATATTCAGCAGTAATCCTCTTACACCATATACCTTCCTTAACACTATGCGAATATTGAATTATGTACGCATGATTATGCTAAAAATTAACTTTGGCTAACTTGTCTGTGAAGATGTGTCATGAATATGAACTGATGACAAGTTTAATTAACATCAGTGCAAAATGTGAAAGATGTAAAAAAATAGGTCAGGAAAGAAACTAAAATTAAAAAATAAATAAACTAAAAAATCCTGCTAGACAATTTCACCACAATTAACCTTAGCTGAACCACTGGATCTGTTAACTTTGAGAAGGTGAAAATTGCTGGTACCAGCTGTCAACTAACAAGGGGTCTGGCTGGATTTTTGTCCTGCTTGAACATTCCCAATGCAGCCTCTGTATGTCTCAAACACAAAGCATAAGTGTTTTCCCCTTCTCTTTTCCTCCTCAAAGCCAGAAGTAGATACATTTTATTCCACTGCACTTGAGATTCAGTTCTGAATTCAGCTGAGGGTGGTTTTGGCTTAGCATGTCAGAAATGGGACTTCTTTGGTCAATCCATTCAGTTTTGTTCTCACATTTCTCTCTATCGTGATCACCTATAAAAAGAAGTCACCTGGATGTTTTCCAGGTACTATGGAAATCCTTTCTAATCCATTCAATAAGGCAGAAAGGAAATATTGAAAGGAAACACACTGAAATGTCTACTTTGGAAGAAAACCTGCAGTACTTTAAAAGGAGCTTCTAACAAGATTAATATAATCGGAAAAAAATGAGAGATATAAACAACAGACCAGGAAAAAACTTAAGATTAAAATAGATATAAAACAAAAAATCTTGTCAGACCATTTCATTGTATTTCACAAGTGGCTAGAAGGGGGAGCTAAAAATCATCAATGTTTTTAGGAATAACACAAACACTTCCTTATCCTGTCTATTTCAACTCCTTTTTGGACAGTTCTGCTATATACAAGGAGGTGGTAGAGCTTTCTTTAGCTTGCTTTCTGAGTTCTGTAATATTTTTAATCTTTCTTCCCTAGTCTTTCTTAAAAATGTCCCTTATCAGATTTTGTAAAATAGTAATTTCTTCTGCGTGTTATCCACTAAGACAATATTCTGGAAACATTGCTTGTTTATATGGCACACCACTGATTTATCTTTACTCCATTACTCCATAACCACCTGAGATTCTGTATTTATTAAGTCTTTAAAGAGTAATTGCAAAGAGAAAGGCCTGTGTTTGTTTTTTATGTTAATGTTATTACAGAATTGATAGTACTGTGCATGTAGTTTTAATCCATACAGTCTTCAGTGCTCCTTGCCCTACTAGTATAAAATATAGTATAATAAAGTAAGCACAATAATAAATAAATAAAGTATGTCTACAAATCTGGTTCAGCTGTAATTTGCCAAGTTAGAAAAATCTCTGGCTTACTAAGGAGCCCCACATTACAGAGCATTGTAATAAATCAAAATCTGTCAAGAAAAAAAAGACCCTACTTATTGCAGAAAGTTGCTTTGATGCTAATTCCTCTTTTACTTCTCGTGAGAGGATTAGCTCAGGGTCTTGAAAATGCAAAGGCATCCAATCTGTCAACTTAAAAGTCTGTTTCAATGGGCAAATAAATAGATGAATTTCTTTATAAAGCCAATGTGTCACCGCCAGTGATGAGTCTCATATTTTCTCTAGCTCCCTGTGAGTGGTAGATGTCTTTTTTGGCGTTTCTTTTTACAAACCAAACTCAGCTGTTTTTTTGTACTAGGAGCACCATTACAAACTTTGTTCTTGGGTAAATAGGACGTGCACATTTTTTTTTTTCTATTCTGTAAAGAATTCTAGGAGACTAACTTGGAAGGGATCATCAATTTTGCCCTTTTTTCTTTGGTTGGTTTTTGGTTTTTTTGGATGGACCCTAGTTAATTCAGTATTAGAACAAGCCTGAAATTAATTTTAAAAATAGATAAATAATATGGATTTATGCTTTTTTAATATTTTCATGGTCTTTTTTCAGGGAAGGGTTTCTAAGCTGTAGTCTGATTTATCTGTGTAAAGATTTTGCAAAGATTCCTGCCATTAGATTATTTTTTTTTTAAATTTGAGACTGAACAGGTTCCAAAGTGACCATCAAAATACATTTTTGCATACATCACAGTATTTTCCTGTGAGTCATATGAATTAAAGTACCTGCATGCAGTGGTGTGTCCTTATCAGAAGATACCATACCTGTCATACTATACAGCTACTTGATGTTTAGTATTCCAGTGGTTGACTCAAGTTTGCTTATAAGTTATATAGCTTAAAATAGTTATATTATTTTCATGTTCTGCAAAGCCAAGAACTAAACCCATTTTTGCGGTACTCAAAAGCTTTGAACCGTTCCCATCATTAGTCTTTGAATTTCTCCAGTAGAATATGTCCAAGAAACCCGTTTAACAAAGCCAAAGATAAATTTGGCAGATAGCTTTTAACTTAGCTGCCTGGATCCCTCCCTGTTTTGGGGCTCTACAGCAAGATCCAAGCTTCTGAACATGTAGGAGTCATGATATTCGGTACTGAAAGTAGTAAACACAGCGACTCTGCTCTTAAAGATTTCTTAAATTTCATATTGAGTTGGCTCTCCTACAACATTGCTGGGGCAGAGGGAGGTCAGGACTAGTACACAGAAAAATGTTTCCTGTTAGGAAGAGATTTCTTTGTGGACAATCAGGAACCTTTTGTAAAGATATGTTAAAAGGAAATATAGAGCTTTAGTTTGTTTGCTTATAAAACTGAGGATGCAAATACCTGCAGAGCTGAAAGCAAATAGAACCGGTGAAAAGATCATATGTGCAAGCAGTTGAGAACAATGTAAAGTATATTGCAATATTGATGGAAACTATGCTTGTAAGCTTCTCTATACTGGTTGCTTTGAGGATTGTTCTCTTTTCAGCTCTTTTCAACATTCCATGGAATGCTAAAACTTTGTATTTTCTTTCCAATTTTCTTCATGTGCCACTATCAAAAATCTTTCTTTTTGTCTCTTCATCAATTACTGAGAAGTAAGAAAAATAGACAGAGCAAAAACTTAGGGGACAAGAAAATAAAGCTAATTATCCTGGTTTACCAAGCTACCTTCATCCTGTGGTGTAATAGGAAATAAGATTTTTTAGACTTTCCTAGCATGGCAGCAAATCTCCACCTGAAATGCCAAACCAACCTTAACATATCATCTCCTAAATATATTGTCATACTCCTTTAAAAGCAGTCTGTTAGTTCAGAAGGCAAATATAAACTGGGGAAGATAATCTAATCAGAACAGCAGTTTGAATTAGTGAAAGGCAGAAGATTACATGGAACTGTGAACATTTAAAAATGAAGGACCTGGTTGAGCATTCTTCAGCTAAGATTATGAGGATGAAAAGTAGAGCAGAAAGAGCTGAGGACATGGCCAGAAGGTGTTGGTTTAAAGCTGGAAAAGTCAATGGGCTTGAGAACATTTCAAGTCACCACACACTCTGCTTCCAAGTAGGAAGAGTCTAGTGGTTAGGAAAGGAATTCACATACCTACGTATTTATTCTGCCTTTTTTTGACCGTAGGCAAATTGCTTCTTAAAGCCATAGCCTTGTTTTTTGCTTCTCTCCATATTTGCTACCTAAGTGGGATTTTCCTTAATTCTTGTAAAGATCCTTGGTGCGAAATGTTATTACGTATTTAGGACTCTACTTGGACAAGAACAGCAAGTCTACTTGTTTGTGTGTCCATTTTCATATCCTTAAACTCCATTGTTTCATTCATTGTTTACTGCTTTTTCAACATTTTTCCAGCACCCAAGTAAGTCACATGTACTACATTATCATCTGCCATATAAAATGATTGCTCTTAATAATCTTCAGAACTGGTAACTTTTGTTTTATTTCCTTCCCTCCCTCCAACCAGACATTCATTGCTGCTTCTTTTTAAATTACAAGCACTCTTTGTGCAACTGTTATATCTTTCTTAGAATATCTGGCTTCAGGCTAGTACAAATTTTATTTGTTATTCATTTCTGGATATTAATCATTCCATTAATATTGCAGTTCTTAATGGTGAGTGCAGACATGATGTTAATGTCTCCTGTAATTTTTTTATGATTGGGGAACATTTACAGTGATAAACTATTCCTAGAGGGAGTATCTGAAAAGAAGTTCAAACAGTATAGTAAATTAAACACATAAAAACTTCCAAACATACTGAAAACATGATTTGCCTGTTAAGTATGGTGACCTTTGGGTTATTCTACTTGAAGATCTTTTTTCTTTAAGACTTTGTACCCTTTGAGCTACATGGAAGAAAATTGCTCTCTATTGAAAACATCCACACAGCAAGCATCTGGTTTAGCTAGTATATGGAATTGTCTCATGTTTCAATCAAGCTGGTGAGCGGACTACAAATCACCTGTATGCAGAGAGCACAAAAGGGACTCAGGAAGGGCACACCTGCCTCCCACTGAAAGTTTTCTTCTGATTTATTCACAGATAGAGGAGAAATACTTTGAACACATCTAAGTCCTAGAAAGACCTTGTCGGTTCTGTAATCCGTCAGTGTCCTCAGAACAGTGATGAAGATCATCATGTGCACAACTCCTATATTTATGTGCAAGAAGCCACTTAAAGATGACAGACACAACTTTATCACAGGAGGTCGTTTGCCTTATGTGATGAATTGAATTCCTTTTTGCTTACAATTCTCATCTTTTTTCCTTTCTAAACTTCAGTAAACAAAACAATTATTTGCTTCCTAGAAGATATTTATCATATTCCTTTTTAAATTTTCTCCTTTTTTACCACAAAAATATGATGAGGGCTTTGTCTCAAAACTAAGAAAATCTGTGCTATTTTTCCTTTGTCAATTTTTCTTGTAACCCTTGTGGTTTGTAATTGTAATTTATTGAAGAAAACTAATTTTATTTTCTTTTTTTCTCCTTACTTGGCATGTAATTTCCATAGATACATTGTGGAGTCAGTTCAGTATTCAGCAGCTAGATTAAATGCATGAGACAAGTGTGATTTATGACAATTTGGGCAAATTTTCAATGTCAGGATTGTATAAAGTATTTCACATTTTAGTTTAGTGTGGCAGGACAGAAATATTCTCTAGAGTGCCTTGCAGTTGTTTATCATTTGTTTGTTTTCAATAGACGCAAACACTACCAGATAAACAAGGAAAAAATGAACTCGCCTTAGTTCAGATGTCTGAGTATCTTGATCTGAATCCTGTGTGCTTGGGATGCTTCGTTTTATTTTTAATAGTACATTCAAGGAAAGGATAACACGTATTTTTAGATGCTCTTGGAGCTTCCAAATTCACGACAGGGTATATTTCCCCCCTGGCTGCTTCTACATATATACTCTGATTAATGCAGATGTGAGTTATACATTAGCATCAAGGGGAGAACTTTACGGCAGCTGCTGAGGCGCAGCAAGGCTGAGTGGGTGGTGAGGAGAGAATAACAGTGACTTTCCAGTGGGAGTTTGAAAAAGCTGATGAGGAGTCTGTCTAGAGAAAGACATCTCATTTGTTCTCCTGTATTCAGACTCATAGACTAGACATCTACAATAATACATATCATCAGAAGACTGTTGAAGGATCCAGTACTGCTCTTATCAGCTCTAAGGCAGATATGCATTGATTTTATGTATTTTTTTATTATTATTATTTTTGATAGGTAGGAGGGTAGGAGAATTCTGCAGACTTAAAATTCAAAGCAGTATGCAGTCTGGAAGAGTGAGTAAAGTACCTGCAGCAGCCGTTGAAGTTGAAGAGAAACAAGAGAAACTACTTTGGTCAGAGAGGTCAGCATTTGAGACTGGGAGGACAAGTGGGAGCTGAAAATGTAGTGCAGAAATATTTGGAAATGTGTGTTTTTACTGTCAGGAAGAATTATTTTAAATTCTTCCTTACTTTTTTTTTCACTTATTTTTTTTTCCACGCCATTTGGAACTTTCTGAATGTATGAAATGGCTGTGGAAGCTCTCCAGGAGTGACTTCAATAACGTCTTCCTTCAGTACATTCCTCTATGTGTTTAATCAGCTCTAATGCATCACAACTGCTATTGTGGGGAAGTGCATAGCAGTGGGCGGCTAAGGAGTGCGGGATACAGTAGAAAACAAGGAAAAGGAGAGAACATTTCAAAAAAGACAAAAAGGAGAGTAAAAAATATATTCAGAAATCTTACTGGTATGTAAACGTGGAAAAGTTTTACATCTGATTGAGAGCAGATGAGGACTTAGTTTTTATAGAGAAAAAAAAAAAGAATCCTGGCTCATAAAGTCTAATCCTCTACTACTGGAAGAAACTGGCATGCTTACGTGTTCCCTAGATTTCACTGTGTAGTGAATAAGTCATTTGATAGCTGTATCGAGAAAGTATCCATTTGGCTCATCGTGGCAGGACTTATTTACCCACCCAGTATCTGGAGGGTGAAAGCATGTGTGAATTACAAGCTCTTCCGCTGTCCATCTCGTTCCAGTGGCACAGTGGCCAGGAGCTGCTCATGGAGGCAGGACTGGTAAAGAAGGAGATAGGCTTACACCTGGAAGGTTGTCCATGCTTCAGACTATACCTGTGGGTGCACCTGAAGTCTTATACAGAGACATAAAGGTACCTCTGTACCCTGATATACCTTGGAGGAGAGCTTTGGGAAACCCTGCAAGAAATTCTATAGTCATAACCCAGGACACAGATTTTAATCTGAGTAGTTAGCAGTACAATCCAGAGCCTTCCTAAAAGCAACTGGCACATACCTTTTAATGTCATTAACTGGGTTTTAGATCCAAATCTGAGGTGATACTTTGACAGGAAAACAGAAAAAAGAAACAATTGCGCTTTTTAACATTAAAAGTATTCTTCATCAGCATCACCTCAATTCATCTAAAGGAAAGAGGGCAAAAATAAACGTCCTTATTTTCAGATGGGAAAGCCAAGGCATAGAAAAAGTGAAATAGCTTGTGCTAGTTTGTGCAGGAATCTGAGAGATCCCTGGAGATCATTAAGAAGAATCCAGACTACTCTTGGCTAATGAGGCCAAAATATAAGATATTCTCAATGTGGCTGAGACAAGATCAGACATACTTTATGAAAGTGAAAAGTTTACTACATGATATACCACGTTACATTCAGTGGTGTGACAGAGGCAAGAAAAGAAATCCTTGATTTGGGGATATTAGTAAAATTAGGACTTTCAGTGTGTTGCTTTCAATAATTAATGCATGGGAAATATCAGAAAAAAGTACAGTCAAATTTAATCAGCCTAATCTAGTAGTTCAACTTAAGGTTATGTAGCAGTCTAGATCGATTTATTGTCAGTTTCTTTAATTAATGTGGAGGGGTTTTTTTTCCTAAGTATTTCAGTGGTGTCCATATCTGAACTTGGTGGAATTAGCAGAGGATTCTGTTAAGCTGTGACTTTACTAATGTAATTTGATGGCTCAACATCTCAGTGTGCCTAGTTTTCACTATTTGTTCAGCTTTAAGATTTGACATGATCAGTCAGATCTGCGAATTATAATTATGCAGTGTAGAAATAGACTTCAAGATTTCGAGTCTCCACAGCAAAAGCCAGTGGGTATGTAATTAAGAATGAGAAAAAAGGTCGACCTACTTTTTCCATTTAGCCTAAACTTCTGATTGATCTATCTTTATTTCTTTCTATTGATCTATTTATCTGTCTATCCAGTCTGTCACTAATAATCTTGACCTTATTTTGCATTGACTGATCATTTAAACTAATTTATGTCCTGAATGCTGGTAATTTAATAATGTGAGCTAATTAGGAGTTAAATAGAATCAATATACCATTCTGGGACATCAATGAGAAAAACATTGAAGTACCACTGTCTCATTATCTCTTTCAGCATTTTATATCAACGTTTTTAGAGATTAAGTCAACTAAAGATACCAGGAAAATATTTTGGAACTTGTTGTTAACATTTCAGCTATCAAGTTTTTCAAGTATCAGATAATAAAAGTGAGAAAAGGCTGTTATTTCTCCAACCTCAGCAGGCACTCTTTGTCTAATCAGCACCTGGTATGGGAAAAGATGCATTTGACTTCTCACTCCCACTTTGATCATATCTTTAATCCTTGTTTTCCAGCTGTTCTGGCCTTCATGTCTTTTAGCATGAAGAAAGAGCCTGATATCTTCTTAGCCAACCATCCCACAACTCAGATCATGTCATGGAGAAATCACCATTTTGCAGAGAGGTTGAAATGTTTCCCCGCTAGAAAAACTGGAAAAGATTTCTGATACTGGAAATATCAGAGGAGTTTGTTGGAAGAGAGTTAAAATAGATGGTTCATAACTGCATGTAATCATGTTTCCTCCACTTGAGGTAGAGTTATCATCATGGTTTCATCTCATGTGTACACACAAAAATTTGATTCATTAAGAAACCGAAGAGAGCTGATCCTGTAGCTTTGTGGCTTCAGCTGGCTCTTGACTTCAGAAGATTTTGGCTTTCAAAGGGCAGATGTTAGTCACTCCATCTTTCGTGCCACACCTTTTGGCAACCTCTGGATGCTCCAGTGAGACCAAAAGCAAACCCAATTCCCAGAAGCAAGATTGTGAGATATGTTTGGGGCTATTTGTAGGTATCTCCTCCTAAGACTGGTATGTATTGTGGAGAAAGAGATGGTGGCAGTTGCTTGCAAAGAGATCCATCCCTCTTACTGAATATCTTTGTGGAAAAGCTATTCCCTTGTATCTAAATGTGCAAATAAGTATACAATAATATATGAAAACCCAGCAGAATCTGAGATCTATTAGATTTTCTCTTATAATTTGTATCTCTCTCATTTCTAAATTAGAAATTTCTTTGGTTTATCCATTGCTGGTGCTAGATGATTTATAACTGTGTTTTCCCACAGGCTTCAGAACAATTTGTTGTTCCTGCCTCTGGATGGTGGCAGACACATTCTGCTGGGCCAAGAGCTGGACTGTATGTAAGTGCTAATGGCATGCGTGAGCACTATTGTAAGCTTCTTGTTTACTTTCCTGGAAGCCCCATGTTGCTCTTTTGTTTTGGAGTTTATTTCACTTCATTTTGTTGCCTTCCTGATAAATCAGTCCTAACAACAAAATACAGATTATTATGGCTTTAGACATAAGCTTCTGTAAAGATGCTAGACACTGTCCATGTGCCATTGAGCAGCCAATATAATCCTTCCTCTAAAATCTTCGTAATTCTTTGTAATCCTCCCCCTAAACTCTACTCTTCCAGCTGGATGGACAGTGTAGTTGTACTGGCCTGCCCTTCACCGGCTTCTGATACAGAGTTGTTAGCTCTGTTCTGCACATGTCCCTTCTCTGTGCCAGAACAAATTAGCTCTACTGGCTGCTATGTAAATCCAGATGTTTGCCACATGAATAATTCTTTGTCTGAAAGCCCATGACACAGAAGGGGAAGGATACTACAGGGCAAATAACAACCTACTAGAATCCTGCTTACCATTTTGGGGGAAGAAGGTAGTGTGCAGCAGCCAGGCCCACAGATATTTGCACATCAGTGGTCACGTCAACGTCTGCACAACACAGGCACCTCCTGACTTCGGTTCTCTTACACTGGATCTTTTTTGAGCTTCAGCTGTCTGAATTGTGAATGGGATGGACAGAATAAGCGAGAAGCACAGCAGTGGAACAGCAGTCTAAGCCAAAGTAATACATGCCTTTCCTCCACTCAAAAAACCCAAAACCATCAACTCCTCCAACAGCAAGCAATTAAGACAACATTTCAGTTGGCATCTGCAGTCAAAAAAGGAAAGTCAGAACTGGACTGCATGAGCAGATGAGACAGAAAAATATAGGGTTATTATATGCTGTTACAGAACCAGATGGCATGTCTTCAATTTAGATTATAGGCCCACAATATTTTTTTTAAATCTGTTGTAAGAACAAAGAAGTAAGTTGTATCAAGAGGCAGTAAAGAGTTCATTGATATTGTTGGTGGAGGAGTGGGAAGATTCTGCACAAAAGTAGTGTAGAATGACAGGGAGGGTTTGGTCTTGTAATAAAAAGCTATATGAGAATGCCATTAAGATTAACAACACAGTTCATCTGTCCTCCTCCTTTCCTAGTTCAATGACAAGGAAGAGAGCTTTTTAAACAAAACAGGAAAATTCTTCTACCTCCCTCTCTCCCCCATCTGTGCAGTTTATAAATACCCAGCTGCAGAGTATCTGGGAAAATAGCCTAATTTTTTCATGAGTGTTGTCATTCATGTGCCAGAACCACATGCACAGTTAGACGTACTATGACCAAACTCAGAGCTTCAGGTCCTCAGGTTTCTGGGGCACAGGCTGTTCTAGAGGAAAAAAGGTGTGCCTGACACCTTTCTAAGGCTTCTGAACTAATAGTTGTAAGGTAGTCACCAATTGTGAAAATTGCTTTTCATGGTGTCCTGAAGGATTACCGCACAGATTTTGGAGGAAATAATTATAATAATAATGATTATTGAACAAGCTTGTTGGTGAGAAACAGTGACATCAAGGACATCTTGTACTGAGGAGACAAATTTTCATGATAAAACCTTTCAAATGAACCACATTTCTAACTTCCTCTACACACCCTTTTGCCTTAAGTTCTCTTGAACCATAAAATGGTCAGTACCCACCATTTGAGGGAAGAATCCCACTGAGATGCAGTTTTCTGAGACTGTTGTGTAGTTAGCTGAGTCTACATATATGTACATTAAAAAAAAAAAAAGTTTCATATTTCTTATTGTTTTCTCTGATAATCAGCTATCTTGAAAAGCATCCCAGATTTGGATTCAAAGCAAGAAAAGAGACTATACAGCAGAAAAGGGAGATGGAAACTAAAGTTGTGAAAGGAATAAAATAAAATAAATAAAAAAAAGCAAACTTGGAAAAGTTCAGTGAAAGAGTACAATAAGTAGGTGGTAGCTCCCCTTGAACAGGAATGAGAAAAAAGGAAGGGGAATCTTTACCTGTAATGCAAAGATACTTCACATTTTCTTTTGTTGGTCTTGAGGGGGAGAGGTGTTTGATTGTTTTTTGGTTTTGGGGTTTTTCTCTTTCTTTTTAACATGGAGAAAAAAAATCCTCAAGAAAATAAAGTAATAAAAGTAATATATCCTTTAACTGGGGGAGGGGGTGGGGGGGTTAATCACAAACTATTCCACAAATTGAAAATCAATGCAGCTTAAAATGAGTCCTCCATTTGTAGATCTATAACCTATATATTTTCATTTTTTGTCTGGCTCTAAAAGCTAGATCAATGGAATAGATTTCCTCTCTGAGCAAATGAAGGTTGTTCATTTCCCTTCCTCCCAAATCAGTTATTATTTTAATTTCTTTTTCATGTAAGCTTCTTTTTGCATTATTTCTAAACCTACTGTGAGTAGATTTGTAAAAAGTGAAATAAAATATCTAGAGACTCCATTAGCAGAGTCCATTCATTAATGATAAAAAGCATTGGATTAAGACACTTACATCAGTGGAGTTTCCTAATAGTATACAACATTTATTCCAAATATTCCTTTTTTTAAAGAAAAAAAAATTCCCAGAAAAAAACGACAACTTTGATTTAATTTTATTTTGTTACTGTTTCATAATTCTCTTTTTGTCCTTCATTTTGAATTTTAGTTTTCTCCACATTAAACTTAAAAGAAAACCACACTTCTTTAACTATCAGCTCTTCAGAGCTTAGAGACTAAATTGCCTTGGAAACTAGAAGTTTATGTAAGGATAATGGATTTCTGTTATTTGACAACTCAGCAATCTAATTATATAGTGACAGATATAGTTCTGATAACATCTAAATTTATGATTGGTTAAAATTTCATTTTACAAGAATAGATTAATGATTAAGTATCAAATTATCTGTAGATTTTTGTATTTTGATTTGTTCGTCATTCCATAGATACAGATAATAAAATGAAAATCAGTGCAAGAACTTGTTTAAAAATTAAAAGAAAATTATATCTTGAAAACCAATCCTGAATTTTGCATGGGACATGTAAACTGGGTTATAAAATATTACATATTTAATCTCTCAGATAAAACCCGGGTTATTCAAACTCAGTATTCAAAGAGCTTTTAAAAGCATTTGGAGTACCTGTGTCAATGAAAAGGATAATAATTCCTCCACACAGCATGGGCACAATCATCGATTTCAGCTTTGAATAGGAATTCAGCTGTTGTTCTCCATCCCTTGAGCCTGTGCTTTATGGAGGATCTATAAGAGTTCCCGAGGCCGGGCTGCAGCACCCTGAGGGATATCAGTGGCGCATCTAAGAAATCCATTTTTTCTCCTGCAAAGTCAAAGCACTCCTCTTGACAGGTGCTGTGAGGAGGAACAAGCTGGGTTAGTTTCATGCTGCAAAGATGCAATTCCTTCATGAAAACCAGAGGAAGAAGCAATAGGACTGATAAATTAGCAAACTAAGTTGGGAACCTTGGGGGAAAAAAACTATCTAAAGTGATTCTTCCTAAAACATAAGGAAACAAATAGGCAGTTCCTAGACGGTGTTTTCAAAATACAAAAATCCTGTTTGTTCCCACCTGATTTGATCAAGCCATGAGTTCCTTTTAAATGAATGCCTGTGGCTGAAGGTGCAGCTTGTGCCCAGGTTCAATGGTGGCTTTGCATTTTAAAATTTTCCACCACGCTGTCATAATTTTAAAGTTTATTGGCCCTGCCAAGGCTCACTTTCTCCAAGATGGAGTGATTACCAAAAATATTTGTGCGGTGATAATCCTTCTAGATTTATGCTCTCAACATGCAGTTCACCACCACATGGGCTGAGGATTATTCAATTTCACATGAATTTATAATGTAATTTAAAACCTGAAGTTTCTAATTTGGGAATACTTTCCTTGTTGCTGTCTGTTCCTAGTGGTTCTCTCTTTCTCCAGGTATAAATTTAAGCACATGTTATTTTCTTTTGTTTTCTGTGTTTCAGTATGGTACCATTAAAGTTGTAAGGTTTGATTAAAAGGTGAGTAGTTTTGTCTTGGAAAGAATTACTTTAATTCACACAGCTTGCACACTACTGGAGTCTTTTCCAATTCCAGTTCTATCTGGTTCTTTCTCATAAATATTCACTGAAAGCATTCCTCCTTAGCTTTAAAACCTGACCCCGGGATCCGTCAGCCTTGTGGTCCCAGTAACGCTATTGGTTTATCTTTGTAATCCTGAAGAGCACTGTCATGGTAATGCTGTTTTCTAAATAGTAAGGTGTACTCACTTATTGAAACGAACACCAGAATATGTATTTTTTACACTCTCATAAATCAGAGACCCAAGAGTGTGTTGCTCAAACTCTCCCCCCGCCCAAAATATTACCTTTTAACAGAAATGGGCATGTATAATGTTAAAATAAAGGAGCCATGATTTAGAAAATCATGAGCAGTACTTCCACATTTTGCTCACAAATTGATGCTTAACCATGAGAGATCAGGTTAGGAGTGCTATATAACAAAATTTGTCTTCCATGCAATGCCTAAACTAAATGCAATGTCTCAAACAAGGACTTCCTTTTCAAGTCTTCTACAAATTCTTTGCAAGCTGTTTGTGACCTTTGAGAGCATCTGGGAAGCCCTGGCTCAGAGCACATAGAAACAAAGGTAACTGATATTATTTGATTTTGCTATACAGCCTGTTGGTTTCAATAAAGTTGAAGACGTGGCAATAGCATGGATGAGATAAAGAAAAGCTCTTAACAAATTCCCTGGCCAATACACTTGTCTTGGTAAAAATGGCAAATGATATGGAAGAGCTCAGCTCAGATGCACTGTCAGATAAACCTGACATGGGCTGTCTGCATGCCAACTGGAATGGAAATTGGACACTTTTTGGTCGTTGACCACAAAGGAAACTTCTGTTTTCCCATTAGTCAGATTATGTCTTATTTGGGATATTTCATGCATTTATCATTTGGATGTTACATATAGAGCAGTAATACACCAGCTATCAAGGTAGTATGCCAAAAATAGAAGCCTGAACTCAGCTGGCGCTTTTCTGTCTGTTCTGTTTGCCTGCCCACTGTGAGCATGTTACTCACTGGAGATGGAGGATTAATCAGGAAACCGGTAATGATAAAATAAATTGGGTACAGACTCTGCAAACCCTTGCTCATGATTCATATCTAATACTAGGTAGCCAGAGAATTCTTTGAGGTCAGTACTGAGAAAGCATGATATGCCATCCTAGCACTGACAGATGAACCTTGATTTCCATGTGAAAAAAAATTTAGCATAATAAAGATTATTACAGTACTCTTACCGCTCAGTAAGCTTTCTCATTTCCACTCAGGTCAGATCCATTCTAAGGTGAGAGCTCCCCATGTGCTGATGTATCTCTGTTGTAGAAACCACAACCATTCAAAGGAAGATTAAACTAAATAACAAACAGTATCATTAGGTAAAATTAAAGGGTTAATAAATGTCAGGAAAACAAGGTCGACTTGCTTCTTGTACTTGACTTACCCAGTTGATGTTAGGCATCATATTTGTAGCTGAAAACTGCATTATCTACTCTACTTCAGTAGAGGAGCTTACTTGGGTGAATGCACGGAATGTAAATGTCTCTGGGCTTTTGGGTTTAAATCAGCCATTAGCACTGCCTTTTATTTTATCCGATTAACATTTATACACTCAGGAAGGGAATACTTTCTTAGCCTAGCAATAGGGGTTTGTATTTTCCTCTTTACATCCTCAAGTACAGACAATAACCCCCTAATGAGAGTTGAGGATGGTTGGTTTTGGGGTTTTTTTTTCCTTTTGATATGTTGTGAGGGAAGAGATTTTGGTGGGAGAAAAAGTGATTGGTAATGGGTGATTGTTGTTTCTTTCTTAAAATTTTGCTGGAAGTCTAGAAAGGCAAATAAATGTTAAAGGCTGCCACATTCCTCAAGCAGCACTTTATCTCCTGTGCTAAGGGAGAGAACGCACAAATGAAGATCACAATGTTATTTTAACTATAAATTTACGCAAGCTATGTCCTTTAGCTTAAGCTGTATGCTGCAATGAGTCAGCTTTAAGGGAAGTTAATGCACTAGAGAATGTAACAGGACCTAATTCAGTTTGATGAACTAACATGCTAGATTCAATGTGAAATACAGACTGTCTTGGGAACACAGCTGGATACTCTGCGGACCAGGATCTTGAACCAGACCCAGAGACATTAAACAACCCTAACAGGCATGATCCTCTTGTAGAAACAGTCATTGAAATTACTTTTATGTTCTCTCAGGTGACTGCCTGGCTCTAGTACCCTTGGTTATAACCCCCTTGGGAGTTCTAAAAGGAAGGATAACAGACCAGTCCCGCTCCCTGCCATGGCTTTCTTTTTAACTTCCAACAGGTCAGCCCAGCATTCTGGGCAGTTGCTATGAAATGCAGGCAATTGTCACTGTGTTTCAGTGCCCCGTTCACCAGATAGGGTTAAAAACGTCTCTTTCACAGGAATATACTCAGATACGTCGTGAGAAACATGTTGCAGATCAGACAAGGAAGAAATACCAGATACACAAAGACTTAAAAAAATTCCAAGAACCCTATACTCAGTTGTATCACTAATAAAAAGGCATAAGATCATAGTTTTCATAAACTTTTAATTCTCTTAGGGAGATTACTAGAAATTTCTCTTCTCAAATTGCTTATGTGGCAATATGGATAACAAAACAAAAAATAAAGCTGCAGTTCTCCCTGAAGTTCTTATAAGTTAAAGCTCTAGCTATAGCTCCTCGTATCTGATGAATAGAGAATGCAGCAGTATTCTCAAATTTCTTGGGTTTTATAGAGACAATATTTCACCCTTAGAACCACTGGAAGTTGTGTAATAATTGAAGATAAATCTGAGATTCTGTGAAACAATGAAGAAACAAATATGCTTGAGCATCTTTTAGAATACAGATATTTCTCACCACCACCACCTCCAGAGTATTTGGTTCTCAGCAAATGCAGATTTAGATGTTTGTGCTGGGGATTGCAATCGTATGCTGTTTATTTTAGGGAGAAGTCTTACAACAGCTTCTTCCTTGTAAATACTCAAAAGCAGTAGATCAGAATATGCCTGACTTTTATTGGAGGTTGTATATCATCACGTTTTGCAAAGTGAACCTTCTCATTTGCTGGAGATCATACAACTTTCCCCCTGTTTTTTAACCCCCATAAAATGGTGGCATCTCTAATCGTGCATCTGGGGCTTCACAACACTGACAGATGCAGCCTCAGACCAAGTGAAGGGCAGGGATGATTGGTCATTACATGAATGTGAAAATGCAAGTGTGTTACATGAGTGTGGCTTATGTTGTGGTAGTCCTTATCTGATCCCTCTCCACTGCCAACTTTGTCTTCTGGGGTAGTCTACGTGGGGCTAATTATCTCAAGTCAAACATCTACAAGTATTCGGGTACCTAAAAATGAGAATACTTGTATTTATGAAAGTGCAAGTAATTAGGCAAATCCTCTATAAGATTTTGACTCAGATTTCCAAATTATTTCTGCTGATGTCTCTTTTATAAGGCCTCCTTGGGTGTCTTTGTGAATATTGCACTTTTAAATATCTAACTGTGGCCTTCCTACATGTTAGGGTGTTGGGTGAACTGTTGTTGTTGATGTGTTATGTGAGAATATGCCATCATATATTAATAATCAACATGCTGTACCGTAGATTATGCGATAATAACCATTAAGTACTGAAGCTTGAGTACATCCATTTTTCTATTTGCCCGGTTACACACCAGAGACTCCAGGCAGGCTTTGTGCAGTCTCCGTTGGCAGCACAAGCCTGCCACTTGCAGAATAGAACAGCTTGAACTTTTCACAGTTGCAAATCAGCTTTCTCTATCAGAGAAGCGATTTTTAAAAGGCACTATTTTCCTTTTTACTTCATTCTGTTGCTCTCTGTGTAATGGATAGAAGCGATTGAAATATCCTGAGTTTATCCTTGGATTTTCAGCTGTGGAGAAAATAAACATCCAGGCACTGTTCTGTGACAATGGCTCTCTGGGGAAAAAGAGATGCACACTTGTTTTCCTCCATGCTACAAAAGATCCCCAAGTAATTTTTCCAGGTCATTTTATACAGTCAGCATTGCTCCTGACACTCATGTCCCTCTTCCCCTAGAGCAGAGGACACAATAACTCATTACTACTGTAGGACTCTTACTTCGTGATTTAGTCAAGTTGCTGTCTGACTCCCTGATTAATTCACATAGCTTCCTCAAAAACTCTTACTTAATAAAGTGACAGAGTTCTGGCTCGGCAGGTTCCCACTCTCTAGCAGAATAATCTTGTGGCCTTCTGCAGTGCACAGGCTGCTGGAAAAGCTTCTGGATCTGGACAAGCTGTTTGAAAAGTGATTTGGCTGCAAGACAAAGACATGCTGGCTGAACCTCTGTGCTATCTCCCAAGGAGATTGCCATGGTAGTGCAGATACCCTATTAACAACCTTCTCTGTTTGCTTCTGTCTCACTGGGCAGCAAAAATACTTGTTTAAAGGCAAATACAATGGCTGTCCAACAGAAAGGGAAAATAAACAGCTGAGGTCTGATAGCATACCCCAAGTCATGGATCAGTGGCCAAGTGCATATGTGCAAATCAACACGTTTAAGAGCTGCTTATACACAAATGCCACCTTCTAGAAGCAGCCACTTGTCTTGAGCTTCGTACTCTGCACCTTGGTTTAGTTGGCCCAGGGGTTGTCCAGCCACTATATCATTTCATGCACAACCTCTAATCTGTGTCGTTCTTTTGCCCTTCCCTACTTTCTTCTAGATTATATGTTTTCACCTTTTGCCTAGTTGTCAATCAGCGTTTCAGCATATATTTTTGCATTTTCCATTCTTTAGCAGCAACCTTCTCCCTCATGGCCAATTTCTGTTTCATGGTTATATGCAGAAAGTGGATATATAGGTAAAAGAGCTAATTAGGAACTTTGAATTGAGTCTCGAAAGACCCATTTTCTGTGGTTAGATTTAAAAAAAATACTTTTTGTCCCCTGAATATAAATCTAACAATATACAAACTTTCATAGGCTCTTAGATAAGAGCACGGAAAGAACCTGTTTCCTGGAAATACAACAGAGCTATTTTTACCCATAGTAGAAGGGGATTGGAGAAGATGACCTTCACAGGTCCTTTCCAACCACAATCATTCTGTAACATTTATATATCTGAGCAAGAAAAGTCACTTCTAAGGATCTGTTATCTTACTGCTATAATAACCCTGACAACATCATCTCCACAACATTATTTCACGCGTGTTGTAATTAACATCTGAGAGAAGGCAAATTAGAAAGTTTCTGTATTCCACGAAGTTTCTATATTCCACAAAATGAACAAACTGATCTGTAACTGTGAGGTGGGACTGGGAATGATGTAACGTCAACAGAGTGCAGCAAGTTGGGTTTGCATCTATTTATTAGCTAAGAAAAAAAACACCCTAGCAGACATGAATGTCTTGTGATGCAAATTCTCAGTATTTGTTCCTACTTTTCTTTAATAGAAAACGCGCAAAATGGAGTGGTTTGCAGTTTGTGAATGGACATTCCAGCAGGTAAGTATTTCCTTCTTCAGTTTAACAGTGTCTCACAGAATCCTTTCAACAACTGCTAACAGCAGTTATGAACTTCAGACCCATTTTCTTCCAATTAGATTAAATACTTCTATAATGTAAATATGGACGGGCTTGGGCAGGAATAAGATGTCCAGTATTCTGAAAATATATAAGAGGAAAATATTGTCTTAAATAACTTCTAGTTATGCAATGCATAAGAAATAGGCTTAAGTAATACAGCTGAATGTGAAATAACAGTGCAATGTTTGTAGTTAAAGAATATTTTTATGTTCTTTACGGAATTTTCAGTTCAGTGGCCGATCCAAAAAAATTATAGGAACAATCCTTTGAAAGTGTCCCCTCCAAAAATGTTTTGCTCAAAACCAAATTAAAGCTTTTATTTCTTTTTTTGGGGGGTGGTTTTAAACTAAATTTTTAATTAAAATATTTTCATTTTCTAATTGAAACACTTCTCAATTTGAAAGTTGAAATGCTCTATTTATTACATGCTAACCTCAAGTTACTGTATTTAGCCAATACCACCCTCCAAATGGCTATTATTGCTTTAACCATAATTGCCATCAAATATTTTGTAAGCAGCATGATGCAGGATATTTAACACTTTTCTAAAATGTGTCTTCTCTTCCACATACTTATTGCAGGAAGAATACCAGATGACAGTCACTAATATGAGCCAGCCAAAAGATTGTCTTTTGTTTCTTTGTACGTTTACCCCATCGTGTCACTTCCTACATTTTAACAATGTCTCTGATGATGAATAAGGAAACAACATATCTGCAATGTCAGAATGAAAATGGAAGTAAATGTAAAACAATAGAGGCTTTTGTGAAAATTTAATTTGTATGATTTATACTTTAATTATAATAGAAGTAGATTAGAGAGGGTGGGGGTGGCATTGGGATTGCAGGCTTCTGCTGTCTGGAGCCTACAGAGAGTCAGTTTTGAGATAGAGTGGGAAGGAAAATAAAAATACAGCTAACTATAAAAGATTATTCATGTATTCTCTTTATAGTTATCCTCAGCATTTTCCTGAGCTCTGATTCTGAGAAGATTTTTGTTTGGATTTAGATTTATACCAAGCTTTGCTGCCCCGAGTTGCTGTCCTGATTTCAGTGGTTTGGGTACCTCTAAATAACCTGAGGTATATACGTCTTTCTGGGATAGAAGCTGTGTTTATCTAGCTAGGTATTTGTCTCCAAAGGCTTTGGATAAGAGCATAGAATACCTCGTGTAGCGTAACAAGCTCTGCAGAACATTCATTCCTCATTTATATTACATATGAAATTTAATTTTCAGGGTTGATATTGGAAGTGTTAGAGACTGCAGGCACAGGTAATTTTATGTCTCTTATGTGAACAACAAAGGCCTAGATAGGTAAATACTGTGTTCTCAGGCAGGACAAGTTGTATTCTAGAGTCAGCTGGAAAACTTAGCTCCTGTTCCATGTGAGCTGTTATGCCCCAATCACTACAATGAAATAGGAGTTCTACTCTGAAATGCTTATCATTAATGATTAGATTTTGTTTGCGCACTCTCCTGGTCATTTTGTGGGATAGCAGTGGTTGAGCAGCTATCAATTTATCTGCTACAATGCATTTATTTTAGAGAAGACCACAACAGTGAAATGCACATTGTAGTCCAAACAAAAGACGGGAAGACTTGCGAGGAACTGAGTTCCAGGGAGAATTTCACACTACAGATTTAGTCCTGTTCCCTTATGACTTCTTTTGGCATAGCTGTACTTTTCTTTTTTTATTGTGATATCATACTTGAAAGGGGCTGAAAAGATTCCAGGATCTGGGAAAGCGATGGAGCCCATGAAAATTAGGACCAACATCTTGAGCTCGGTTGAAGACCTGTGGGAAATAAGCATTAAAACTCAGCTTTTACCTCCTGTACATTCAGGTAAGAGTGTTGCTCTTCAGTGCCTATGGATTTGTTTCAGTTGCAGGATCTAGCTTTTATCTGCATGCAGTTACATATAGATTCTATTCTTCTATCATAACTTTACCTACCTTCCCCATCTACTTACAAAGTGTGACATTGGACAGTATTTCTCTGGAGCTAAAGTAGGTTGGCCAGGTTTGTACCACGCCAGCTGGTGCACTGCAATGGCTGGGTGAATGGAGAGTGATGTAAGATGTTGTTCTCTGTACAATTTCTGGTCTCAGGTCCTAGTAGTATTCCACTTTCTTGCAGTATAGATGCTGTGACTGGGAGCCTTTCCATTAATGTTTGCACTAATACAGCATAAAATAAAGCATTTTCAGGGTTTAACCCCAGCCAACAACTAGGACCACACAGCCTCCATTTCTATACTGAGCATGACATCTATGGTATAAAATACTCCTTTGGCCAGTTTGTCCTGTCAGACTTCCCTCTCATCTTCTATGGGAAGCTGAAAAATTCTTTGCTTTACTGTAAACTTAGCAGCAACTAACCCAATATATGTTATCAACATTACTCTCGTACTAAATCCAAAACACAGCAGCTACTAGGAAGACTATCAACACTGTCCCAGCTGAAACTAAGACACCCATTTATGGGCTTCAGTCTCTTCTTATAACTCTTCTTTTCCTCTCCCTCTTTTCTGCTCTGAAAATGCCTGCAGGACCTGTGCCTTTTATTCCTGGCAGCAACTCTGTTCTCCTGGAGCAGAAGGATGAGAACTAGTTAAAATTACTGAGGCCAGTTGTGGGAGGACAGAGCTGTGCCCAGCAAGTGTGATTTTTCTCAGTGATTTATGATTTATGACCATTAAAGGGCTGTAAGAAACAGTTTGAGAAGCATTGTTTAGGAATTTGGCTCTGGTCATTTACTCCATAAACTAAGGTAAATCCTGTATAAATAAGCTCAGACTTGGACCAAGACTGAAAAATCTTTAAACGCATTTTTAAGCTAAAATGCTAGTAAATGTCACTAAAATGTTATACTGAAATGTCACCTGTTCTTTCATTACCATCACCATTTGTGTTGACTTCATATCCCAGCTACAACGCAGATGCCATTCTCATTTGTTTCTGAGGCAAGAGGAAAAAAACAGAAGCAAGGCAGACAAAAGCATATTCCCTGCATAGAACAGAGCCAACATGAAGAGCCAACCAGAAAACACACATTCTTAAAATGAATGTTTACATTGGAAAAGGCTGACCTTTATTGCACGGGCATGTATTTTTTCCTAATCTGCAAGAAAGTAGAACAGTGACTGGTGACAGAAAGAAAATCTAATGTGCCAGAGAATTTACATATAATTTGCATATAATGTTTTTTTTTTCCTATTGTTTATTTTTCTGGGTTCTCTTTTGGAACCTGCAGTTCATGTCATTTCATCTTTCTATATTCTGTCTGATGAGAGAGAATTTGAGTTACTGATGTGTTTTCAGGTAATCTACTGCTTCAGCACATCAGAGACATTTCCAGGAAGACACTTAGGTTGTAAGACTGAAAACAATTGCAGATGGTTTGGAGAGATAAAGGAAAACACAAGATCTAGTTCTGCTTATTTCTTCAGTATTTTAATCCTATTTCTTGTAGTAAAGTGAATCATTTAACATGAAATTGTATGTTCCTCTAAGATTAAATAATTGTTATTAGGAATTAATGTATCAAAGTACAAATTCTAATCTGTCTATATAGCCATTTAGTGTGCATTTATCCACCTATGTTCAAGGGAGTGAAAATGTGTGCCTTTTTATCAAGCAAGTTAAAGCAACATGCACTAGAACCTCTTCCTTGGGGAAACAGAAATCAGAAACTGAAAGATAAAATTTCTTTTACTAAAAAAAAATTGAAACACCCAAATCTTTTAACTCTGTGTCTTGACACTTCATCCAGCCTACTTTTGAGAGATGAAGAGCTGGACAAATTACTTCAGCAGTGTCTTTGAGGTAAGAACTTCAATTCATCATAATAAGTCACAGATGACTCCTGTGCTCCCTTCAGTCCATACCCATCTGCAGTTTCTTTCCTTATACTGGAATCGTAAGCTCTGTTGGGGCACGAAGTAGATTTTGTTCTCTGGTTGTATTATATTCCCCATGGTGGATTTCTAATCTGTGACTGCAACTGTTGTGATATTATGCCCCATGCAGTAAAACATATTTACCATGATACACGCCAAAGACATGTTTTTTCTCATTTACCCAACACTACAGAGTCAACAGTAGTCTACTCCCTAAAACTGTGGAAGCAAAGACGTATCCAGAGTAGCCCTCCCTGCCCAAGTAAAGATCAGAAGATAAAGAAAGATAGATAGTAGTAATACTCCCAAGGGAGAGACAAAAAGGTACACCCAGCTGAATTAATATATCTCAAAACTTAAGATAATGATCTAAAAGGGAAGACATCCCCCTTCAAGCTACCCATATGCAAAAGTACAAGTAACAGAAGTTCCAGTGGATTGTGCAATTTGCAGGGTACCAGAGCTCCTGCAAACTGGGGAGAAAGCAATTGAATTTCAATGATAAGATTAAATATAAAGATATTAAAATAAAGAACAGACATGACCAGCTCATCAAAGTATTTATTCAGAAAGAAGTCTACAGGCCCTTATGGGCATTAAACCTCAAGAGACTTATTAATGCATTCTTTTCCTTCAATATTTTAGCCTAATTAGTCCACCATTATGCTCCATGGGATTCATTTTCTGAGACCGTCTGCTTAAAAAAGTAAGAGACATCTTCACGTGATCAAACACACTGTTCTAGAAATCATTCTGACAAAGCAGATCAATCAAATATAATCTCAAAAAATTATTACTAAGTTTGATTGCTCTTGAAATAGAGGGAAATTTCCTTCCTCCATAATTTTTTTAGGCAGCTGGAACAGTTTTCAGCCTTGTTCATCAGTGACCCTGAAACTAGGGAGCCTGATGCAATCAAAACTGTGCAATTGGGAATGCATAATTAAAAAGAGGCAAAACAGTACATGATGGCAATGAGGATAGAAAATGCCGATAGGGACAGTATTCATTCACCCTTGGGAATAATTGAACAATAAAAACATGATAAACGCCATAGAGAAAAAGGATTGATTTTGAATTTAACAGTAGATGGCACAGAGTAGCAAAGAGCCATTAAGTGACTGGAGCATCTGTTATAGAAGGAGAGAGTGAGAGAGATGGGACTGTTCAGCCTGGAAAAGAGGAGGCTTATGAGGATCTTCTTCATGTGATGGAGGGAGAAAAAAAGATAGAGCCAGATTCTTTTACGCAGTGAGAGGACAAGAGGCAACGGGCACAAACTGAAACACGGGAAATTCCATTTCAACATAAGGAAACATGTTGTCACTGTGATGATACTCACACACTGGAATAGGATGTCCAGGGACACTGTGGAGTCTCCAGTCTTGGAGACATTCAAAATCCAACTGGGCTTGTCCCTGGGCAGCCTGTTCTAGCTTCTTCTGCTCTGACCAGATCTTGGACTGGATGGTCTCCAGAAGGGCCTTCTCACATCAGGCCATCCTGTGATTCTTTGAGCTGGTTCATTTGCTTAAAATCAATTAGTTTTGCAGCATTGTTTGGTAATGATGTAAGTTGGTCAATTTTCCTGTAGCTACATTTGGATAACTTGCCTCATAATCAGGGAAATGACTCATAAAATCTTGTAACTACCACACTTTTTTTTTCTGATCCACCTCTTAGGAGCATCACTGTGGTAAAACACTTGAAAGATTGTCAGGAGTAAGGCAGGTTTTGTTCACTTTCAGGCGATGCTTCCTGGAAGTTGTATCTCAGCCTGCTTCTGACCTCCTTTTATTTTAGGCCAATTTAAAATTGTTTTCTAAAAAAATGTATTCTTCATTTAAAAAAAATATTTTAGAAAACTTAATTTTCCTTTGAAAATGTTTTTGATAGATAATTTTTAGCCTGCTGTTACTATGTTTTTCTGCTTTCTGCACTGTGCTAATCTATTTTCTATCATCTTACAGGATAAAACCTGAAACTAGCTTATTTCAGAATAAGCTCATCTGCTCTGTAGCATGAAGTGCCCAGTACCCCTACCTGCCTTCAGAGAGGAAATTAATAGTGGAAGAATTGAGTAAGCTGATGCTTAAAAGGTAAATTTTCCAAAATACTAACATTTACTTGCCAGAGTTTTTGTAAATTCATGGGAGAGCGGAAGCAGTTCTAATTATTCCTACAGTTCCCAGTCTGGGAGAAGGCACCGGCCTTTCCAGAAGCTTTCCTTTGCTATTGTCATCACTAGCCTGCCCTCCATGTACTTCACTGGTTTTTCCACGGCACTTCTTCCCCTTCTGTTTTATGTGAATATAACTTGCCATCAGGGTAATGGGAGGCCACCTTACCCCTACTCTATTAGAAGAATCTGTATGAACTGGGTGATGATGAAAAGTGGTTGGCTTTACTACATTTTTATCATAGTCCTTGCAAGTGTACATCATTAGTAGGTGCTCACTGACACTCAGATACTATAGGAAAGTGGGAAATTGTGAAGCGGAAATTGTGAAGCAGAAACTGTGAGCTTGGATTGCTATAGTATTACAGTATGATCAGTACATGTGCACTACTCCTTATGCGTAATCTTGAGTAAAAAGTGCAACTCATCTTGTTTGCAATAACTCATTGCTACCTGAGGGGAAGAGTCGGTAGGAAAAAGGAAACAAAAAAGGAAGTGTTAAGAAAAGTACAGCTAAAATATAGTTAGTATATGAAGTGGATTGTATAAAAGGGATGGAGATGTGAAAAATGTATTTAATAATCACAGTGCTTAAGTTTTGCTTAATAAACTGGCCTAAATGTAAAAGTAATTTTTTTGCTGGATTCAGCATTGTATACCTTTGCTTCCAAGGATCTGCAATAATTCATTAAGAAACACCCACAGCACACGCTAAAATATACTAAAAACTAACAACCTAACATTTATATGGCTTATTTGACTTCTACAGTTGTCCATGAAATCACAGCAACCTGAGGTGAAATTCAACTTTATTAATCAACCCTCTTTAAGCCCTATTTTACATTGACTGGCTGATAAATCTTTGTTAGCTTCTCTGAAGATTGAGGAATTTTGCTCGTAATGATTAAAAATCAGCAAGGCTGTGAAATTTCCATGTATACTTTGCCAAGGCAAGCATTACAGTGAAATTATCTTTGGGATTTTCAATCCTGTTAGCAGAATGTAATAAGGACACCAGATCAATTGTACTCTACTACATATCTGTGAAAGCAGCAACATTCTCTTCAGTTTGATAAAGAGCTAAATTATACCACCTACTATCTGAGATGTCCTGAGTACCACAGAAAATTTAATACTGTATTTGTATTTGAATCAGTTCTTAAAACATCGCTGTCATTGGCATTAAGTGATAACTAATGCGAATTAGAAAACTAATGGCCAAAGGTAACTGAGCACTTGAGGTTAGCACATCTGCTATCTGTTCTGTCTCTGAAATGTACAGCACACTTAAATCAGACTTAAAGTTCCCTCTAGGGATGGCAGAGAAAAGCTCATTAACATGAACTGTCCATTTCCAATAGGCTCTCTGCAGCAAGCATCCATGACTGTGAATATCACTATCATCCAGGCTTGGTTTCAGTTGGATTACCCAGGTAGGTACCAGAGTGAGCTCTGCAGGGTATCATGATTCACTTCTGATGAAATGGGCTCTAGAAACATGAAGAGCTGTACATTTGTGAGAAGGGGCATGAATGAAGGAGCAGGGGCCTAGATACTTTCTACCACTTTCATAGTTGTAGTGGAGTCCATGAGCACTTGTTATTTATATTTGCTTGAATGATTTTCTTTATGCTGGAAAAATATTGTACTTGTAGATTTTAAAATGTCAAGAAGGAAGCAAAGTGAGCAAGTAGGAGAGTAGAATTAGTGTCTGGGCACTACTATTTCATCCTCTAGAAGATCTATGCTTGGCTGACATCTACAGGATTTAAATAGCGCAGGTTTCAATCTTCAGCAAAAAATTAAAATAGGTGGATTTGTGTCCTAGCACAGGCACGTATGTTCTCCCTTTGATCCATCATCCTACATCAAGCATATGATGAGCATGAATCCTAAAAACCCATGGGAAATAAGATCAACTGATCTAAGCGATTATAAAGCTTTTTGGATGGAATGCAATGTTTGGAATTCTAAGTAACAACAGCCTTGACACTAAGACTAGGCTTGCAAAAACTATGAAAGGTGCTTGAATACAGTAGATATGAAGACCCTGTTTTGTTTTTATTTTCAGAATAATGACTAACCTGTGGCTCGTGGAGCACATATGGGTCACAAATAGATAAACTGTGGCTCTTAAACTTTGCCCATGACTTTTCCATTACTTTTTCCATGCCCATCACTCATCCTTCATGTGTGTGATACATATCTAGTTGGTTTTAGCTATATCACACGTACAGTCTGCAGCATCAAGATTACTGGACATCTTTGCAGTGAGTACTTTGGCCCTGTATTTTTTTTTCTATTCTCCCGTGTAGTAATCATGCAGCCTAAGTCCAAAGAAACTGTAAAATATGTCATCCTCCCTAAGAATTACGTGCAATACACAATTCCCTGGCTGATAACACTTTTTACATCTGTCTGTGATAGTTTCCAACAGACTGGAATTTGTAGGTGGTAAGACCAGCTTACACATAGATTCCACTTGAATGCCCTTGAAATGGGAGAAGAGTTTTGTTCATTCACGCAGAAGCTTTAAACCAAAGACCTAAACTACTTGTAAATTATTTATCCAGTGAAAATGTAATTTAGTTTTGATTGCTAATCTCTCTGTAGAAAACAAAGCATCTGATCTCTGGAATCACCAGAAAACAGAGGTGAGCTGGACCTTGAATCTGATTGTTATCTTTCTTGCTTTTAATAATTTTTATTTTCCTGTAAAACAAATCTGTTAGAAAAGGATCGGACAGGCACCCCACTGTTTGCCTAGAGTGATTTATAATAATGTAAGGGCTTGCATGAAGATGACTTTTTCTTCAAGAGCTAATCTACCAGTGGGTCTCTGTGCGATAGATGATAGGTGCATGGACAACAATGTTTCAGGAGCAAGCCTTTGTATTACCACATTGGTTTCACGGGATGAATAAATCTGTATTAGGAACAGGGGCTATAGATTATACCTAGTACTAGCTGTTCATCATGGACATGCGTTTTGTGCTACATTTCAATGTGGGCATGGGTAAGTCCCCGATGATTTCACAGACACTGAGTACTGCTCCTTATTTTTATCAAATGTCATCTGTTGGGGTTTTTTTCTGGTTACTTTTTACTGAGAACACTGGCCTGAAGAAGCTGGATATTTCTTTCTTGCAGAGCTATTAAAAATATGAGCATTTTATACATAGCTATTGTTACTAGCTCCTCATCTACCTTTCTTGTAAAAAGGTGAATTTTTTAAATAACTGAGTTGGATGTGTAGGGACCACGGAATTTGATTAAATTTTTGCTTTAATTTATGGTTGCTTCCTCCCTGATTACCCCAAAGTATAACCTTGTGAAAGAGCATCAATTTTATACCTGACCCCATTACTTTTATGCAGCAGTCAGTTTCATGATGGGAATAACGTTGTACTGATTTGGGGAAGATGTTAAAACCTTGTTACAGGTGTAACAGCATTTCAGACAGAAAAAGTGGGAAGCCTCTATTCTATTTATTTTTATAAATTTAACCATGACCTCAGTTGAAGAAAGCACCTCTACAAGTCAGAATATAAGAATGTGTTCAACGTCACCCATGTTCTTGAAACTGTATTAAGACCATGGCCTTCCAACAGAAGAGGCTAATTCTTTCATTTTCAGAAGTTGCAGGAAGTTTCTGTACCTTTGTCATTTGTTTTGATTCAAGGTAGCATTAGCATGGTGAGGTCAAATATTCGGCTTTCATCTTTCAACACCAAAGAACGTCCATTATGCCTAAAAAACCCTGAAATGGCTCTTTAAAGTCAGTGCACTCTAGTATGATGGCAGGGGTTTTACATTGCCTATTGGATGAGAACAAGTAACCTCATCAGTGATCTAAGACAATTATATATTGTTTATTTTTCATCCCAAAAAGTGAAAAGCAGAATTGTATTTGATAGTGACTATACCTGGAAGATATTGTGAAAAGTGGCTTAATTCAATCTATCATTATAGCAGCTAAGCTATAATGAAATGTGGGGGAAATTGAATTTGCAAATTTTGGTTACATGCAGCTTAATTATAATTGATTTAGTGCTAATGCTGTATATCTCATGCAGAAGGGTGACTGGGTAAAGGATTTCTTAATATCCATTAATATCTTTTTCTCCTTCAGTTTTATATTGCATGAAGTGTGCTTTTAAATGCAGATGCTTTGACTATTATAGCTGTACTGTGAGTATGTCCAAGTAACACATGAAATGTTTTCTTATGTCTGCAGAACTCCCTTCCTCCCTCCCTTCATCAGATCTGATTGTCAAAACTGGCCAAGTAATTGGGACAATTAAGGTGCCCCTGAGATATAATTATCCTTTATAATTTCTCTATATGTTTAAGAAAAATGATGATTGGCTCACAAAAACAGGTTCCCTACGGTACAATGAGAAAGAGGATACTGAAAACGAACAAATCAGCTTTAATATCTTACACTTAAATAGTTCCTAAAATAATTTAAGCCGAAACTCCTCCTTTTGTGCCAGTAACTTATACCACAAAGCAACACTTTAAGTATGTGTAGACAAATAAATGAGGATCATCTCTGTTCAAAGTATCCTTTGGTGTATTAGGATCCTGGTAATGACTCCCAGTTGCTTGCGTGAAGAAGATAAATGTGACAGCCATTTTCCCATGCCCCACTGACTCACTATTCATCTAGCTAAGTACATAGACAGTCCTCTGAGTACCCCTCCAGCGTCACAGCTCCTCTATGGCTTAGCAGTCTTATTCCCACTTTCATAGAGTACGAACTGATTTAGACAAACAGAATGTCTTATCCTCATTATTTGGGCAGTTTATGGGGGGGAGGCTGGATGCTTACCCCAACCACGCTAGACCACTACCACTCACAAGGCCAGAGGCAGGACTATGCCTACCATAAAAAAACCCACCACAATTTGCAACAATTCACAGAACTGACCCTTGACCATAAATACATGGGGCACCTCAGGCATGTTATTGTCCAGCCCAGAAATTTTATTCTTCCTCCTCCTTGCATCTCCTGCTGATTATAAATTGCAAAATTTAAACAAATTTTTTTTGCTTCATTTTGTGAAGAAAATTCAGATTAATAACTTGCAGCATTATTATTGCATGTATTGAATGAAGAACTGGTTGTAAAATGTTTTTAAACACCAGTGCACTAAACCAGCCCTATCTTACCTCCAGACATAAATACAAATAGAATACCAAGGAGTTAATACTTCCCTCAGGAAACTGAGGTGCACCGTTTACTTGTTTCCAAAGAATGCATATATTTAAAAAGATAAATATGACACAATGATACAGAAACAGGTGTATTAATGAGAAAATGTTTATACCAATCTTCTATATATCTGCTCCCTTGGGCGAGAACATACTTTTTCCCACCTCCACACCTCAACCATACGTCTCTTGAAATCCACATTTATATAATTACATTCCTGAGGAAAAACAAGCAATGATTGCTTTAAATTCATCTCCTTTCAGCTCAGAAACAATTCTTACACTATCTTTGCAATGGCTATCAAATCACTGAATTCCTTGACATGAAATAAATTCTTATTTAAAGCACATAGTCATACAGAAAAAGTCAGTCTTGGTATTCAAAATACGGTACTATCCTCTTGCAGGGCATAGGTTGGAAAGAATCAATGAAACAGAAATCAGAATTTGGGGAAATCATTAATTATAGTCTCTACCTAGATCTAATTTGCATTCTATATACCTTAAATGGTATATGTGTGCAGATTAAAGATTTCAGGAAGAATTTACTGTTGCTTAGTACCTTGCATATTCATGTACATTCAGCAAACTCTATGAATATACAGTTTACACTCTCCCAGCTGAATGAGATGCTATTTTACATTTGCTTTGCATTCTCCTTGGTTGACTGACAACACGTATCAGAAGGCAGTTTAAAATCCAGAAGGCAGTTTAAAATCCAGCACTCCAGCACACACGTTATCTTTTAATAAGCAAGCAAAGCAAGTAGCAGCTACTTCTTTCACCCCTTTCTCACCTGGAAAATGTTCATGCCCAAGTCTGTTAGGTGAGGTTGAAGACCAATTTACTGTACCAGCAGAAAAGACAAAAGCAGTCTCTTGACAGCAAAAGAAAATGACGTGTCTTAGATACTGAAGAAGAGTTCTGTCCAGATTCAGCCAGCCTGAATTATATCTGTCTTTGTTGCCTCTTGGATACACAGACATAGACTCAGCTGGTTGAAGACACGAGACCCAAATTAGCTGATCTGAGCCTGTCCTATCTCTGCCACCCCTTAAGCACATGAAGGGCTAAGAGTTCTCCCCCATTTTCCATGGCAACTTTACTGTTGAAACTCCAGGGACTTTTGAAGTTTGGTTCTGGGGGAAAGGAAAGAATATGTGGTTCTCCCTTGTATTTTCACTTTCTCTGAGTGCTTTCCAGATTTTTTTTCTCATTCACTTGCTGCCCCTGGATTGAACTGGCTGCAAATATAGAAGGAAAAGAAATGTAGCTGACTATATGGGCAGGTACGGACGAGAATGTGACTGATGGTTGCTTCTGTAGTCAGGGAGGCTCAGATTCTTCCAACTTTGTTTGTCATTGTCCCTACATTAAGTGTGTGTCATACAATTCATAGTTGATTTCACCATTTGCTTACGCATATTAAACATTAAAATATTAAAGGAGGCTCTGAGATATGTTTACTTCCTCTGGAGAAGCCATTCCCTTAGTTCCCCTTTATTCAACATATTTACCTTTCTCTGAGCTTGTCACAGTCCTGCTATCACTGGCATCATCAATTCCCCTTGGCCAAATTTGACTCATTATGCTGGTAATACAATGACATTTAAATTGTAAAAAATACATTAAGCTGCAAAAGAGGACTGTACTCATCTTCATATAAAATATTAACTTTCCATTTGCCTGTGGGAAAGGAAATATCTGAGAGCAATTTCTTGGGTCTCACAGAAAACAGCAGGAAAAAAAGCCACATATTTCCCCTGAGAAATACTCCAAGTTGCTGAAAAAAAAGTGTCCCTCAATGACCAACTCAACAGGATTTCTAGAGCCACATAAAAACATTTATAGTGAGGCATGTGTTCTTTTCACTTTAACTTTTTGGTTTTGGTTTATTTTGATTCATTTTACTGAATTTTTGTGAGGAATATCATTCTGAAGGGTTTCTAAAGCCTTCCTACTAACTGGTGTTTTTCAGAGTTGATGTCAGTCAGTGCAAGATGTGTGAATGTGTTGGCAGAGCAGGGATTTTGAGATGTTTATAGTTCCATTTTTAAAAAATATATATATAAATAATTTTACATTAGTATGGACAGGATTTGTTGTGTTCCTTTTTTCATTCCTTTGGCAGAGGCTGAAGGTGAGCTGAAATAGAAATTGTGGTCAGTTCTCCTGGTTCAAAAGAAATGGCAGCTTGCAGAGTGCTCAGACCTTGTGGAGATGTGGATAGAGAAATGCAAAGACAAGAATTGCTGCTGTACCTGGCAGCAAACCTCATGGAAACCCATAGCATCCCTTCCTCCTTTTGTCATTTCCCAATTCTTTTGCTCCCCACCAAAAATACAAAAAAAAAGGTAATGTCTTCTTATACTTTCATGTTAACTTCCATTTTTAGCCTTTAGAAAAGGTTTGCAAAATATACAAGTAATTTTAGTGAAAAGAAAATAGAAATTAATGCTTTTCATTTATTTTCAGTCTTATCACTACTCCCTTTGTATGTCTGCTCCTCCTTTCTTCTGACTTACCTCTCAAAAAGCGAGTTGGAACAAGGCATGGAATGATATGCATTTTAAAGGCTTATTTTCAAATTGTTTTAAGGAAAACTTCAGTTTTAGTATGAGGTTGAGCTTTCAAGTGATCTTTTCAAACGCATGAATATAAACCAGCTATTTGGACGTATGTGTTAGTAACAGAGCAGTCACAGTATATAGCATAGAGTGGTGGTACCTAGGCCTATTGTTTTTGCTAAATGTCTGATATACCCGTCAATACAGTACAACACAGTTGAAATATTACATGTTCATTTAGATCTTGAGATATTTTGAATAGGATGGTATTTTTGAGTGGGAGTGAAAAGAAAAGATAAAAATATCTTTTTGTTATCTATCTCGAACTGAAACTATTTCCTTAGAACGAGCCTCGTAATTGTCTTCAGTAATTGCAGGGCTGCTAGGTGCTTGCTGTATTATTTAAAATCCTGGGTTATCTTTCTGTAATTTTGATCAGCGTGTTTTTTCAATGTGACATGGTTTTCACATCCTAAGTATTACATGGTCAGTGCTGCAAAGCACACAAGGTAGCACATTGTGTTATCTGAGTGCTCTTAAAATGTATCATGAAAAAGTCATGCATTAACAAATTGTATCTTACAAATAAATTTTTAAAGCAACACCCTGGGCTGCAATGCCCTACAAATAACATATTGCAGATTCCCACCCTGCCTTAATTTTGTCTGTGCAGTTAAAGAGGAAATGCATGAGATGAATATAAGATTTTTTTAGATTTTTTAGATTAAATCCTTGTAAGGCATGGGTTTCTGGGTGCAGGCACAATCATTTTATTTCCTGTGTTACAGAGGGTTTAATTCTAAAATGTCAATTATTGACTGAATCACATACACAGTACAGGAAACTAGTAAACATAAAGTAGTAAATGCATGCCGTTAGGGTTTCACCCCTTCCTACAGATTTTGCCATTCTGGGAAACCTGTGCTTGTTTTCAAGATATTTATATGAATGTTGATCTTAGTTATTACTGGGAACCATAATTAATTCCATTGTTTACATCAGGTGGTTTATATGTCCTGAATTTCTACACTGGTGATTAATAAAAGTGGAGTCTCAAGTATGCATAAAATCCTACATCACTTGTGTATTTCTACCCTAGAAAAAGCCTCTGCAGTTGAAAATAGATTAGTGCTTCGTCTCTACTCTTAGCCTCATCTGTGCAATTTGATGTAATCTAAGCTTGTAAAACTTTTAAGCAAGTGTTTGATTGTATATACTTTGCTTCTCATGAACTTCAGTGACTAGCGCAGTGCAAAGGAAATATGACAATCTTTGGAGAACTGAGAAGCAATTCTCATGCGTAAAAATAAAAGTAGTACTAGTTCAGCAGAAACTCTTAGAGACCCTCTCAAATGTAGAACTATTTGGTCTAAATTTACCCTGCTTGAGTTGAGGATGATTGCAAAGACCTGACTTAAGTCTGTACTTTTCATGCTTTTCTATTTGATAGTCCTTATAACATGGACAAGGACATTCCAGTCCATTTCTCTGGGATGTGCAATAGATAGCAGGCTGTATCTTCTCTTGGCTGCATGAGTTGATTTGCAAACTAATAACAGAAGTGTCTGTGAGGCAGAAGTATCTTTTAGGAGTCTGGGAGCTTTTCAGCAATTACTGGGAAGTATGGAATGCCATCATACCCTCTTGCAGTGAGGCTTTTTCAAGACCTGCGTAGCCTTTAAATGTCTTGTATGAATGCTCCTTTCTTGGAAAGTTACTTTATATATTAATAAAGTCTCTTGTCTATTTTCCCCAACTTGTTCAGTAAGTGAACAAACCATTAAAAAGCCTGTAGGTGATAAAAGTATTCCTTGAAATCATCTCAAACAGAATGTAGCCACAAGGTAAAATTCTTCCAAGAGCAAAAATTGGTCATGCACAATTGCTTTCCAACACACAAAATAGCTAGCTCAGGGTTTATATCATCATTAAATAAATGGGAACTAACAAAAAGTCCCTTTTTCGTTTTCTGTCCTCATTACTGCAGAATATGTTTTGACAATGTTTTCTGAGTTAATTTGGACCCAACTCAACCTTGCTCTTATTCTTTATAATGATTTATAGCAATGCAAAGAGGCTATATAGTGTTGCATTTTAGATTTCATAGCTTTTTATTCCTGTTTTGGTAGGCATGTACAGGACGAGTGAAGGGGATGGGAAGTAAGTCTCAGTGATGACCAAGAGGAGCTCCTTTGCTGGAACATGGAAGGAATGCTGTACTGTAGCATGGCTTACCCTCACTGCCAGACCTGTCATTGATGGACCAGGTAAACTTGACAAAAAAGTCTAGACATGTCTTTACTCCTCATTATTAATAAGAGTAGACTGCCTTCTTATTTACTATAGGCAACATTCTGCTAACATTAACCTTATTGAATAATACCTTCCTCTCACATAAAGCTAGTGGAGCTCATTGCAGAGTGTTATCTGATATTACTGAGGATTTCTGAATTGTTTCCTTTTCAGGAAACCATTTCTGAGGGCAGGCAACTCACTCAGTTTCTTACCAGAATATACACAAAGTCTTCAGAAACAATGGCAGTTAATGATAGCCTGTAGTGGTACTGTTTTTCCTTTCAGTCCTGACACTGTGATCCATTATATCATTGTGTGAATAAGAGCAAATGAGTGTATGTTAAGAAAAGAAAAAAGTCAACAAAGGCATTGCTCTTTACTCATCTTATGCAGGTCATCAGCACAGATTTTCTAAGTGGTTTAGTGAGGGTTAGACCCTCCTTCCTATTATCAGCAATCAGTTCAGCTTTCCTGCCTACATCACATCACAACCCCATGGCCCTTCTGCTCTCCCTGTCTCCATACCAGCTACATTCCCCCTCTCCCCAGACAGTCACTCACTACTCTCCACAGTCTGTACCTTTGAAGTTAATTACCCCTCTCCTGAAAGAAGATTCTAGTGAAAAAAAAAAAAAAAAGGAACAAAGTTCAAAAAATATAAGCTGTATGACTCAGTGGTCAAAGGGAATGGAGATAAATGCTGACCTGTAAACGTTTAACAACCAGAGCATTAATCAAATGATGTAAGGTCATCATTCTCCTCTAAGATTGACCACAGAGTGATGAATAACAAATGCAACATCTTCTATGTGTAAAAATGAAGAAATAAGACTGAAATCCAGATTCTGATTTGACTGCCACCCTTTTGATTGGAAATTACTAGTATACTACACTTCACTAAAATCTCTGAAAACAGCAGGTGAAGTCTAAAAGGGAAGTAGAGCACTTCAGAGATGAAATGGTTATCAATCCTACCCTTCTGTGCATTCAGCATTTGAAAAGAGTATCTTCGCACCCCAAATAACAAGAGTAAACATTTAAATAATAATTATTACAGCCACTTGATGTTCATTTTGTATTGTGTTGCTATAAGCCATTTGTCAGAACAAAGAGGTGTTTGCTTATGGGAGAGAAATTGCCTTTTCTTAGGCTGCTGCTCAGTCATGCTGTCATGGAGCCCATCAAACATAGATGGGCTCAGAAAGTTGGCAGGTCAAAGAAGCAGAGAGTTGGATAATTCCCTCTTTGTAGCCATGACAGGGAGTAAGCTATTTAACAAGCAGGTGTGAAGTTACTCGCTCCTTATGCAAGCAAGGAGCAGGGGAAAAACACTGATCCAGTCACAGTTTGTACCCTGGTCTGACTATATTGACTATTTCACTGTGCACTTGGGATCAAAGCAGCCGGATGTCAGCCAGCAGCTTTCTTAACTGCATAGGCAGGGGAAACACTGAAATGCATCACATCCACTTTTCCTTTCTAACTGTGAGATGAACTGTAATCTTGAGAGTAACACTAGCTATGAGGCTCTGGTTCAAAGTCAAGTTATAAAACCCAGAAACATATTCCATTCTCAGCATGACACTAATGGAATATCTCAGTGGTGAGTGGTTGTTTGAGAGCTGGTGTATGAAAGAGCACAGATATAAGTGATACTTATGTGCTGCAAACTTCAAGAAAAATGACAAATGTGCTGTAGTTCCCATTACAATGATTAGCTATGAGTGGAATGAGTTGGTCATTTTTTGCTTGTTGAAAATACTCGTGAGATTACGGGGAGAGGGGGGCAGGCAGGGGAAGCAGGCTAGTGTCCCATATTTCCTTGGTCTTCTCTTTTAAACCTGAAGATACCACAATAAGAGAAGTCACCTGATAAAGTTTCTTGAGTTAGATCCCATCACTGATGTGTTTGTACAGAACATGGCAGGGCTCCTGGGTCTGGTACCATGGCCTGCCAGCCATCACCGAGCACTTAAGTTCTTTCTGGGGGGGCTACGGTGCCAGGTATGTAGTTGCCTTATTCTTGCTCAAAGGACTATGAAATCCCTTTAAGGCAACTACCTTTATTCAAGACAATGACTGTAGCAGCTTTTTGTCTTCTTCAAAACTGAAGTCTCTGACTGTTGTACCAAGCCTCTCATCTGACCCTTGACTTGTTGTCCTGTCTCTGGATGCTTACATTCCAGAGGCTGAGTTGCCACTCCTGGATCTCTTTACTGTACCGAGACTGACTCATCTGATGTATTACAACAAAACTGAATTAAAATCAAAGACTGGCATTAATTTTCTAGAAAGAATATCTATGTGAATATAGTTTCTGCTCTTGCTACATAGGCAGGTGGTTGTCTGGAGGGAATGCAGTGTTCCAACATATTTTTTTCATAAGGCCATTGACAGACTTTGTCTCCAGACTGTAAAAGAAAAATACTGGTAAAACTTACTAGATTTCAGTGTGATCTAAGGTATCCCACACTATAAAATTAGAGTGCCTGCACATTAATTTTGGCAAGTAAATTGACTATGGGATAAAGGGAATCTTATTTTCTACAGTGAATTACTGCAAACCTGATTTTTCACTTCTTTCTTGGAAGATCACCATCGTAGATCAAACAATATGTGATCCAGCAAAAACTTTTCTTATCTCTCTCTCCCTCCTCCCTTTCCTTCATGAGAAGAATATATACACAATTGTATTCTACTGTATTTTGCTGTATTTTACTTTACTTTTGGGTAAAGATGGAAGTTTTTTTGCCAAGGAGGAACCCAGTCACTTCATGGCCATAACTTCTATTATCTTCTTGCCTGGAGAGTTTAGATCTATTCAACTGTGAAATAGCTTGCTCCTGTATTATGCAACTTTGATAATCCTGTTTGGTATTACTCAGAGATGCTCAGGGTGGAAGCAGCACCCCTAGGAAAAGAAGGTAGGAAGTTGAAAAACTGCAAGTGACTATGAACAGTGTGGGATATTTTTGAAAAGCAAATCCCAGCTGTTTTTGGAATTTTCCATTATGCAAGCAAGCATTCCATGCCAGCAGATAATTTTTTCCCACTGTCTAGACTCAGTAAGAAACCTAGTTTGTATATACACTTATATACATGCTCACATAGTATAGAGGTGTCAGAAGTAATGTCATTATTAAAGATGGTTGGTTGAAATGTACAGTTAAAGCAGTACTAAAATCTCCTTTTTTTATATATTTCAGTGTCTGAATTTGGTATCCATCTTTGGCAACCTAACTCTTTAGAAGAATATTTAATTCTGGTTTTGTTCTTGGTAAATAACTTGCTGGCTTGAAGAGGAAATCTCCTCCTCCTTCCCTTACTTGTTCTATGTTTACAGGTTGGATTAAAACTTTTAAACTGTTTGGGTCTAATTTTCATTTAAGACATTTTTAGGAGACACACGCTTCTTTGCACAGAGAAAGACAACTGTAGAATATCACAAAAATGTCAATATTCTGTCCTTCAGCATTTCTTCTGTGTATTTTACTGTTTCGTGAAGGAGTATGTGTGAATGTGTCTATGCCGATGACAGGCTGCTCATGGGGAAGAGGCAGCAGATATTGTGCACAGCCTGAGCAACATCTGGGTTTGACTTTGTCTACAGCTTAAAGAAGTAGGCTTTTGAGGTAACATGGCAGCTGAACAAAGTTTGGAACTGTAAACATAAAAAGGAGCCTCTCTTGATTCTCTATATGCTCAAGAAGGCGTGACTTTCTACATTTTAATAAATAAACAGAAATGCAACAGTTCCACCATTTTTTCCTGCTTAGCTGGAATAGTCACAAAAAGATTAAAAATTGATTCTGTTACTTGTGTCAAAAGAGATACTACAGCCCATATCCTTCCAGGCATTCTCTAGCTAAAGTAGTATCTTCTCCTCCTACTCTGCTGTTGAAAGAATACCAATAGTCTAATAATATCTTGAACATAGTCCAATTCTGACATTTAAAATGTGAACAGATTTAGATTGTTTTTCAGAACAATTTATAGTGAACCACACAGAGATTAATCAGTAAGACTGTTCTGATCTCCAGCTACTTTTATTTTACCTTATTTCAAAGCAACTTTTTAGGCCAGGACACAGGATAAACAGTGAAGAAAATGTATGTTAGTGCTTAGAATGACTGGCAGTTGAAAAGTGGGCATGATTTTGTATGGGTTGGTGAAATTATGTGGAAGAAAAATTAAATAGCAGAGACTTTAAGAGGTGTGTAAATCAAAGACAAATTAAGATTTGTCTGGAGCCTGCAGCTAAGGTAGAATTCACTTTTTTGAGGAGAAATGTCTGATTCTTTCTCTACCTTTCCCTCGAGTGTCAGCTGGGCATTCCTGAGTGCCAAAAAGCCAGTGGACACATCCAGATCTCCAAGTAATTTCTGATTTTCATCTTGTTTTATTTCAAGATCAATAATATATTCTTTAACATTATCTGACATTTAAAAATTTTTGTCTTAGATGGTTCTGTAGAAAAATAATTTTATTATATACAATATTTTTTCACTCAGCAGTTCAGTTACAGATTGTTCTGACTTTCTGCTAAACTACTGAGAGTATTGTAGCAGGTAAAATCTAAATTTGACAGGTAGAACATTTAAAAAAAATATTGTTCACCTCTGCTGCATCACACAACATTCTTAACAATTATAAACACCAACTCCAAATACTCTGAAAGGTTTAGAAATGTTTATCCACATATACAAGACGCATAATATTTTTTAAATGACTGGTTCAGACTGATATGGAAATACCCGGTCCTGATTATTTTTCTCTATGAACTTTGGGACTGTGACATGCACTTGACTCCTTAACCAAACTAGTTGTAGTCTGGGACAGGGTCCAAAAGAGGTAAAGTCCTAAACCATAACTCAGCCAAGAAGTTCTGTAGTTTCAATCTGTTCTCTGAAAACCCACAAAGCAGCAGAGTGACACAGTGAGCACCTATGTATACGAGCTTGGAACATCAGTCCTACAATTAACACATCAATAGTGGATGGCTTTTCCAAGACACATTTATCAAGGAACAAAGAAAGTTGTGAGCAAAAGGAGTCGTGTACATACTTTTTCTATCATATGCGTTTTCATTATAAGCCAACAATTTTATTCCATAAATATGACAGCTTAAGTGAGTCTTCTTTGAACTCTCCCTGCTAAAAAGCCTGACTGCATTGTGGCGATCTCCCCTTGAGCTCAGACACCTCCCAAGGGTGCCCCCTGAAGCAGAGAGAGCTTTCACCAGCAGCAGATCTTGGTAAGTGACAGATATCATATATAGCCTTGTAGTATGGTGACTTTGATTTGTGTCTTGGTAACTTTGACTCTGCCTTGGTAGATTTGACTCATTGTTCAAATGATAATGCAGTACAGTAACAGAGTGAACCTTGCCACTGAACTTTGTTAAGTCAGATTTTTACATCATATTTCAATAAACCCACTTTCACTAATACCTTCAAAAGTAGTTCTTTAAGTGTTCTAAATCACCCATTCATGACAGTGACCATTGGAACCTTATTTCATCAATTTTAGGGCTTTTGAGACATTAGTTCAACAAACTGGCCGCTGAAGAAAGCCCATCTCCTGAACCATTTGCCTTTTTTGAATTACCTGAGCTTTTCTGCTGAGAGAATGTTCTTAAATATCTTACTGGATTATGGATACGGGCCATGTCTTTGTTTTGGGGTTTTTTTTTGGTTGTTTTTTTTTTTTTTAACAGTGTTTTTTTTTCATGGTGTTAACTTCCACTGCTTAATCACCAGGATAATTAAGTGTTTTACGGGTAGAGTAGGTTTGCTCTAGAAGAGAATAAAACACAAATGTATATGCTAAATAGCAGCAGTGATATCATACTTGATTAGATGTTAGTTTGGTGAATACTAAGTGGGAGTGGAAAGAAGCAGCTGTCTCTTGGGAGAGGACTTCCACTTCATATAACAAACAAATATTTCTACATCAGTCCTCCATATCATCAGGGAGAAGGTTGTGACCCATCGCTTCAACACAAACATCCTCCTCAATTTTATTTTAGAACTGAAGTCCTGAGGGACAAAATAAATGGTGTGGCGGAAATGGTGCAAGTATTGTGACTTCTCCCCTCATTACAAATTAGGTAGTGAGGTACTTCAACATGGAAAGTGGACTTTGTGCCTTCTGCAAAGTCATAATCTTACTCTTAATGCTTTGGTAGTCTAATTAATGTAAATACACAAGCCTGAATAATTGCTTTGGGGTCATCTTAATTAGAACTTCCATCTTTTAATTGGCAGAGAGATTAATTAAGATATACCCTTAACCGTCCACTAAATCCCATCCCTTATATTTTATGAAGAATTATTCCATCTCTACCCAAGTGCAGGCCAAGAATACTAATCCTACTTCTTTCTTCCACTCTGCCAGTAGTAATGCTACAAAGAAAATAACTTCCTTGTACATGTATCCTGAATCACATAAAAACCCTGGCATTTGTCTCCCTGCTTTTCCCATGTAGGGATGAGCCATGGAAGGCACAACTATCACCATTGTAACTCCTTCCCTGGGAGTCCAGAGGAAAAGAAAGAGCAGAGCAGAGGGATCACTGCCCCAAGCTGAAAGGATGAAAACAGAGACCCGCCGTCTCAGAGGAGCACTGGACACATCCATGCCATGTCAGCAGTTAGCAGCCTGAGGAAGAGTCTGCAGGTATGTACCCATAGTGGGATGACTGGGAATTACCGGGTTGGTGATGGGTGAGGTTAGGTTAAGTACATCTGCACTGAGTTTTCAGGGTCAATTAAGTGAGAACTGGAAAAAAATCGGAAGGTGGCATTTCCAGCCAAGCGGCTCTGACGGGTGTAAAAAATTCTGCAGGTATTTACAGCCAACCCTTGGTGCTGCTGTTCAGTTTCTGCTGACATCTCATCAGATGGGGATCCAATAGACCTTTTGGGACAAACTGAAACCAGGCTGCTTTTGAGCATGCCCAGCACTTGCCCAGTTTGGGAAGAGGCATGCCTCTGCAAAAATGGAGATTTCTTAACCAAAAATTAAGTCTTAACTACCAACCTATGGCAAATCAATGCTTGTACTACCAATCATGCAAAAGCCACTCAGGATAGTCTGGTGTCAGAGTGATTAAATTTAGTTGAAGTGCTTGTAGAGTAAAAAGACTAGTTAGCAGATTTATTGCAAAATCAGGTACTTCTTGATTAAATACTTGAAGAAGAAGTCAACATTTCCTCCTTCAAATAGGGATTCTGTCTTGTCCATTCAATATTAGATGGAAAGTGTGCCTGGAGATGCTGAGTTATACTTTAACAAATGGTGTGTTGAAATCCCATTTACACAGGAGGCGGACTTGGAGCTGTGATCCCACCAGAACTCTGCCTTAGAGAAAGTTAGGAAAGCAGCTAAATTGAGATTACCGCTAGAAGTTACAGTTTCTTTCAGTGTTTTCCTCAGAGGAGACTGTATAAATAGCTGTCCCATGGACTAGTCCAATCTGTTGGGAGGGCAGCAATGATATAAATACGTTCCTCCTGTTTCTCTTTCATCAAAAAGAACCCATTTCAACCCATTAAAGTTAGAAAGTAGTATTGAAGGCATTTTTGTATCACAAATTCAGATTTCTGTATAACGGCTCAGAAACTGCAAGTATAAATAGTCTTTGTTTCTAACAAAATCGCCCATGCCCTGCCATGAACAGAAACACCTCTTTCTAGTGTTTCCTTCAAACATAGATTTAAAACCAAAAAACGTACTACACTACCAGGTAAAACTTTGGAAAATATGTTGCTTCAACCTGTGAAGCCAGGCGCACTGTATAATTAATATTGTATGGTGCAGAAATACTGTATAAACACACCCCCCTCCCATATTAATAAAAGTATATTTGCCTTCAAAATTATTTCAGTGATCCACTGAAGCCACAAGTATCCATGTACCTTCATTACTGTACCAAAGTCAGATCAGAATGTGCAGAACCTTTATTAGTTTTTCATTAAAACCAAACCAAAACATACATTATCTCACACTCTGTTAATCAAAAGAGATAAGGGGGTACAATGTGAGGGATATGACCCAGCTGTCTTTCCCTTTTTTTTCATAATGAAATACTGCCAAATGTTTTGATGTTAACAAATAAAATAGCTGTGGGAGAAAACTGAATGCCCTTGAAGAAAATACTGCCACTTGAAGGAAAAGGTCAGTCTGCAAAATATGCATGCATGTAATGGTCAAAAAAGGTTGGACCTCTCAATTCCAGAATTTGGGGTCCTTCAACAAGGTTTGCAAGCAGTGGCTCCGCACTGTTCCTGTAATAACTACCACAACATCTTTGTGTTAAAACTGAAGAGTATAAACAGCATCAGTGCTGAAAGGTGCTAGAACAATCTGTCAACACATTTTCTGTCCTCAAAAAATGAGAGTCACTCTAGATGGTGAACAACAGAGGCAGAGGATACTGCTATTGTGGAAGCAATGTGCTTGTGTACCTATATGTGCATGATACAGGGGGAGCCCACACGTCTACTTGTCTCTAGTGCAGACCTGAGAAAAGATGGAGAAAGAGAAAAGGCACATGAGAAGACTTTTCAGCCTGGCAAACCAGCATACAGAGGCAGAAGCTGTGAGCAAAGATACTGCTGCTTCTCTTTTTGATTCCTCCAGCATTCAAGGAAATGGGTCTGTGTTCTCTGAAAAAAAAAAATAAAAAAATTGTAGGTCTGCTTCAAAGAGCTACTGGCCTTCATCATGTGTTTCTTCTAAGCAGAACACCCTGCAAAATCTTGAATGTGTGGTTGAATGTTCAGGTCAAAGGAGCAATCTTTGCTTCCAAGTTGTCTTCTCATCTAAGTGATATCACTGAGACCAAGGCCTCTGAAGGATCCTGGCATTGGAAAACCTCCCACGGGTTCTGTGAAGAAATCAAAGTGGTTGTCCAATGAGGAATATAATAATATTTCCCTTTCTGAAATGAAGACCTCCCTCCTGAACTCCTTGCTGCTCAGAATAATTCCAGCATTGTTATCATACATTCATTTGCCCCCAGATGAAAGAAGATGCCTTCACAAGAGCATTTCCACCCTGAGATGTTAAGTACAAGCAGATTCGAGTTGTGAGTGGAAGCCATGCATTAAAAACCTTCTCATCTGAAACCTTCCTGCTCCTCTGGGCATAAATATCCCCTCTCTGACAGGGTCCTCGAGGCACTAAATCCTAGAGGGCTGCATCAGCAATAAGCTACAGCCAAGTGTGTGACACACACCAGGCTGATCTGGTGTGGGGCTGTGGAATTGCTTTGCCACAACCCAGCTGTCCTGAAATGATATAACATGTAATAAGCCCAAGACAAGTACAAAAGAAAAGTTACCCTCAGGAAACAGGTATAGAACTTTTTTTTTTTTTTTTTTTTAAAAAACTTCTTTACTTCATTATCAAATGGAAAATATGCTGAAAGTAGAAGAGAAATAAGCAACAATTTTAAAAATTACATTTTTTCTGATTAAAGAGAGTTATTGACAATCTTTAATTTTGTATAGAACTTTTTTTTTTTGTAGGATCTATATTTTTATGTAGGCTTTTGTGTATCTTACAGGACCTGGATAAATGATAGATATGTGACAATGGGATATAAAATTGACATCTTCATATAGATTACATTCCTTGATATCACATAAATCACAGAGAGGAGCAGAGCAAGGCTGGAACTAGTCTGAGATGCACACTCTGAGCCTTGCCTTTGCTACCAGTCAGGAGGCAACAAAATTGACTCTTTTGTCGGTATGTCCCTGCTCAGTGATGACTTCTAAGCTACTTGCCAAGGAATTTGGGAAAACAGTGAAGGTCTCTCAGTCCATGCTCTGCCAGGACAGGAGAGGAGGCTGGAATGATTGCTTCCCTGCCCCCAGGCACTCCAGCAATGATGTCCACCTATTCAGGACCACAAAAGAGCTGCTTAGCACCTGGTAAGCTGAGCTCTTCCCATCCTGTTTAGATCCTCTGGTTAAGAAGTTGAAGTGAATCAGCCACAAAAGTCTACTCATGCACAATTTGAGAAGGTCTCACGTTCTGAGCCCACCTACCACTCTTCGGTTTTTGCTAAGCATATAATGGTGTTTTGAAGTAGAAATTCAGATTCGCCTTCTTCCAGGGCTGCTATTCTTGGGTCAAAACCGAAGCAAACAGAAAGCTAATTATTTCCTGCTTCAAGCACAATAGCATGTTTATTGGAATGTTCCCTATAATCCTATCAGAATTGTTATAGGACCTCAGTAATAAATGAGCTTCCAATTAATTTAATACAGCTCTCCATATAGACAGATCACTCCAGAAACTTTTATAATTCCTCCTGCACCAACATCTCTTCTTACAAAGCAGGAAGAAGGTGTTCACTGGAGTTTAATACAAAACATCATGACTACAGAATGCTTCACTCATGGTGAAATTCATCCATAGTGAAATGATGTTAAAAACTAAATAGAGATATTATTCCTTTTACTGTTAAAATGTGATTTATTAGAGTGCAGCATGTATCTATCGCAGCACTTTTTATTTAAGCATTCTAAAATCAGTAATGTAAAATTGGAGCTTCCATCATTTTTAATAAGATTTTTTAATAGCATTTCTCTCTAATTGCATTTAAATTACATTTTAGGGAATTAACGTTCATTCTTGATTAAGACAACGTGAAATACAACAACAGTTATTTGTCTTTCATAAGGGAAAAGAGGATTTTTTTTAATTTTTTTTTAATTTTTGCAAACTTTAGTAGTGGGATTGAAAAGGGCTAGCTTCAAACCATCCAGGTACTTTGAGCCACTTTACTACAGGTGTTCTGGTGTCGGGAGAGTTGCTCTGAAAAAAATAATGAAGTGGATGCTTTTCTGCTTTACTTGGCTAAATGCTCCACGCATTTGTGAAGCACCAAAATCAGGTTGCACTCATTCAGCTACAGTGCTATGAAGGAGTAAGCTTAAAGCGCATCAGCTGCTCCATGAAGATGCCCCGTTGGTGTCTCTGTGGTACCTACACTGTGGGGGGGGCAGCAAAGAGAGGTGAACTCATTGGGTTCACATTGGGACACTGGCTGAAGAGTAGCAAGTGTGCTTTGTGGCCATGTCTCAACATCCCCCTAGACTAGGAAAGGCGCTTTATCGTAATATTTATGTGTGGGTGCTAATAGGTAAAAAGAGTGGACTCAGGCAGACGTTTCTGAATCATCTGTGCTGCAGGTCTCTCACTTCGTAGGAAACAATGGCTTATATATCTATATGCAATGCAGAAGCTTAAGAGTATCTATCGAGTTCCTGATGAATAGAGGCTCAAGCACCATAGGAATGGCGAAAGGAAAGGGGAAAAAAATGTTCTTTTGCTATCTAAGTGTTTGGTACAGCACAATCAAAGACAAAAGGAAGCAGGGAGTGGGGGCAGGCGTGTGTGTATGTGTGTGTTTTATACCTGAGCTACAAGATTCAGGAAACTGTCAATGCTGGTTGGTGTTGTACTCCGTGCTTCTGGTCATACTGAACTTGAACAAAAAATGCACCTGGGATGTGGCGATCCCAGGCACAAATACAGGTTGGGCAGAGAATGGCTGGAGAGCAGCTCTGAGGAAAAAGACTTGGGAGTGCTCAGGGATGAGAAGCTCAACACTATTCGGCAGTGCGTGGTGGTAGCCCAGAAGGCCAACCGTATCCTGGGCTGCATCAAAAGAAGTGTAACCAGCAGGTCGCCGGAGGTGATTCTCCCCCTCTACTCTGTGCTCGTGAGACCCCACCTGGAGTACTGTGTCCAGCTCTGGAGTCCTCAACATAGAAAGGACATGGAACTGTTGGAACAGGTCCAGCGCAGGGCTACAAAGATGATCAGAGGGATGNTGCTTACTGAAAGAGATTGTGCTGGAAATAAGGAAAAAAAAATAATATATACATATATATATATATGTACATATATATATACAAACAAGGTAGAGCAAAAAAGGCATTCCTATTCCTACTACTCAAATAAAAAAAAAATGTCTCCTCAACAGACGTCTGACACTAGTGAAACAGCTGTCACTAGCTGATTTCTGAATCCCCACAGTCCCAGTGCACAACCAGATGGCAAAGTTGCCTTTTAGAATAAGACCTGTTCCAAGAGCATCAAGGAAGCCACACCGAACAACAAGGGAAACAAAAACTGCGTTCCTTTTGTCTTCTTGCTGCATGCTTCCCTGAGCCAGTGAGGTACTGACAGAACTCAAGCTAGGAAAAGGGAGGAGGCTGGGCTGAAAGGCTGACAATGTGGCAGGAGAAGTAAACCCTCTCAGGCAGCTCCACTCTCCCCAATGGCCTGCGGAGCCCGAGGGCTGCAAGACGTAGGTGCTTCTCATCCTCTCCCAAGGGAACTGTGATGCTGAACAGATCGAGCGTTCCGAGTAGAACAGCTAAACCTCATGGTCTGATGCACCTGTGTCCGTGTTTTATCCTCACAGTTATCTGGGTGCGAGCGTGACTTTAAGGCTGAAGTTCCTGCATGGAAAGTCATTGTTAAAACATTTTCATCGCAGACTTGTGTCGGTACCTGCTTTGACATGGAAAGTTACAAAGGCCGAGCGGGTCTGCTTAAAAGCTTTGGTCTATCTACCTTTGTCTCCATTCATAGCAAAACCACCTTGAGTTCCAGTCTCAGCAGCTGGTAGGTTTTTGTTCTTTCCAAAAAGTGTCAGTTTCTCCACCTGAAACTGTGTGCACAGCCCTTGCTTTGAAAATCATCCTTGCTAAGAAATCACTCTTATTGAAATCTCTCACCAGGGCACCGACTTGCCTCATCAAATGTTCTTTATGAGTATTCTTTATGATTTTCTTCCTCTATAATTTATACTGGAGGACATCGTTCAGAACAAAAATTAGTAACAGCGGCCCCTGAAGACATTGTGGTCAAACTGATACAGATTTTTGTTAATGGGCCTTGCATCTGACTTACTGTGCCTGATTGGCTTCCTGTCATTTATGTGTGTAGTCTCTGCTGCTTGCACAGTGGAGAAACCTCATATTTGTTTAGAGTGGCAGAGTTGGAAGAACAAATCTCTTGGTCAAAATCACAGAGAACAAAACTTCATAGCAAAACTAAGAACTGGATTTAAAATTAAATCCAGGTTTTAAGTATATATTCTGTCTCCAGTTTGGTACAGGTTTTGATTGCCTGAACTTCTTACGAATGTTGGTGTAACATAGGAAAAATTACTAGATTGCTTTCTGAAATGAAAACTGAGTTATCTGTGGCCATGTTCATGTTCTTACTACATTTGCTTTCCATGATCATGCCAGGTAAAAATAGGAAGGTATAAATATCGATGCAGAATGGAGCTTAGGGAGGCACAGACAGAATATTACACAGGCATCTGTATCTACGTGGGTTTGGTGCATCTTCATCCAATAAAAGGCTGGTGTTATTGAGCCACAAGAGGAGATTTAGCCACAGCAGTTTTTCAGGTCCCCATTACCCGGTTGTTTTTTCAACTCAAAACCCCACAGATAGCAGGAATCGTTATACTGTTGCCATAGAAGTTATTAGCCATACACAATTACAGTCGTACACATAAAATATAGAGCCCTTTATTAAAAGCTGTTAATGGGCAACTAAGTTTGGGGGGTTTTGTTGTTAGTGGTTGGTTGTTGTTGTTTTTTTTAATAAAGGGGTAATTGAACTGGTTGGTGCTTTTAGAGGTTATGGCTCAGTTGTGACGCAGTCATAGTAGCCAGGCCATAATGTACATAATTTGGGTTAGAGAAGAGCTGGTCCTGCAGTAATTGTTCATCCCTATAGATTTTCATTGAATAAGTTCCATTTTAGTGTCTATATATATTTACCACAACTATTGTGCTTTTAAATGTTCTGTCCAGAAGATTGCAAATGCTGATGATATTTAATGTGGCATTTTAAAGACAAAAGGCATCCATGGTAGGGAGAAGTGATGAGTTAGGGGAATGATGCCAGAGTGACACCAATTAGTTAAAGGCTGTGAAATAAGATCTGCTTTGTAATGGATGTGTAGAACAACAAATATACTTGTTACCTTCTGAATTACCTGGTTCATAGATGATGCAGCTAGATTATAAAGTCTGATCTAAGCCATAAATCAGAGGGTTTTGCTAAATTGACTTTTGTTTGAAATACAGAATGTCTGAAAAAAAAAAATAAATCCCAACTTTACTCTGTCCCAAAGCCCTTAAGAAATTCAGGAGATGCTACCAATAATATGAAATGTGAAAGATACTATCTCTTTTTCTCTGTCTCTCCCCCTGCTAACTTAGATATATGGGAGACACCATGTCAGAAAGAGTCTGCAATTTTCTCACAGGTATCAAAGTGGAGCTACCCCAGATGAGAATTTGTAAAGTAGTGGTAGGCAAGATTCAGCTGGGAAAGAAACATCCTCTGTAACATCATCAAATGATAAAAACTGTGGGAATCTGGATTTTACTAGCCTTTGAATCTCCTGCTTTTAATACTTCTGAGGGAAAGGCTTCATATATTTGTGACCCCACAGGCTTGTACTTTTGAACTGTAAAGACTGTAGAAGACTTTCACGCTGCACAAGTTTTGTGTGACTTAAATTCACTACCATGAATGTGTGGAGACAGCATACTTGGGACTAGAGATAAAACTGATAGAAAGGGACTAGCTAGATAATAACTGCAGAACTCCAATCTCCAGAGCAGGAAGTAGTTAGAAGTATCTTACAAGGGACCATATTTTTTTAAAATCACTTTCACTAACTCCCCCATATAGCCTTACAATTAAGAAGTAGGTTATTATCCCTTTCAAGAACCCGTCAGGGTGTTAAAGAAGCACTGAACCTAAAAGAAGTTGAAATATTTAAAAACTAACAGCGTAGACTTTAAAGCTGTGCAACAGCAATTGGCTCTTTCCTGGGTCCACTCAGTTGTGTTCACTCTACTGCTTGCTTCTAAATCATTTCAATGACACTGAAACACCAAGAGGAAGGTCTTGACATACTGTGAAGAAGCTACATTAACCAAAGTTCTTTTTCATTACTAGAAACTAACCCTGGGAATGACTAGAAGTAATTATAACATTGCATTTAATTTTGTGGTGTAAAATTCACTGTACATATTTGAAAAAACTAGTGTGTTGATTATATATATTAAAGTGAAGATTACTGAGAAAGCAAATGTAAAAGCTACTTCATTATTTTCTTAAGCCTTGGTTATGCAAAGTCAACAGTGAGTGCAAATAAGAACAAGTAAAAGCACGGGTGTCCTTTTTATCAAGAGACTGAACCCTCCAAAACTCTGGCATCAAAGCAGTCCCTTCTGGGTGGCTACCCAATGTCAGTGATTCAGGCCTTTGAACATCAAATACAGAGTAAATGGGACTGAAAACAACTGGGTGCTGAAAGCACACAACAGGCAAAGGCGAGGGTGTCCATGACCCAGATGGTGTATGCGCGTGACAGTGTGACCCATAGTATTTCTCTACAGGTCTTTGCAGTTGTCATAGTTCTATCTGTTTCCTTGATTAGAATAAAGGGACAAAACCCCCTGCGGTTTGCGATCATGAGTTTTAAAATGTTTCAGACCTGACTCACTTTTATTTGAAGGGGCACACTGCTGCAACACTTTCATTTTCATCATACTTCTCCCAGTGTTATTTGTACATCATAAAATCATTTTATATTTTTTAGAGATCCAGCTTGAAACTGTAAGATGATGTTCAGCTATTTTTTTCCCCTAGCATGTGGCAATTACGATGAATCAGAGTTTATTCTGTGTTCTGTTGATCACCATAGTAACCTGTACTCGACGTATTTAATAGGAAACAAAAAGTTATTTACTTGACAGGGATGGAGTTCTGGGAAGCACTGGTTTTATGAACACTGGCAGAATATTTTAATGGGACTATTCACTTCTCAGGTTGTTAGGTGTAACAGTGATCTGATCTTCATCTGTCATGCAGACTTCACAAGCAGAAATTGATTGTAGTCAAAATGTATTCATTGCGATTAAGGTATTTTCTACTCTCGTTGGTTGTTACACAAAACAAGAGTGTGCCCTATTCAGTCCAGCTTGTTTATGTGTATGTAAAGCATAGTAAAGACACCTTGCTAGCTATTGGGTTTGGTTTGTATTCTCAGGAACCAAAGGGATTCCTAAACTGCAAACAAGAGATAGCAATTCCTTACTGTTATTTAATGACATCATTGCTGTTTAGTATCACACCTCTTAAGGTATATTTTTTTCAAGCCCAAAACGTGAGATTGCCCATCACATTTTAATAGTTCCATTGGCAGTACAAATTGATTTATTTTATGAAATTACTCACTTTCAGTGTGTTAATTGATCTTTTTGACTGGTTACTCTTAACAGGGATCAATCCATTGATCTGCCTCATAGAAGTGGTGTCACAAAAGGTGGAGATGGCACAGGGGCAACCAGTGGTATCCAGTATGGGGCAGGGGAGGCTGGGGAAAGTCAAAGAGCTTTTTTCTGTCCAGCCCCTTGCTCTGTGAAACTCAGACATCAAATCTGCCTTCATATTGAACCTTTCCTTGAGCAAACTTTAGTCTTAGAGGGCAAGCTGGTGGGAAACCAGGGGGCCTGCCCATGCAATTTTGCATTATGGAAAGAGTTTCTGCACTTTCAGTACCCTGGTGGAAACATCCCATTACATGACATACTCTCAGAAATGTTTATAAAACAATCCATCAGGAAAAGATGTGGTCATCACATTTCCGACCTCCTCTACCAGCAATGAATGTTTCATTATTGAACCTCATAATTATATATCTATAAACCACTTAATCTTTTTTCTACCTTTACAATTTACCTAAACCATAATTAGAAGCAGACCTTACTGAGGTAGTCTCCAGTCCCTCAAGCATTCTTGTAGTCTACCCGTCTTTCATTAAACATTTTATTATGCTGCAGTGAACCATATTTTACGATGCATATAAATTTAAAGTTTGCATTTCACCAGTTCTATAGGGAATATTTTACCCAGATGAGGGAATTTCTTTCTTCTAACTCAGGCAGAATTTTGTTGTTAACTCTGAGGCATGAAAACGTACCAAAAAAAGTAACGGAAAACAAATCTATTAATTCAGAACTTTTATTTTATTCGAAACACAGGGCTAGTATTTAACACACTTATTTTATGCACTTAAATATACATTATCTTCTGTAGAAGCAGATCCAGTCAATACCAACCATCAAACAGTACGAGTTTATTGATTATACACAAAAAACCTTTCACACTTTTGTTATCAAATAGGTTTTCTAACCTCTATTCTTAGGAATGTAATTTGGAGGATGTGCATAGGTATGTGTAAAATGAACTATTATTATCACTTCAGCTGTGTGTGTGTTGGCACTGCAGGATACCAGTTTTGCTGAAGTAATAATTTGGTCATATCAAGGGATGGAAATCAGATCGTCAAAGCACTAGTCACAAGGAATTGTTGAGTAAGTGCATTGTGTTTTTTCTTTCCTGCTAAGAGATTAAACATCATACCCAGCTATTATCTCATAAATACCATACACGGAATACTTATGAGATAGATAAGGAAAGACTGGTAGCACAAATGAAAATCAAAGGCATTAGGAGTTAGGAAATGTTACCTGTGATAGATGCATTTTTCTATCATAATGAGTTTACTGGGAATGCAGTGGTTTTGCTCTACAAAACAGTTAATCAAAATAATAGCAATGCTTTATCATTCTAAAATCTGCAAGACAGGGACCTGGGGATTATGTGCTCAATGGTTTAACTTTGGAGACCAGTTTCAGATTTTTCTGTGGCTTTATAGCAAGCTAATACTGCATCATCTCCACTCTAAATGTCCAAAGGTACAGAAGTCTCATTTTCAACTTTATTGAAGGCAAGTTTATATAAGCAGGTGCACACTTTGAAATGGCCAGCACAAACTGGTTCTGAACTGGAACTATATAACTGTGTCTAACCTATTAAGCCCCACTCAGCTTTCCTAACAGTCAGGATCAGCCCAAGTTCAGGATCACAAGATTCATTAACCTTTCATAAGGGTGTGGTATGTTTAAATAACATAATATTGGATGTATTGGATACAATAAGAGGATCTTGAATGGAAACTGCATAAAAGCAAAGCATTAAATCATTAATGACGACAGTTTATGCTTTTACATTCTGATGATAAATGTATGCTTTTATCCTTTTTCCAGAAAATAAAAGAATCATTTCTGAGATAACGTTGAACAGCTTGTAGAGAACTTACATATATGAGTTGTACATAATTAATGCATTGAAGTATTTGCATAGATATTTCATTTCCTTTGTAAATGTCATTAGTAGAGAGATATCACATACAATCCACCTTTTGTTAATTTACATAGTGCCACAGTACACAGGTCACACATACCAAATAGAAGACGTTAGCTCAAGGAAATAAATATAATTGTAGAATGAATCTGCTTGCACAAATGCATGGAAGATTTCAAATAAAGCAAGTAGGTAATTGATTTTGATATAGCCACCCCTAAAAATACATGCTTTACAGAGTCAATACTGTGTTGATATACATTCTAACCCAATCCAAAAATCTCGGATTCAGCTCTGTCCACTTATTATTGATTTATTTGGCATGCTGGGTTGTTTTTTTGTTTCCAGAAATGCTTTTCTGTTCTCAAATTTTAGCTAGCTCTCGCAAAAGAATGTCTAATACAGTCACAAAGAGCAATTATATTCCTTACAACTGAGCTATTGACTATACTAATAAAAAGGAAAGACAGAAGTCATGTCAGCTTAGCTTCTGACAGGACCTTACAGTGCTCCTTCATTCAAAAACACTTATGTAATCAACAAGCAATGAGTTGCAAAATATCAGCAGCCCTTAATTTTCTATCAGATATGATAAAAACTATATAAAGCTGTGCTATTTTTTAAGGAATAAAAAACCAAAAACTAAACCCTTATAACTATCACTAAGACATTGGTTCTTTGCTATTTTACTAAAATACCTCTCCTTTTTTTTTTTCTTCGTCTCCTGCTACCTGACATCTAAATGCCTATAATTTCAGACATCAGAACCACATACTGGCAAAAAAAAAATCCACAGGCAGAAAGCTGAAAGATATTATTTTTGCCATTTGTAGATAGTATTTCAGCTGATGTACATCTTCAGCACCTTCTTCATCTTTTCCTGGGAAGGGAGGGGGGGGGGCAAGATGAAGGAGCACAAGGAGACGGCACAGCTTCTTTAATAAGCCTTCACAATTTTGCTTTGATAAATTTGTACAGTAGAATTGAAATTCTTTGGGTAGGGGTAAAAAAGCCCCATTGATGAATCATAGAGAAAATTAGGAGAGGAATTAAAGTCATGCTTATAAGAAATTAAATAAGCCATAGAGTTGTCAATAAAAGTAGCATGTAAGAAATAGAAAGAGGAATAAATGATTAGCTGAGATGCAAATGTACATGTGGGTAGGAGGAAAGGAAGGGGTAAATTCGTCTGAGGAGTAAATCTGTTTAGGTCGTTCAATATGGCCATGAATCAGAAAAAAACTCTTGAGCGTATATTTGGTTTTAACATGTGGGGCTATCTCAAAATCTGAGCTCTGCTCACTTGCTAAGGCTCAGGTTTCAGTGATTCCACCATAGTTGGGATCCTCTCTTGAATTACATTGCCCCACTCCAAAGCTCATAAGCCAACCAACTGAAAGACTGAATGGCTTTGGATCAGGTATCTACTTGAAGAATCCTTTTTCTGGACACAGAAAAGTACACACTCTGATTTCCTTAACACTATGTGCTTAGAAATGGAAATGTATTTTCCACTTGGAGATGTATGCCCAAGGAGGAAGCAGAGCAGCTCCTCCTCTCTCTCACCCTGGGCGCACAAGCAGGGCTCTCCAAAGTGTCTCCATGAAGACGCTCTATATTGTATTCATTAACTGCTGATAACAAGAAATGGATTCTTCGACTGTTCTTCCTAGCCAAAGGTTGAATTTCCTCTGGCCAGAGCAGAGGAATGACTTAGGGAGAAGTCTGCCTAAGTCCATGGTTTTGAACCACTAATTTGGTTCAGCTTGTGAAAAGACCACAAGATTAAATCTTACATTTTTTTTTCCCCCCATCTTCTCATCCATAGTAGTCCATCCTACTTCCTCTCTAAATTCTAATCTTCTGCTTTCTAGGGTAGAAAGAAATATTATTTTGGCTTTTCAGAAATAAGCAAGGTAGAAAAGATAGATACGCAATACATGTCAGTGTCACCAGGCAGCATAATATTTATTTTTCTTGACTCTCTTTCCTGAGAAATGGGAACAGAAAAATCAGCTTTCATTGAACAATAAAATTAATTTCTTGTTCTCAAGATTTCACTAAAAAGCATTAAAACATGATTCTTGCAATGTCACCACAAATATCACTCTGACTTCTTGAATTTTCCTTGCTCTGAGCTTGCTCTCTGAGGATACGATAAGTCACTCACACAAGCAATTTGCAGAATACTATTTATCTAATTCACTACAGATTTTCCTCCTAGGAAGGCATGATGATGATGTGACTAGGACCTAACAGATGCAGAAGAGCAAGTATCTATATTTTTATATGACCAAAACATTCACAACATACTTTTTTAATTGCTGTATTTTATGAATAAGCTACTACTTAAAAGGTTCCTTTAAAATGATTCAGAAGCTGAAATAGAAAACTGCGTCTTTTTCAGAATCTCTTTATGTTTCATTTACTGTCAGCCCCCAGTCAGCAAGATGAGGTGACTAATTATTCAGGGCTGCCAATTAACCCTCTTAGCAGGTCACATAGGTAACTGGCATAGATTGTGTCAAATCTCATTATTGGGATAATAATTTAATCAGCCAGTGCATTGACTGAAGGCCAGAGAATCTGGAGAATAAATTAAACAGGAAAATAAAATCAGTACCTAGACAGACATTATATTTAAATACATGGAAACAGTTTTTCACACAAAATTAGAAAGCATACGACTGAGTAGCGGAAACCTGGTAAAGCCTGTGGTGGTGGTTGGTGGTACTGAGGGCAGGGGTTTTGTAATCATAATATCCAGCATAAAAAAATGTTGTACATTACCTTGCTTTTATGAATGATAGTTTTACATATGAAGCAGTAATGAGCGTGTCTGTTATTCTTTAGTATTTAGACAGACAATTGCATTTAATGCAGTTTAAATTCAATTTAAACCAGAACACACATGCTTTGTGGTCTACATGGAGCAATCCTGGCCTCTCCTTTCTCATACATCCCAGCCTTGTTCAGTTCTTCATGCCTGGCTTTAGAGCAAATACAAAGGAACGTCAAGTAAGAAGGTCACATAATGGATAAAATAATATTACTGGATCTTTCAAGATAGACAGGAGAGAAGAAAAATTACAAGTGCAATTGTCAAAGTCATAGAGTCAGTGAAATAGCTGTGCTTTCTCTGTAGAGTAATGCTCTACATTTACAAGGTGACCGAGTAAACAGGAGGTAGAAGGAGTAGATTCTGTCCAGAAGAAGAAAAACACTTTCTGGGCAGATAAAGAAATAACAAGGAGGAACAATAGCATCTTTTTAAAAGGATTTGAGTATGAAATATAAATTTATATTTGCCTTAAAGAGAGGCACAAACATTACCAGAAATTATCAGAGTTTTAATATTCAAAATATAGACTGCAGAAAAAATAACGCTACTAATGACAGGATCTAGTTGGTCCCAAGTGTGTGAGGAGTCCCACAGCACAGAAAAGTACACGCCAGGCTCAGGAAAAGACCAGAATATGGTAAACATGCCCTTGTCTTCACAGGCTATATAATAGTTTACTGTCTACAAGAACAAGAGGCCTATAAAAGAAGCCATCACTACTCTGAGTAGTGGATCATTCAATTTAAACATACCTCATAGGTCTTATGACCAAGAATTACAGCATATCAAGCACCGCTCCAGGACTTATAATTTATTCACTCAGTGGGAAAAAAAATGACTACCATATCAGCTCATGATAGGCCTGTAAAATAAAAACAGACAGCATGCCAGGAATGAATGCTGAGCTCCTAATTAGCTTTGGGGTTTTTTTGTAATAATGAGCAAAAATACATGCTTAAGTTACTAGATGTGACCTAGACTACTCATGTTGTCCAATGTATTATTTTTATCGGTGCATTGTCTTGTTACTGAAACAGCACACATTGTAACAGAAAGGCTGACTTATTCCAATTCTGGAATTACACAAACAACATGCAGCTCTTAAGTGTATATTTTAACTGCACACACATAATGGAAAAGCTCTAGTTGTCAATGCCTTCTTAAATATTTTTTTTTAAAAGAAAGACTAAAGCAGGATAACACTATTCATGGATGCTACCCACTGGCTCTGGAACACCTGATAACAGAAACTGCTAGGGAGAAAAACAAACACTTTCACCTAATTAGTAGAAAACTTAACATTGATGAGGTAAACTTTCTCATTATAACTTTCACTGATAAAAAAAGCAACAAGCTTAAAGATAATACTGTTTGTTAGTTTGTTTGTTTTTTCCCACATAAAGCAAGAGCTCAAAAATACTGGATAAATTCAGTGTAAGGGCCTCTCAGGAGGTATCAGCTCATGTACTCTCTTCTAGAAGTTTGGAGGCTAAACTCCCAGTGCCAGCAGTTACTAATTTCTGTGGAGAGAAAGCACGCAGCTCCCAGTCTGCTTTTCTGGTCCTTGTGAACATTTTCAGTGTTTTCAGTTCACTGGTCACTTTTATATATGTGCTGGTTTTAGCTGGGATAGAGTTAATTTTCTTCATAGCACCCAGTATGGGGCTGGTTTTTGGCTTTATGCTGAAAACAGTGTTGATAACACAAAGGTGTTATTATTGCTAAGTAGCACTCACGCAGAGAGAAACTCTTTTCTACTTTGACATCACCCCACCAGCGAGGGCTGGGGGTGCACAAAAAGCTGGGACACAGCTGGGACAGCTGACCCCAAATGACCAAAGGGATATTCCATACCATGTGGCACCGTGCCCAGTGTATAAAGCTGGGGGAAGAAAAAGGAGCGGATATCTGGAGTTACTCCCAAGTAACTGTTATGTTTGATGGAGCCCTGCTTTCCTGGGGATGGCTGAACACCTGCCTGCCCCTGGGAAGCGGTGAATTAATTCCTTGTTTTGCTTTCCTTGCATGCATGGCTTTTGCTTTACCTATTAAACTATCTTTACCTTAAGCCATGAGTTTTCTCACTTACACTCTTCTAATTCTCTCACCCATGAGTGAGTGAGCAGTTGTGTGGGGCTGAGTTGCTGGCTGGGGCTAAACCATGACAATATATTATGTACTAAAGTTATAAATGGCTAATCAAATCACATAGACTACAGTCACAGTGAAGAGTGATGGTAGATTAAGAAACTCCATTAGAATACTGAATATTTCACTATCTAGCTATCTAGATAAATCTGATTTTATGAATGCTTTGATAAGGCAAAAGCATTATCAATTAACTTCCATGATGGTCTAGAGAGCCATCCTTTCAGAGGTTAGCTTAAGGCAATAATATTGGCTAGGCAGCACGATTTCCATACTGTGGAGTCAGGACATATTCTAAGCAGAGTTTCAAGCCTGGATGGAGATAAGCCCACGAGCAAGCAACAATATGGATCTTCAGACGTATACTGTCCTGTAGCTGTGAGGGATTGTTGCAGAGACTGAACATACGCTAATTGCGCCTTCATCAAAGATAGGTTGCTCTGCATGAGATCTCTGGGAAAAGGATCAGTTGGAAACTTTTTGCTCCCCTTTCATTTATTATATTTTCCATTAAAAAAATAAAATTATATTTTCCATTTTCCTCTCATTTATAATTCACAGTCTGTAATTGTCATGAACAGCAACCCCATTATATTGTTATCATAGCTCCATTTTATAACTCTTCATTTAAAAAAGTGTTTTCCAATGACACCATTTTTCTTCACTTGACAACAATCACCTGTGTATTTGTTAACTGCAGATTTAATGAGAAGAAGTGCTAGTTGATATTAAAGTACCATAACACAATGTGATAGTATTTTGGACAGATCTGTACAAGTTAAAATTTTACTTACATACATCCCAGTAGTGTCCTGGCTTGAATATTCCTGTTCATTGCTAATGTTTTTAATTGCGCTCCTTACTCGAACTAGCATTGACTTAGTGACTGTTCCCTTATAGGTGATGCTAATTGCTAGCACACTTGCAGCAAATTGAACTGTATTCCCCTCCCCACCCTAAGACAGTATGGGGTGGGGAATGACTTCTTCTCCCTCTGGTGAAAATTATGACTGCTGACAGCTGTTAATTTCCACCGAAAGGAAAAAAGCAGGCAGGTTTTAACCAGAAGAGAGAGAGATGAAGGAAGAAGGCAGGCTCTGAACCTTCCCAAGGTTATAGCAACTCCACCAAAAGGAAGGCACTGCAATGTTTTCCTCCAGTGTCTACCTCCCTGTCCCCAACTCCAAAACAGAGCTAAACATGCTGCAGCACAGACCCTTTGCCCTGCTCCCTGTCCTGGCTCTCACCCTCACTCCCTCTTCACAGTGGACTGTCTCATGAGGGAGATCAGTTGCAACCTACTGGGACCCTTATCTGAGCACCCACCTAAATGTCAGATCTGGGAGAGCAAAGGGTAAACTGCATTTTTTTTTTCCCTCTGATCACAACTGCATGTTTTTCTGGACAGTAGAAGTGGTTTTAAATCACTGCAAGCTGTGAAGAGCCCGGACCACTCTATCTCACTCTAGGCAAGCGTTTTATCACTAGGTTGTATTTTTTACAAATAGATACTATATATTATACTCAGCACAGCACAGTAATCCCACTTCAAGCCCTGGTGAGAAAAGCAGTGCTGGAAACTTGGTGTAGGACACAAATTAGTCCCATATAACTTCCCATGCAGAAGGTTTCACTGGCTGCCTGCATCTGCGCTGGGCAATTCTGGCTCAGGAAGCGACAAGTCTTTTGGTTTAGAACTGCAGAATATGGATGATTTTTGTTTGCCTCGGTGGCTTTCCCACTGCTGACAAAAGAAAGCCTTTATCTTTCAGTAAATGCACAGCTGAACTAATAGATTGTTAGGGATTTGTTGCAAAATGAGAGTTTACTGCTCAAGATAACTCTAAAGATTTGCAAGCACAAGAGTCTGCAACAAAATATAAGGCATTTTAAATGTAATGCAGTGATTAACCATGGGCTTTCAATAATAATAATCGTTTAGTGAACATATAAATAGAATAAGAGCAATATTGAAGCAAATAAATGACCTCTGACACAAAAAATGGCTTGCATTTCATATTACTTTACTTAACTGCCCCCTCCTTCCCTCATGAAACAGAAGCTTTATTGACAAAATGTGCTCTGGTAATTTAGTCTGTAGACTTAAAGAATGCACGGCTCTGGGAAAAACTGAATTATGGGTTCTATTTGCGAGATGAGGAATGGCATGTAATAACTTAATGAACTGGAAGTTTATTAGTTGTAAAAGAGAGAACTAATGGAATGCATTGTCTATCAGTCTTTTTTTTTTAACTTGAAAATGTTCAGGTGGGTAACTGTCACATCCATTACACGTTTATTATCTTATTAATACAAATATGTGCTAGAATCTCAACAAGCTACAAAAATATATCTCAGCTTCTAATTTAATGTGTATTTTATTAGTCAGTTTTGGAGGCTGTACTCTAAACACACAATTTCTACTCAGATATCTGGCCAGCAAAAAATCCAGTTGAACACAGGAGCTACCAACTTACCTCATCTAAGGTTACAGCCCTCTGCTCCCTGCACAGCCTGTATTCATCAAAATTGTGGCTTTAAATACATGCAGACACAACCACGATGACAGCCTTCAATAGCTATTTATTGCTCTATAGGCACATAAACACAAAAGGACAGGAAGATAACACTTTTAACAGGAAACATGTAGAGAAACTAGTCTAACATAAAATGTAGGCATCAAATCCTTGGCTGTTAAATAAGTTTTCTCCACTGTGTAAAGTACAGCAATTTACCTCAGCTACATTTTCACATAGACTGATTTATTCTGCACGACTGAATGATTTGCCCCAAAATATTTTTGATCATGATATACATGTGTGAATATGCAGAATAATGACAACAATAAAGTAGTTTGAAGTCTGTTAGAATGCTTCTCCCAGTTTTAGCTGATATCACATCTTAGAAACACAATGTAACAAACAGAATTTAGCCCTAAATAAATACATAAAACATAGGTGCAAGTAACAAAAAATGACAGTAGGAAATTCACCGTTCAAGTCAATGCATATGAAGGTAAAAGAAGAACAAAGCAGCCAGGTTCTACTCTATCAACCCAAACATTTCCTATGCTGCATATATCCTGGGGTAATTTTAATTTTAATTTTAACCCTGCAATGGATTGATCTGTTGATTTTCTGTTCTAGAGATAAAAATAAGCAAGGAAAGAAAACCTGCATTCACTTATCCCTCTATTAGTCTCCTGTGGGTGGGCCTTTTTTCTTTTATTGTTTTTTGTTCACGTGGCCAGTCTAGTAGCAGATGTCTTACATATATTTAGCTGTTAAGAAGACCAGTTGTAGCCATTCCACCTAATCAGGTAGTAGCATATTATTGACGTATTAAACCAATTCAATACATTTGTTTTCTTTTTATCGGTTTACATTTCTTCTCAGAGGCCCAGTACAACAGGATCTTGAACCATTTCTGCTGAGCACAATCAAAGGGCCAGTAATCCAATTATTTGATTTTCTTGCTGACGAGAACAGAAGAGAGGGAAAACCCATCCTTGCCTCGCTCCAGTGAGCAAGCTGCAGGCCTGCATTAGGCTTTAAGCTTCCTGTGTAAAACACACCCCAAGGGCAGCAGAAGGCCACTTAAATACAGCTTGGAGGGCACAAGTGGAACATGGCTGTGGCACGTTGGCTTTCTGCCCAGGAATAAATTCCAACCATTAGCATCAAACGCTCATCCTCAAGCTCTCATACTGAAATTAAATGCTATCTATCAAATGAATAAACAATAATAAATTAAAGCAGCACAAGTAAATTAAAAAAAAAATTAATCGCGGTAATTTATACGGTGGATCATCTGTTCTGGATTGCTTTTCCACACTGCACACCTCAGATTATTTTACAGCCTGGTGGTTTGTTTTTTTTCATGATTGTGTTTTTGCACATACAATATGGCCCTTGATGCAAAAATTGAGTTTGTCCATGGTTTACCCTACATTTTAATAAAAATGTAGTTTTAAATAGTGGTTGCAAATAACTTTGTTTACTCCTGTTAGTCAGCAGAATCTGACCTATTTGGTTTATTCTACGTGAATTGTATCAAAACAAGAATTTACACAACAACAATTAAGCATGTAAAAATGTAGCTTTAGATACTTCAGGTAGAAATGCACCTTCTGGTTTTGGCAGTCAAGGATCATTTCAGCAGGATTCAGAATTTGGATAGTTGTGAAGTTCAAATGAATCGCTTCTCTTAAACTGTACCCAGGAAAAGCAGATTATATTCTGAGACAGATTTTAAAAGGGGAAATTTTCAGTAAGCGCATTTAATTACCCAGCTGGAATTTTGCCACAATGCCCTAGATAAACCTTCATTTTTGTGAAGAATTAAAAAAAAAAAAAAAAAAATAAAAAAATCAAGAAAACTATTCTGCTCAATGTAAACCATACCTATTACAGCAATAAATTCAGCCTTGTGTTGGGACAGGACAGTATTACGAAGGAGAGCAAAAGGAAACATCTCACCTACTGAATATTAGTCTCATTTCCTGAAACAAGTTGACTCTTCCCAGGAACTTCTTTCCAAAACTTCCTTAGGGCATGAAATAATTGGCTATTAACCAGGGTGTTCTTGACCCAAAGAACAGAGCAGAAAACATGGAAGACTTGACTGGATTACAAGGAGAGAAAAAAAAGAAGTTAGAGCTGATATGTACTGCCCGAGCCTGCAGCTCCCTTGATTTTACTAGTTGAGACTGTGAGGGTTTCACCTGCATTTGTACTGGGGAAAAAGACCTGGGAAAAAGAAGAGGAAGAAAATGGGGGAAGGGAAAAAAAGAATGGCACAACTTTTCTTCCCATCCAGCTTTTCTTTTTCCTGCCCGTTTACCCTGCATTTATTGTGGGCCTGTGAAAAAGAAAGGCTGCCAACTCCATAGCATCATATTGCCAGCGCAGCGGACAGCCTGTCTCGCCTCAAGGCAAAAGAGAAGTTATGAAAAAGATGTCTGCACACTAAGAAAGTAAAAAAAAAAAAAAAAAAAGGAATACCTGACTTATCACCAATCCTCAACACAGTCTTCTGAACAAGTGATGGCTTCCTTTATTTTTGCTCTGGTAAATGTGATCACCTGTAACCTACCCAGTCCTCTGCAGGTCCCTTGAGGGCTGCCCTGGAGCCCTGCTTGCTGGCAGCCAGTGTGTCGGGCAAAGCTGCTGCAGGGCAGGCTCCAAACGCCACACGAGGAATGGCTGAGGATGCTGGCACACGCAGAGGCAGTTCCCATGCCCTGGAATGATGAAAACAAGTAGTTAGTATGCACCACGCAGTGCCAAGGGCTGAGCTCGCTGCTAATGAGTGCTGTGCAGAGGGCTCGAGTCATGGTCTTGTTAAATTCTGTGTACAAGGGACACCTGTGAAACACAGCACCACAATGCAGCTCATTTCATGCTGTTGTCCCAGGGCAGCACATTGCAATCGAGATGCCAGGGCAGGTGTCTCTGAGGCATCAGTGAGACATCTGCCCCTTGATGTCAAGTGGTTTGTTAGGACTGGAAAGCACTGTGCAAGTTAAAAAAAAAAAAAAAAAGTCTTTATGGGGCTGGTAGGTCTCCATTGCACCTGCCCTACTGGGGCAAGAGTCTCTGGCCAGGATGCAATGCCTTAGCACTAGTTCATAGTGGTTCATAATGGTTCTCAGAAAGCACCTGTACACTACAGCACACAGCTTGAGGACAAACAGCAGGCATCAGAGGTCCTGGGCTGGGCCAGGATCTTGCTGGGATCACAACAATGCAGTACACTAGATCTGGAGGAGCAGAGGGGTTGGTGACTTCCATGAATGGATCCCATGGATGGATCCAGCTCTTCAAGAAATACAGGTTAGGATGGAGAGGAAGGAGAGCCATCTTTGAAGTGAAAGAGTAGATGGAGTGCATGGGGCTATACCTTGGGAGAGATGACATGCCAGCGGACAACTTATGGGTCAGGATTAGAGACCACCTGATCAGGAATAAGCAGAAGAGGCAAGCAACTGGAAGAAGCTTCATGGTTGCATACCATCAAGGTCACAGCACTGAACCTACACAGGTATTACTAATGATGGAGAAGAACACACACACAAAATGCTCTTTGTAGATCCTAACTTAGTTCTATCCAACCCAAAAGGTGTCTCTCATCCTCTATGTAAGCACGCTACTGCCTTTCAGAGGATGGTGCATGCTACCTGGTACAGCACAGACCTCCTCAGCAGTCTCCAAGAGGGCTGCTTTGTTGTCTTACATCCTGCCAGGATGTTCTGCTGCAGAAAGCAACAGTTTCTGGCCTCTCTGGCCTTGTCCTGCTGATCACAGTTTGATGTCCTGAATGTGTAACGTGTGCAAACACAATGCACTGGCTGCAAATTCTAGGGAAAAGTGTCTTTTCATTTGAGCAAAAAGGAGGTTGTATGTGTAGGAGGTGTGTGTGTATACACCTGCTCTAAATAAAGCTCCCCCACATCTCCAGGTTAGAACGCACTCTATTTCAAAAGCCTTCACCTGCCATATACCCCAAAGTGTCTGAATAGAAAGAAAGGGTATTGGAAAAACTTTGCTGAATATTATAAAAAAAAAATAATAAAATACTGTAACATAGATGTTTCAGCAGCTTTTATGCAATCCATAAGTTGTCACCCTTATTGAGTGAAGGATGCCTTCACAATAGAGATAAATGGTAGTCAGCTGTAAGACAACAGACTTCCACTGGTGATGAAAGACAAGGCTGAAGCTTAATGAGGAAGAGTAGTATTTCTAGCACTTTGTTTCCCCATTCCTACCTCTGTGACAGGAATTTCCCTGATTTTGTTACAGCCAGAGTCCTCTATATTGCAGAAGATGGCAGGGAGAGCCAGATTTGCCTCAGCATAGGAACTTTACATTCTATTATGGTGATATGCTAATTCCCTCAGGATCTCGGAAAAGATTATGCAGCAATCAGACGGTCCTGTGTTATGTTCTAGGGACATAGGACCATTTCTAGAGAATTAGAGGGAGGAATTTTAATAAATTTGAAATAGCTAGTAAGGATGCAATTCAGCTGCAGGAGTCTTCCCTCCTCTGTTCTTTATAGCCTATGACTTCAAACAGAAATTAGGACCCTTAATTTTCTTTAAACTGTATGGCAAACTGTTCAGATTCAGTGAGTGCCTCAGGACCTTGCCTCACTACACTCTTACACACACGTACATAATATCAATGCTTTTCTTATTCCGTATTTCAGTAACTCTTAATTACATGATGAATTCTCTCATGCTGCAGATTTATCTTAATTGAGCTAACTTTTGATTTTGGGCATTAACTCTGATCAGCTGTAATGCAGAGACAGTCTACCCAATTAGCAGGTGGCAACCCCAGAAGCTCAGGACACAGCACCTCTGTTACTCTGCCTTCCAGGAGCTTTGACCTCGACAAACACACTTGATGAACGTGGTCATGGTATTTTGGCTGCCTACCTCAGCTCATCTGCTTGGATGGCATTTTGCCTGTTAGCAAGGTAATAAACTACTTTCCAGAGATGCCAGAAAAGGATGGGTTTACATCCATAACTTGCTAAGCTCCAGTAAAACATCTTTTTTCTGACACTCAGCAATTACATAAAGCATCTTAACTTTCTCTGTATAAAAGTGACTCATTATCAGACACTCCCTTGTATGGAATCCAAACAATTTGTTTCCCAACATCAGCAAAACCAAGCACCTATTTCAAAGGAGATTGTTTTTGTGCTATTTGGAGGCTGGTTTGGTATTGATGATGTCAGGGAATCTCTGTTTCACTTGATAGTTACACCTGAGGCAATGACCATCTTACTTTCTGTTTTCTCATGTCTAGATCAAGGGGCATCTGAGCCATAGTCAACATTCCTGGGCACTGTGCTGATTCCTGTGATAATACTGTAGCATCATATTAAATGTCAAATAAACCCAGCACTTTGTCTTGTTGGCAGTTTCGAAGTCACAGGGGGAATCCATGACTCAGCTTCCTTCAAAAGCCACTAGTTAATTGTGAACATACCTACTTCACTCCTCTGTACCTCCAGTTAATCTGTTTGTGTCAACTGATGTCTATTTGCCTCGACACAGAATCCCAAAGCTATGCAAACAAGAATGACAAGATTTGAGAGTGCTCTGTAAATTGGCTGAAATCAATAATGGCTCCTGGATGCCTGAGGATGTGTCAAATGAGGCTGTGTTGAAGAACTCTTATATGACAACAGGTGTGAAATGCCTAACTGTGAAGGAAACACTGCAGCAGAATCACACATTGACCTTGTTTGCAAGCTCTTCATAGCTACTTGACCATTGACCTTAAGGATCCAACACAAAGTCGATCAAAACAGTATAGGAGACCAAAGCCTCTTCAGCACACGAAATCTATGGTTGCAAAACATAGGTTAGAATGGAAAAGCAAAACTACCAGCTCTATGAGAGGTCAAGATAATTTCTGAAGATAAGTCTGATTGACTGTATGATATCAATTCAGCATCTTCAGTAGGTTATTAGCTCTGAAATCTAAAGGTGATCATGTAAACAGAGCACTAGAATATCAAGAAAAATGCATGGACTTGTGCTCTTACATTAGCTTCCACTCACTTTCCTTTGCCCAGATGGGAATAACCACATTGTGGCTTCAGGGGTCCTCAACAGGAGAGCACCTGGGGCTTAGTCATGGCAGAATACTGGGTCACGCTACCACTAGGAGGAATAAAACAAAAGAAGCGTCGATATCTCCTGGTTTTCAACAGCTCAATATATACACAAAAGAGAGAACAATTCTGTGAGTGCCATTCTGCCATACAGTGCAGAGATCCTCAACCTATTCCAAGAAACAAAGCAAAGCACAGTATGCACTAATTCATAAAAACCATGGGCATATCAGCTCACCTCAGCATCTCAGGACAATTAGCTTCAGCACTGTTTCACACTGACATGTCTTCCAGTTCCAGCATTTGATTTTTTCTGATAAATATGGGATCTCCAAACTGGACTTTTAAAATGAAGTTTATCCCATTTTTCCTTTTGCATTCCCACAGCAGTCCTTCCTCTGTGCCTCTTCCAGTCTGACTGCATGCTTTTGGTAACATGATTGATGGGAAGCCTATCTTGTCAGTCTCTGTTCAGTCCTGCTCTTGCCAGGCATTTTACATTCAGTACAACAGATCTGAAACCTAGAGCTGAGATGAGGAGGAAGAGATCACAGGAACAGAAAAAAAGTATCAAGAAGGAAATCCTGCAATTCATCGAGAACAATGCTCTCTCATGACTGAAGTGTGTTGTATAGCAACAACAAAGAAGCCACAGAAAACTGCTTTAATCTAACATGGAGCAAGAAATTTAATTAAAATGAGAAGGGTCATATGATTGCTGAAATTATAGTGCCTTTCTTGAACTTGCTCAGGCCACTTCACAACTGGATTATTGCAAAGGGTTTAAAGAACTGAATACACAGTATTCTTTATAGGGATGTAGGGGGAAGGGCTGGAAGTGAATGTGTCACAAGGCAACCTGAAATGGGGAGGACTACAAATGCAACTGTCCTCATCTGCAAAATCAGTTCAACTAAAACTGAGTAAAAGAACAAGATGACGTCTCCCCTCCTACATTACATTCCATTCTTCATGTATACTGACATGAGAAGGCTAAGCATGAAAAATAGCTCTATTTTCAGCCTCACAAAGATGAAAGAAGTTTGGGGTTATATCCAAAAGATGTTAAGAGGCTGACTCCAGCCAACAGTTTTCTACTGCCTCAAACCTTGCATGGTCTCCTGCAAGGGGACTGGCTCTCCTGGCAGTGATAGACAGGATTGAGACCCCTATTTGCGGGCACAGAAGTGATTTTCCTACTGGCACGTGGGCAGGTTGCTTAACTATTGCTCCTATATTGATACAAGATGCATGTTTTCATGCAGACAAAGGCAATCTTCCAAACAGAGTTGAAAAGAAGATTATTTACTTTTCTGAATCAATAGTAGGTTTCACAGCAGGTATGTAATGGGACCCTGAAAAAAACCTTTGTTGCTGAAACCCCCACCCCCCACCAAAGAATTTTTGAAAGGTCATGCCTTAAACTATTCCTTCCTCTATTTTCCAAACACAATGTAGCCAACTGAAAATCCAATTCTCATGTAGTGCCTAAGCAGTGAATAATATTAATGCTCAGTTAAACATAAATAAAGATTAACTGCCTGGCTCATATTAATATATAGGAAGATCTGACACATAAATTTTAACACAATGTACCAGTACTGTGTTCATTTTAGTTTAAAATAAGAATTAGAAGAATCTGTCTATCAAAAAGATTTCTACTAAACTCAAAAGTACACAGTATTTTTCCTACAAAAGGAAAAGTGTATAAAAATACACCAACAAAGATGAAGGTAATTAAAAAGGTTCCTAAAAAATAGGAAAAAGGATAGGGAAAACAACTTCAGTTAATTTTCCTTTTCAGGATCTAATTAACCTTAAAAGCTGTGAGTCTCCAGCCTTTCCCATGCATTTCAATGCAATGGAGAATGTCTCTTGCTACAAACTACAGGTCTGATTTAATGGAGTTTTGATTGAGGATAAAGACAGAAGAGTCAGCCTGTGGTACCCTCTCTTCATGCTGAAAAGTGTCCAATTCCAAAGGCAAATGCACTCAGCTCAGTCATCCCAATTAAAGTGTCGGCTGCTATTCAGCATAAGCAAAGATAGCACAAAGAATCCAAAAGAATCAGCCATTACGGCGTATTTACAAAGGCAGCACAGAAATTCATGTTGGCTAGGGTCAGCAAAGGAAAACACAGATTATTTGAACAAACACATATACATACATACACATATATGTCTATATTTATGTATGCAGAGCTCCCCACTCATATATAGAACATAATAAAATCATATAAAAAAGAGAAAAAAAAACCTTTGCTCTGTAGGTCATTCTCTTGAATCTTTTGCCTGTATAAAAATAAGCAGAACTACAGCTGAAGCTGCAGTATTTGGCTGTTGAAACAGTATCCTCTTGCTGGAAGTAAAAAGTGTTAAAAATAAATATATTTTCAAAGACCATTTTTTTCACTGGTGTCTATAACAACTCATCTAATATGCACAGCACACAGAAACCCTGACCTTATGCTGATGTCAGCCTGGAGTAACCTCTCATGCCTCTAAAGGAATTTCTGTGCTGAGATCAGGATCCAGCCTGATGCCGACCGGGTCATACCCTGCAGCAGTGCCAGGCACAGATCTCCTGCTGACATCTCTGGAGGTTCTGCATCAGTGCTAGTGGCAGTCCGTTAAATTCAGGTCAAGTCACCTGAAATGCTCCAGCTTCCTTGTTTCCCAAATGCCTACCAGTTATTATATTTTTATCAGAAAGAACGAGAGACAGAGAGAGTTCCCTGCCAAAGGTTATCTCCAAGTTCATACTGTGTGTCCTTACGCTGCCACATCCAATAAATCGTTAATGCCATCTGTTCCAAGCAGGCTTCCCTGGGACTGGTTTTGTGGGGCCAGGATGAATTTGTGCAGGCTGCTGCAATATGGAGGACAAGCTGGGCTGGCACCATGTCTCTTTATGGACATGGCCAGCCTTCAAATGCTTGAGAAATGATCTTCCAAAGTTCAGCTTTCGACTGCTACTGTTGTTTTCAAGAACAAAAGAGACACAAGTGATGGGCATCTGCTCAGCAAGAATAAAGCTCACCCAGCGGGCACCTCACCAAACTCCTCTGTGCTGGTTTGAACCATCCCAGGGCTCTTGGACTAGTTGGATGTCCATGCACACACCGTCTGCCCACCCATGGAGTGCAAAATTACTAGTGGGGGGTGTCTGCAATGTAATGCTCCTATAGCACTCCTGTATTGGAGTGTTACTGTGCCACAATGCACTACTGTGGCCTCCCAGTAGTGGAGGTGAAGGTCATTTCTGACTCCTCTTATTCGAGAGGAATTTAACTCCCAAAAAGTAACACAAGACATTGATAAAGTTGTCCTTAAGCCCTCAAAGACCAGTCTCAATCTCCTATGCAACAGCTGGCGTGGAAGCAGAATACAAGGGAATAAGCCAGTACGTAGCCCATGCTCTTGTGCGCCAGACAGTGATGGACTTTGCAGCCTTTCAACTCTCTATAAAGCCAGATGACCCAAGCTAGCAGCAGCAGGGTGCCACCCTGAAGCGTAATTATTTCATAGCTTCTATTTATTTTTTTGGAATATCAAAATTTATGACAATCACTAAAGCAGATTGATTAAAACTGAAGCATAAACATTCCACGATAGAAAAGTTGTTTTGCTGTCATCCCAAGGAAGCATCTATTTGCAATGTACACGGCAATATCAAAGAGCTCTCTATTGATTAAACTTTGAAAATAAAATTGTACCACTTATCATACGCTGTTTGCAAAAATGCCAATCATTATAATACTCACATAAGCATACTGTGTCTTCCTCCTGAACTCGTTAAATTTATTACTGAGACTCTATCCTGAGCTGCCTACATGTGGAAAAAATATCTTTCAGATAACACATTAACATTCATAACCAGTATTTAAAGCTGTGCATGGTGCCATCTAAAAAGATAAGGGTCTTGTCAGCATTTCCAGTATAAGCTTCACTTCAGGGGATGGAGGAAGGAAGTGGCAACACTTTATTTCAGCTATTTTAAATGACACCAGCAAGAAACCTCACAAGTTGTCAATCTAATTGCACTTCTCTTTCAGAGATAGGTGCATCTTTCACTTCCACGTTCAGTATAAAAAAACGACAGTGAAATTCTCAGTACATTATTGTAAACTATTTGGCAAGTGCTATCATTCTGTTTGTGCATGCAGTGTCCCACACAATTATAATTCTAGATCTAAACCTTAAAATTACACAAGCTTTTAAGGTATGGAACAAAAATGATATGACCACTTTCCCAAAGGTATACTCACACTCTACCAAAGAAAGAAACAGATAAGCAAAACAAGAGGTAACAATACAACAATAAGAGCTTGGACCAAGACTCATTGTTATTAGATATTCCTGCAATACAAACCACCAATAATACTGAGTACAAAAGTTAATGATAAAAAGGGTAAAAATAGCAGGTAAAAATGCTTTTGGGGGGAGAAATTTGTACGTGCAATGCATCTGCCTCTGAGCACAATTCTGCTGCAGATACAGTGTAAGTTGTGATTTGCACAGCAAGACTCATAGGCTGTTGATGTTCAAGTGCTCTGTCAAAAGAACAGGTATTTGAATCAGTAAAATAAAAATATATTATCAAAAGTAAACAAGCAGATATCATAAGAAAAGAGAGACTTCAGAAAATCTCAACAGCTCTAAAAGAGAAAGTATTGCAATACTTACACTTGAGATGCTCAGGACCACTGACTAGTTCATAGCCAAATAGTTATAAGGACCTCATTCCTATATAATTTTAAGTGCATCAATATCACCAGCTAGAAATAATAATCCTAAACACTTCTATCTGCAAAAGCAATAAGATTTCTAGTTCAGAAGCTCAAATGCTAACCAGTGTAGTGGCTGCAAAGCAAAAAATGCTCTGGAGTAAGTATGTGGGCAAATAACTGGTTTTGCCCACAGTTCTCAAGGTTCCAAGCCAAAGTTGATTAGCAAAGCTGACCAAGCTGTCCTCTTCTCCTACCAGCTTCACATGCTGCTCAGTCATGAAGTGGACATTAAAATCCCCTGCTGTGCAAAGGATTTTTTTGATCTAGGGGAAAAAGACTGCTGGAGGCTAAAAAAAGATGTCATAAAAAATAATGGGCAGTTGTTCATAAATTGTATGCTTTGTACTGGAAAGAAATGCTACAAGTTTTATCAAAAACATACACACACTTTAGATTAAGGCCAAACGCTCACTCTTTCTTGCCAAAGCTGTTCCATTCCTGGACGGAATGGACTAGAAAGACACCAAACAAGAAGCAAGATCCCCCATGAGTGGCAGTTAGGACACATACTTTTCCACCGACTGTTCAACAGGTTGGGATGTCCCCTGGCATCCCCCAGCATTTAGACTGGAAGAGAGATGACTAAGTACCTTCAGCATCCTGGGACCACAATGACTTCAATACAAAGTAGAAATATTATTTTAACTTCTTTCCTTCCTATTGTCCTTTCAGTTAATGTGCCATGTTTGGCCCACCCTTGTTTTGCTTTGAAATGAGTCTATCAAGACTGAGATGGCTCTGATGGTGCACAGGAAAAAAAACTTCAAGCACAGGCAAACTATGATGTTAAAAACTGAGATATCAAATTATTTCAAGCACCACCAGAATTTGATCATTATCAGTAGGGGAGGAGATTCAGATTATGTCTATTTTCTACCCGAGCACCCGAATCTTACCATAAAATGTCATATTAGACAGCTGAGATTTGTGCGTGCTCGTGTCTAACTCCCCAGAATAGAAGCTAGCTGAAATCCTGTCCCCATGAAGTCAGAGAGATTTGTCAGCGGCCGAAGTCTAGGTCAGCATTTTATGTATGTTTGTATTGAGCTTTGTGCAATAACAACTCAGGGAGATACTTCAGATGCCAAATAAATTTTAAGGTTTCCCTGTAGTTTGGAATTCTTTATTCTACGTGATTCTTCCCAGTATATTAATGCAACCACCATTCTCTTAAGCTCTAATTGTCTCATCAATTTCTTTTCATACCACTTTGAGTTATACATCATGCTTCAAAGTCACTATTTGTAACCACCCAGCCTCCACAAAAAGAAATATTATAGGGTATTTTTCAGGTTTCTGGCTAAAGTGATGTGAGAAAGATTGCAGGAAAGCAGGGAGTATTTTTCTTTCGTTAAAAAAAGAAGCCCTAATTTCTCAGAGACTTAACTTTTCTATCCTTGGAAAACCAGAACAGAAACTATTTCTTCCTAAAAGCTACATCACTGTTCTTTTCGTTTGCTTGTTTTGGGGTTTTCTTATGATTTATTATACCCCCTTTTCAGAGATGAACTTTCTTTTCCAGTGTAACTTCTTTCCTGTTGACTCAAGGTGGTTTCTTGACCTGCACCGTGCTGAGTGACCAGCCATGAATTCCATCTCCAACACCAGAAACCACCATCTCAGTCCCACAACTTCTTTGGCACCTATGTAACTTTGCATAGTGAGGAACTCACATCGAGCCTATGTGGAAACAAGACCTTGAAACAGCCCTACAAATAATGGTGCCTGTCTGACCTGAAATGAAAACATTTTCAAACCATGGGGCTGTTCCAATCCATTACTACTTGATATTGCAGAAGCCTGCAAACAACAAGTCAAATGCTTAAGGCACATCCCCCTCCCTGCTCCTGACAGGCAGCTGGGTGAGTGGTCAAAACACAAGTTTTCAGTTTTGAGGCAAACTGTGATGTGGATTTTTCTGGTAGCAGCGGACAAGGCCAGGCTGCAACCTTGCTTCTGGCTGGGGCAATTCTCAGTCACTTCTCCTAAGAAGTGGGAAATCAAAATCTCTAATGGTCACTGTCTTTCATCAAATCTGGTTCAAAACATTTGTAAAAGGAGGGATTCTTTACTGACAGCCAGACATAGACACATACATAAAACACAGTTACATTTCTGTTAGAAACCAGGTGAAAAACACAAAAGCCACTAACTGCCCCAAATTTTTATTCAGTCGGCAACTGTTCACAAACGTCTTGTGGAATGAACTTAATGGAAGGAATTCTTGAGAACTCATGGAGTCTGAAAAAATACTGATTATTTTCTACTCATCTCATTTTTTTCTGGAGCAAAAGCAGAAATATGTGACCTCTGTGCATAATGACAACTCAATGACATGACTCTCATTCTGAATGTGGAATATGAAATGCTCACCGTGAACTGCTCAAAAATAATCCTCAGGCCATGATTATTCATAGAAATTATTTGGTGAGTAATTTCAATTAAATAAATTCAAGGAATCGAGAAAAAGAGGCTAAAGTAATAGAATATTTTATTTATGACGAATAATTCATTTGGAAGAACTTCCCCCCCCACCACCATTGCAGAAAGCCAGCTCAAGGCATAGGGCACTTGAGTTTCATTTAAGCCTTGTTTTGAGGTCTTAATTGGGGGCTTTCATGATGAATCACTCTGGGCTGGCCCTCTGCCCAGGACTGAATTTCACCCATTGCTCCTTCTCCTCACATATTGCTAGATATGTCATTAGCACAGTGGGATTTGGATTCTTTCAACTTTACTGCCATAAAAATAATGATATGGAGAAATTTCATTATGTGACTTTTACCACTAATAAATAAAAGGAAGAAACCTCTCGCATCAAGCTACCAGACTTGCAAAAGTGAACATTCATCCTCCCCATGTATCCACTGCATTATGCAAATATGAGCCCCATTACTAAGGCGTGTTCCTTCAGTAAAGCAAGAAGACCTGATAATTTCAACAAGACTCTCTGAAGGACTGAAAACACTTGTGTGCACTTGTGGACATTTCCAGTTAAAACATTCACAACATGTAACACACAGATTATGACTCGGAGGAAATTTGAAAAATTGCACTTAAATATGGCAGTAGTAAACATTACTGCAAAAAAATTCACCCGTTTGAAATGGAAGGAACAATAAATCCTTTGCTGTTTTAAGATTGGAAAAAAATTCTATTTTTTCTTTTTTGCTCCTGATGCTCAGCAATGTCAGCACAGAATATCTATCATCAGGAAGATTCATGTCGCTGTTCCTATCACAAAAAAGGACTCAGTGACATGATGAAACAAAGCACTTTCAAAAATATTTAACTCCCTCAATAAAGGCTAAGCGCGTGCTTTTAAGTTAAACATTTGTTCAAAGATCTGATCCAAATTCCACTGAAATGAGTAGAAGTCCTTCCACTGACACCAGAGGACTTTGGATCAGACATACTACTTTGCTGAACAGGATGAAGACATCCATAAATATTAACTGTCTTGCAGTACTTTGCTGGGTGCTATGCTAAACGGTGGGTATCGGTGTGGGTATGTGTACAAGAGGAGGGGAGGTATCTTTTTCCATGCAAAAAAGAAAAAAAAAGATTGGGCTAAAGCTAAAATAAAGTGCATTGTTAATTGCCTAGTGGTTAATTACCCAGTGCACCTGTGATCTGGGATGCTTTCTGACAGACAGCTTCTATATCACATTTCCTGCTGAATCCAATATCACTGGTATTGTAACTCACAAATTCACTACTTATTTTTAAGAAAGTCAGGATTCTACATTAACGATACAAAAAAAGAATCAGAGAATTATAGTTTTACTGCTGTGTTTTGAACCAGATACACTGAAAAAAATCATGGCAAAGTCTCTTTGCAAAATATCATCTTGAAATTAGATAATGGGTGTCAGCAAGTGCACCCTTGTCCAGGATCTGAGTCCTTATAGGAAGCAGCAACTGAGGGAAGGATTACAAAACATGTTGATTTTAAGTCATAGCTCATTAAATTCTTTTACATATACAGTAGGTAGGCATGAAGTGTCAGTAAACAATATCCTGAAGTAGCTCACAGCTCTTCAGATGCTTGAATGGTTGAGGGAAATGAAGCTAAAAATATACCTAGAAACCAAGGAAATTCATTACAGGTAATAGCAAAGGCCATAACAGCAGCTCAGTAGATACCATGCATTCAGAAGCCACTGTCACCCAGGACCCCTTTCCCCACGGACTGGCATGTCCACCAGCTCTCCTTCCATGGAGGTTTTGTCACAAACATCTCTCCTCCGCCTCTCTCGGGCATGCATCGCACCAACGTGCTGTTGCTGGGCAGCACGGGTGAGCGGGGATGGACGCCAGGGCCATGGAGAGCAGAGCCTGCCAGTTCCTTCCTCCCTGCCTTTCATGCTCACCCTCCTTCACTCATCCCTTGCCCATCCCTGGCCCAAAGAAAGAGAATGAAAGTCAGAACCTCCTCTTTCACCCTCTCCTTTACAGCATATTTCCCAGTGCTGCTGGATGAGATAAAACCTTGGATTACAAGTAACAATTATTTTGCATACTGCTCACTGCTAAATGTGGAAACTGTTTATTTCCTTAATAATTACTTTTAAGTGAGGCATAAAAATATCCCACTTACAGTTCAGGAAGGATTCCAAAAATGTACATATTCACAGAGGGACAATGTCTCCGGCTACAAATAGGCACACACATGGGCATACAAGGAAATATTCCCTTGGAATGCGGGGTACTTGTTGAATAGTAATGACAGTTATCTCAGAACCTCAAAAACTGACATGGAGTAGGCATCTCATATTATACATCTTAGCATCCCAGGATAAGGAACCACGAGATCATTAAATACCGACATTTAAAAATTCCCATTGCTTCACCACATCAGTCTTCATGTTTTGGTCACAAAAATCAATATTGGCATATATTTATACTACAGGAATAAATCCCTCCTTGCCCACCACCAGCACCCAGGCAACCTTGATAGTTTCTAGTTATCAGTAAAACTTGAATCTTGCCCTCCATTCAATTTTGCCTAGTTTCTTGCTACACTCTTTTCTTTATTCCATGAGACTTTAGTGGATTTATTTGTTCCTTCTTCATTTAGGTACAGAGAAACAGAAACCAACAAACTGATGAGTAAAGATGCATCAGTAGCATTCAGCATCCATCTGCAGATACAATGTGAAGACAGAAAGTGATCTCCGCATTTCCAGACTTACTCTGCTCCTTGATATTTACTGTCACAGAAGGCCAACAGCATGATGTGCACCAGGCAGGAAGGGTAATGATCTGTGCCAAATTTTATATGCTTATGCTTCATGCCATGGTCTGACTTTTATTTTTTCCTGCCAGCAGATAGATAAAGTGGTGGCTTTAGGACCATGCAGGTGCCTAGAGCTGCTCTGGTGTATATACCAGCATAGGACTAACACAGACTATTTGAAGTTGGGTGAGGTCGGTATCAGGCCACTATTTAGTTCATACTTACTCTGCAGCAGCTTGGGAGTGCCCCCATGGGAAACAGGTATGGGATAATTGAGGGCACTTAAGCCAGCAGACAAGGATATTACAAGGATAAAAACTTCAAAGTGAAGGTAGTCAGATGCAGAATTGTAGAGAAAGCACTTTTTTTTTTTTTTTTTAACCTGTGGGAGATGAAAGCTACTGGAACAATTTATCAAACTTTATGGCAGATTTTTCATCATAGGCAATCACCAAAATACATCTGGATATGTTATTGGTTTTTCAGTTTTTTGGTTTTCTTTTTCCTAGGAAGTGTGATCTAGTTTAAACAGGAATTAATTCCAGTTTAGCTGATGGCCTAGGTTATGCAAGATCCAAAAGCCATAATGGTTCCATCAAGCCTTATAATCTATGTTTAGATTAAGTTTATGAATCTGTATTCAGTCTTTATAACTTTGCTCCACAAAGGAGGATGAGGGAACTCAGCAAAGTATTTGGGGAAAAAAGAAACCTTCATAATGCTTACAAATCAGGCATAGCACTGAGTTTTCCCAAACCCTTGTAGGCTGCTGTATCAACCTGCCTCCCGGCCTTCCATTCCTGGGGGCTCCCAGATAGTCACAGCCTGAAAATGTTCCTGCATTCAACACGCAAAATAAAAAGGCAGTAAAACAGGTGGGGGAAAAAACCCTGATCTTTTATACTCTGTGTTTTTAATTGAAGGGATTATAAAACACTTCGGGCATGCTGAGAAATCATGACTTTGTTCCTAAATAAAAAGCTGTAGCTACTTTTTTTAAAAAAAGTCCTTGTTCCTCCTCCTACAACAGTGGTTATTATATGCAGGCATTTGCAGTGTAATAGAATCAGTATCATCTCTGTGTCGTATTACTGTTGCAATCCCCTAACATGCTGTTCCTTCCATCCCACATGAATCTGGTAAGTACTGCTGAGGCATGCCATGCGTACACTTTCCCTTCCCAGGCAGTATCAGCAGTTGCCATAAACACATTTCCTACATACTAGTAAACACAGACCAGTGGGACAGTGTATGCTGCCCTGTGAGCCAGTTCCAGGACATGATCCTTGCTCACCAGAAAACAAACACATCACCAAAATTCACGGCCGCGAAACAAAACGTACACCTTGAGATGAGGGAAAAAATGCATTGGACTTATACTTTTGCCTTCAGCTTTTGCTGTGTGTTGGGGAGAGCCCTGTGAGAGCTGGCACCGCTGTGCAGGGCTGCTCAGGTGAGACGCGCTGAAGGTAGGTTATAGGGACACGTGTGTCAGCATGGGCAGGCGTGGGTATGAACATGCTCCCTTCAGAAAAAAAGCAAAACAAACAAAAAAATCAACCTGGGTCTAGTTTTACCTTCTCTTCTTAGGCTCATATTCCTAAACTGTTAGAAAGGTCTGAAAATAAGATTTGCTATGTTCTGTAGCTAGTCCAATTTTGCTCCCCAATCACCACACTCTAACGTTTAAAGCAGAAAGCAAGCAGAAAATCTCACAGAAAAATAATTTGTTGGCATGTTGGTGTGTAAAAACCCAGGTCTGCTACTTAACATCTTCCCTGATTTTAGCAATTTTTGTTCCTGAATTCAACTAGATGAAGAGTTAGAAATGGAGCAGCTCTGAGTGCATTTCAGAATCCCATTCTTGCTGAAATTCATGCAGCACCACATCAAAAGCGTGCTCCAGTCTGGGACGCCCCTGCTTTTTCTACAACCTCGCCAAATTTTAAGTAGGAAAGTTGCAGCTGCTCCAATCCCGATTGCAAACTCCAGCACTATCCCTGCCCAGTAGCGCTGCAAAGGCGTCTGTGCTGGCTGCTGTAGGATGCTACCTTTTCCCATCTCAAACCCCTGTCAGAACAGAAAATGTATTTCTGCTGCTCCTAAAATGGGGACTCTGATACCTAATGGCTAAAGAATAACACAAGGTGACAGTACTGCTCTCACCAAGCCCAGCATTCTTTTGGCAGCAAGCCTCTACGTTCTAAAGGCTGTGTAACTCCCGATAAAAACCTGCTAATAATGCACCCTGCCATAGTAGCACTTTAAAAATTCATTGTGAAGTGTCTTTTTATTTTCCCACTGTGCACTCAAAGTTTTTACCTTCCAGACAGAGACCAAGAGCGGCGATCCTCTCCCACCAAACACATCTGTGCCCCTAGGCAGGGGTGCTTAAGTGAGATCACAGTAACCCTCATCCAACATTTTTGCCATTCCTAAACACAGCCAGATGCTGTACCACCACGCTGCAATTTGGCAGTGGGACCAGTTTAGCCAGGGTGAATCAATCTTTATGGTTGGAAGGGACCTCTGATTTCCTTAGATGTAGTCTTAGCTGCTCGGCGGGCAGGGATGCAGGCACACCACTGCCCTTACCTGCCAGCCCAGTTTGGTGGAAGGGGACTCAACTTCCCCGAACGTGGAGTGAAAACGCCAACGCGCTGGGGTGGGGGAGAGCTCGGCACGACAATTTACGGAAAGGAGTTGCTGCAGCCGGCAAAGGGTGGGGGGAAGGATGCTGGTGC
>VXBW01000285.1:318953-330922 GCA_013400375.1 Thinocorus orbignyianus | reverse complement strand
CTCATCCAGGAGCACTCCCAAGTCCTTCTCCTCAGGGCTGCTCTCCAGCCATTCTCTGCCCAACCTGTATTTGTGCCTGGGATTGCCACGTCCCAGGTGTAGGACTCTGCACTTGGCTTGGTTGAACTTCATGCCATTTGCATTAGCCCACCTCTCCAGCCTGTCCAGGCGCCTCTGGATGGCATCCCTTCCCTCCAGCGTGTCAACCGCGCCACCGAGCTTGGTGTCATCGGCAAAGTATTTCAGGCCAATGTCTTTGTGCTGTGCTAATTATAAAACCCTGGACTGCATTACATCACATCCAGCCTCACTGCTCCATTATTTATAGGACTGCAGCTTCTTTGCCTTGGTTTTCATCAACTTATAAAACATTTGGTGGCAAAATCACCCCCTGATCCCCCCCCAAACCCCTCCACATGCCTTTATTCCAAGGCCATCAGCGATAGCAGCACTGGAGTGCGGTTAGATTTCATTTTCCTTCTGTACTTAGTAAAAACTCCAGAACAAATGCCCATGAGGAATTAAGCTATAAAGACTCCGGCAGAGGAAGTACGTTAAAAGCAATTAGCAGAAGTTTAACAAAGTAGATGAAAATCAAATCTCAGCACTCTCAGAATCTCCGACCCGCCGCTCTGCCGTCCCAGCGGTGGTGGTTCCAGGAGGAAACCCCTGGCTCTGGTGTGGTGGGAATGGGTGAATCCTGCAGCCCCAGGAACTGGCAGAAATTCTGGGAAATGCACATTTTCACAGCCAAGAGAGTCTTTTTTTGTTGATTTTGGGGTTTTTTATGTTACTGTCATGACAGTGTGTTTGATAGAGATGACAGTTCCTGACTGCCTTTGGTTTTGGGTTTGTTTGGGTTTTTTTTTGTTGTTGTTGTTTCCCACCCCTCTTTCCTCTTTTTTTCTGATTAAAGGCAAAGGAAAATGGGCAGATTGTCCTGCTTGGGGAGCAAAACCCAACAGCTGGTATGGTTTTAGATCAGGAGGGGAGAAAGCAAGAGTAAATGAGTGCTGAGAGAGAGAGAGAACGAGCAAACATCTAGGGGAAAAACCGTTTCACTTTATTCTGCAAACAAAATGGAAGCGTTGGCAGAAGCAGAGAGTCTGATCCAGGGAGGATTGGGGTGATGGGCTTGATGCTTTTCAAAGTAACCATTTAGAGGGTGCCCTCTTTCTGGGGTGCAAGTGAAATATTGCTCCAGCATTGATGGTCTCTGAAAGACGATGGGGTGGAGGAGACTCTCGTTATTTCCCTAACAGCAACGGAGTGTAACCCGTCTATTGTTATCAGCAGGGACTGAGCTGGGAGGCTCTTTGAAAGGAAACTAGGATTCAAAAGGACCAAGGTGCAGGAAAACGCTTTGGCTCAGCTGAGTTTGGTGTGATGGGGGAGGAGGGTGAGGAGCTGTGGATGTGGCGCTTGAGTTCTGTCCTAGAACTGTGGAATCACAACATGGTTTGGGTTCAAAGGGACCTTAAAGATCAGCCAGTTCCAACCCCCTGCCACGGGCAGGGACACCTCCCACCAGACCAGGTTGCTCCAAGCCCCATCCAGCCTGGCCTTGAACCCCTCCAGGGATGGGGCTATCACAGCTTCTCTGGGCAAACCTAGAGGAACCCTGGAGAAGGGATGGCTGAGGAGCAAAGCCTGGAAGCTGAGCAGGAACACACTTAAGTGGGTCATCTCCTACCCATGCTGTAGAGATATGAGGGCTGGGGGCTGCAGGAGATGGTGAGATTTATGTCACTGGTGATCAGGAGATTTGACTGGGATGGGGAGAGCCATGCAGGGTCTCTGCTGGTGGGATTGTTCCTGGGCTGGGGATGCATCCCCACTGCAGTGGGTCTAGACAGCATTAATGATGGTCTGAGTCCTGTCCATTGTATGGAAAGTTGAGACCTTTGGGTGATTGTAGAGCTCCTATTCCCCAAATATCAGTTGGGATCTGGGCACCAAGCTACCCTGGACATGCCTAGTGGTATGGCACTTGGGTCACTTTACAAAACAACTGGTGGGAGGTAGTTGTGGAGGCACAGGGATGTCTTTGTACAACCTTGGAGCTTGAGCAGTCATGGTTCATAGTCACCCTTCTTTGTCCTGCCAGTGCACGGGGTGGGTGCTGCTGCATGGTGTACCCCGTGGGGAACCAGGTCCAGCTGCAGGATGTCCCAGGAGGGCAGGAGGAGCAGCCAGGAGCTGGCTCTGCTGCCAAAATCATCTTTGACAAGCACCATAGGGCTGGCAGATCTGGCCAAACTGGGGAGGGCTTCCAGGTGTGGTGAAGGAACAGGCAAAGCTGGGTTTTTCCCCAGCACTCAAGCAAATACAGAAGCTCAGAACCAAATTTAGTGCTTGAAGATTGCTGGCAGTTGCTCAGAAGAGCTAGGTTTGGTAGCAGAGCCTTCTTCACAAAGCACCATTGTGTTTCCTCGTGGCCGTAGTGATTGGGATCAGCCAAGGTGTGGAAACATCTCCGGGTACCACCATGTCCTCTGCAGGGAGGAGGAACCACTGTGCTTCCTGCACAGCCTTGGGTTCAACCGTTAATGGGGATGCAACTGCTTATCATCCCCATTTCTTTACTGTGAGGGTAGTGAGGCACTGGAACAGGTTGCCCAGGGAAGTTGTTGGTGCCCCATCCCTGGAAGTGTTTAAGGCCAGGCTGGATGGGGCTTGGAGCAATCTGCTCTAGGGAGAGGTGTCCCTGCCCAGGGCAGGGGGGTTGGAACTTGATGATCTTGAAGGTCCCTTCCAACTCTAACCATTCTATGATTCTATGAAAATTCCCTGCCTTCTTCCCCTGGTTTTTCAGGATTTCCAGTGAGGACCAAAGCAGGAAGGGAATTCTTCACTTTATCTATAGCTGGGCACAAAATCTGGGTACGATATGAAATGAAGTTGTCCAGTGTGCTGCCAGGCAACTCAATGTATTTTTAATGTTCTGCTCTCCTGGAAGGATGGTCATCTGAAATGGCTTTACTTGCCCCAAAGCTCTTTATCATGTTATTGATTAATTTTAAAGCTCAATTCCTTACACTGATAGCTATTAAAAAGCTCCCCAGCATTAAATAATAAACTCCTCCATCTTCCTCCTCGCATCCAACCTGGCTGCTGGAGCAGCTCAGTGCTTTATTCCTCTTCTGTTTGAGAACATGTGGACATGAAAAGAAGGTGAATGTTTCCCTGGATCTCAGCGTACACTCTGGAATGATTCTGGAGATCCAAAGAACCCGGGAGCATCAGCAGGTCCCACACGCCTGGGAACCAGCTCTCCTTGCTTCTCCTCTACCAGCTTGGGAGCCAAAAAAAATCAGTTTCAAGAGGATTGAATGGGGGAATGGTTTTAAATGGGAAGAGGGGAGATTTAGATGAGATCTTAGGAAGAAGTTCTTTGCTGTGAGGGTGGTGAGGCACTGGAACAGGTTGCCCAGGGAAGTTGTTGATGCCCCATCCCTGGAAGTGTTTAAGGCCAGGCTGGATGGGGCTTGGAGCAACCTGCTGTAGGGAGAGGTGTCCCTGCCCATGGCAGGGGGGTTGGAACTTGATGATCTTGAAGGTCCCTTCCAACTCTGACCATTCTAGGATTCTATGATTTAACATTTTCTTTGCACCCGAGAAAGGATTTTTCAAACCCTCTCCTCCTGGCAGACATCAGGGTTCTCATCCTGGTTGGGAGCTGCTGCTGTTGAGCAGGTTTTCTCCAAAAACTCTTGTATTATGGTTTTGTGAGTTTAATGTAAAGGTGTCAGGTATCTCTGAAGAGAAATTAAGAGAATGTCAAAGGTAAAACTAAACAAAAGGGCAGACACAAAAAGGCTGTAAATGAGGTGGAAATTACAGGCAAATAGACAATAGAAGAAAGTTTAAGTAGCAATTTGTTCTCCTTTGCACAAGGAAATGCACTTCATTTAAAAAAAATAATCTTCCAGGAAGCTGCACTTCTAAATACAGAACTAAATATACCTTGGAAAAACTGAAACTGGTTATTGTGCAGCCCCTCTGGATGTGCTGTGCACAGGAAAACAAAAGTGAGCATTGATTGACAGAGTTAATCTTTTCTTGATAAATGTTTTATTTAAATATTCATTTTTTCCCTTTGCCATGACTTGGTTTCCTTCAGTCTGTCTCTCAGTACAGGATATTTATTCCTTTTCCAGAAAAATGGGGAGGGACTCTTGGTCAGGAAGTCTAGTGACAGCACGAGGGGTAATGGTTTTAAATTGGAAGAGGGGAGATTGAGATGAGATCTTAGGAAGAAGTTCTTTGCTGTGAGGGTGGTGAGGCACTGGAACAGGTTGCCCAGGGAAGTTGTTGATGCTCCATCCCTGGAAGTGTTTAAGGCCAGGTTGGATGGGGCTTGGAGCAACCTGCTGTAGGGAGAGGTGTCCCTGCCCAGGGCAGGGGGGTTGGAACTTGATGATCTTTAAGCTCCCTTCCAACTCTGACCATTCTATGATTCTACGATTCTATGACCCTTTTCCTGGGTCCTCATCCCTGAGTGGTGACGGGGCAGGATCCCAGGGGTGTCAGATCTGCGACAAGCAGTGGATTCCAGAAGGGAAGCTGGGAAAACCCTTGAGTTCTCAGTGGAAGATCATTTTCTCCTTGAAATAATAACCCACCATCCTTCTCAGAACTTCATTTGAGATAAAAGCAAGAGGACTAAAATCTGGCGAGGTGAGAGCTGCTGCTGTTTGTTGAAGGTTCTTGATGATGATACAAGAGAGAGCGAGAGGTGGATGCAAGTTGAAACAGCATTTCCAAAAGTGTTTCTCATGATTTTCCAGGGAAGAAAAAGAACAAAAAAGGAAGAGCAGTGTCTCTTTTTTTGCTGGCTGTACCAGTGTGATCATGCAAGTTGTTTTCTGGTTGTTAAATTCTGGAATTAGATGGGAGATCCTGCCTGGAGCTGAGGTGGGTCATCTCTGTCGCCTGGTGGCACACCTACCATCTCACTAGAGCTGCTCAAAGCATCGCAAGTGATCTCAGCACCAACAGAAACCCACCTAAATTGGTAATTATGGCTACAGTGGCTGCTTTTTATGCAGAGAATTGCTGGATTAGATGAAATGCCCATCGAAACTGGAGCTCGGGAGGATTTGGAGGGTGTTATTGACTGAAGGGTGTTTGTATTCCTTTCACACACCAGTGGGAGAAGGAGGAACAGCTTCTTCCTTATGTTTTCTCCTTCTTTATCCCTAGCTGAGTCACACGAGGACAGGTCCCATCCTCTTTGGGACCGTGGTTCTGGGACACCCTGCTTTTGCCCGCCAAGGAGAAAGGAGGATTTTTCCTCCTTTAAAAAACCTTTGGATTTTTTGGAATCCTTTGGATTTTTCCTCCTTTGGGTTGGGAGGATGCTCAGCAATACCTGGTGCTGCCTCTGTGCGTTGATGAGTGAACTTCACCCTCTTTTCCTTCCATTTTTCGTGGTTCCAAACCTCCCTAAACCTGTCCCTGGGGCAAGTCCTTGTCTTTCCACGGGGATTTTGTGGAACAGATTTTGTAGGGCTAGGGAATGCTGATGGATACAGAACGATTCCATGTAGCAGCACAGAGATCTTCTTGATTTAGGTGAGAAATAACTAGCGTAACCAAGGCTAACTTTTGCATTAAAAAGAAAGCCAGGGAAAATGCCAATATCCTCTCTGTAAAAGAAAACAAAATTTGAAAAAAGACCCTCAAAATCCTTCTCATCTATGTAGATACATGAGCTTGGATATCCACGATTTCTTACGTGCCTGTGTAAAGCTTCAGGTGTTCTTTAAAGCTCCTCTTGCTTTTTCATATGCGAATTAGTGATGTGACTTTCGTGCTGCTTGTAAGAAATGATGCAAAATTTGTTTAAAAGATCTAATGAGTCCTGGGTTGGCAGCATCACACACCGAATCCGTGCTGCGTGCTACGCGTCAGGCCCTCATAAGTGTGTCTGCATTTTGCTTCAAAAGATGCTGTAACCATCAAAGATACTGACTATAAATGATTCTGAACGTGTGGATCTTTTTCTATATCTGCATATCCAGGATATTAAAGGGAGTGTGTTTTCCTTGAAGGAGATGGTTTGTACGTTGGAGTTCTCAGGACATCTGCAGAGCCCATTTGGTTTATCTCGATTTGTCTTATTTTACCCATTTGTGGTTGTGTTTTTTTTTTCTTTTCTAATGAAGTTTAAAGCTAAAGCAATTTATAGAACTGGAATAATGCAAATGACTGATGATAAATACGTGGAGGAGAAAGGATCTCCTCTAGGTTTTGCCATAAATAGCCCTTTGAGGCTGATCAGGTCAGCTGGACCGTGCTACCTGAGCAGCCACGGCTCACCCAGATGCTGCTGTTCCTTCTCCAGATGAAAATCCCGTCTTGTTATTGATGTGAGGATAAAGAGCAGATGCATACAGTAAAATACAGCTTATTAAACGGTGGTTTTGATTGGTTAATTACTTTCTCTGCATTAATAGAGGATCAGGGCTGCAACTGTCGTTTTTCAGAATATGGCAGGTTCTTTGCTGCTGCTGTAGAAGTGACTCAGTGCAGTTCCTGCTTTGATTTACAAAATTGGATTTTAATCTCTTTGAAACCATTATGCTAAATCAATTTTTAACATAGCAGAGCACGGAGGTACAAAGCCCCTCTTGTTCTCTAGTTGCTAACTCTTTGGATGAGTGAGCACCATATAAACAAGACTTAAACGGCGTCTGTGTGGAAGAGCTTTGCCAGTCTGGAAATACAGTTTTGCTCCGTTATGATGATTAGCTCCTGCCGTGCAGACAAAGAAAATACAGGTGGAGCTGTGTTTGCTGCCACCATCCTTTGGTAGGGCAGCAAGAGAAGAAGTGTGGCTCAAAGCGGTGACCGTGCCCACCTTAGTGGCTTCTGCTGCGGTGGTGGCCGGGAAGGACACAGGAGGACTCCTCCGTATTTGGGTTTTTGGGTTCCCCTTGTCCTCCAGAGCTGTCAAGGCATGGGATGAATCACCCCTCTTGGTGTGTTGGATTTCTGGCAAGGGCAGCAGTTGGGCAATCATCCGAATTCAGCAAGAGCACTGATAGTAATGAATCTCGTATGAGTTCAGATGGAAACTATGTTTGTCTTTTATCACAGAATCATAGAATGGTTGGAGTTGGAAGGGACCTCAAAGATCATCCAGTTCCAACCCCCCTGCCATGGGCAGGGACACCTCTCCCTAGAGCAGCTTGCTCCAAGCCCCATCCAGCCTGGCCTTGAACCCCTCCAGGGATGGAAGTGTTCCTTCCCTTCCTTTCCAAAATCCATGCTATCCTGCTATCCAGCTCATAAATCAGTCGTATTGCAGGCTTGGGATAGGGACAAAACCCTTATGAAATCCTACAAGTAGATCCAAGGCACTTAAAACCAATGATAATTCAATATTTTAGCTCCATCCTTCTCACCTACTGCCCATTTTGAGATGCCAATTGCTCGTCCTGTTGGGAATCCTTGCCCAGCAGCTTCTGCCCCAAACTCTCCAGGGAAGAAAAGGAACAGATCCTTCGTAGGTGGTTTTTTTTGCTCTGATGAATTAAAAACTCAGACATGAGACATTGCAGAAAATTTCACTGGCTCTTTTTCACAGCTGTGTCACTGAGTCTGACCCCATCCTTGTTTTTTCTCTTTTCTGGAAATAACCTGGAAGATTCTGGTCTGTTCCACTCTACTCACTTTTCAAGTGAAAAAGGGTGTGTGACACATACTTGGCCAAATGAATTTCTGTAAAAAACCACAAATAAGCATCAAAGTTAATTGCAAGAAGAAGATGAAGTTAAATTTATTACTTCCTTAAAACCTTTAGGATTGGAAAAAACCTCAAACACTCTGTTGCAAGATTTGGGTGATTTGCTACGTAATAAGTCTCATTGCCTAAAAACTGAGGGTATTAGTGGCACAAAGATCCAGAAGCAGAGTAGTTGTGTTATCTGTATGTGAGGGGTTAAATCCATGGAGGGGTTTTACAGTGTCAGTGTAAAACCAAAAATGAGAATATAGTCTTTTCTCATGGAAACATAGTGCTTATCTTTATTTTCCCATAATGTCATTATGGGATTAATGTCAACTATCAAGTAGTTCCTGTAGAAGATGGTTTCCACCATAATGTCTCTGTCCTAGATTTAAACCATTTGGAGAAGTCTTTTTTGCCTTTGGATCACCACGGGACAAAACCTGAGGGGTCAAGAACTCTGCTCCCTAATGACCAGGCTACTGGCAGGAGAGCTGGTGTGGACCACCCCTGTATGGTTCAGTGGTGGTGGTCCTGAAATACCCAGTTTACTTCCTGAAATCCTGCTGGGATGCTTTTCCTTTAACTCAGTTGTAAATTAGGTCTTGCCAACTCTTTTGTATGTGGCCAAGGATGTGTTTGTGTGTCTGCACGTGATGGTGCAGATGTAATGTGAGGTACCCAGCAGTGCAGGGATGTTCTCCTGGGAGAGATGCTCAGAGCAGGGTGGTCTCCAGCTCCAAGAGGAAGTAGCAGAGGAGTAGATTTAAGAGAGGAGGTCAACAGAAGAATAGGCAGGATTGAGGCAAAGAGTCTGGGAAGGAGTTTTGCCTTAACAAGTGAAATTTGGGTCTAATCAGACCAAACTGGGGGGAGACCTTATTGCAGCCTTCCAGTATCTGAAGCGAGCCTACAGGAGAGCTGGGGAGGGACTCTTGGTTGGGAAGTCTAGTGACGGGATGAGGGGTAATGGTTTTAAATTGGAAGAGGGGAGATTTAGATGAGATCTTAGGAAGAAGTTCTTTGCTGTGAGGGTGGTGAGGCACTGGAAGAGGTTGCCCAGGGAAGTTGTTGATGCCCCATCCCTGGAAGTGTTTAAGGCCAGGCTGGATGGGGCTTGGAGCAACCTGCTCTAGGGAGAGGTGTCCCTGCCTATGGCAGGGGGGTTGGAACTTGATGATCTTTAAGGTTCCTTCCAACTCTGACCATTCTGTGATTCTATGATTCTATGTTGATGGCGAGAGGAGAGCTCTGGCAGGTCTGTTTGATGGTCCTGTCTGCGGTATCCCATCAGTGTTACATGTTTCTGTTTTAATGTTTATTTCGAATTGTTGGGCTGTTCCTCCATCTGCATGAGAACACACTGGCTTCCTTTTGAATAGCACCATAATTAAAGCCCAGGGGGCCTTTTTCTTTGTTAAAAAAACCTCAATTCTGGCCTCCACTTCAGGCCGAAATGGACACGTCCATCCCTTTCTAAAGGGCACTGATTTAGCTCGAGAGCGAGCACGTGACTGTGCTAATAATCTGTGATTATTCCATGCTAATCTTGCAGTTGTAGAGGATGGCTCCCACTGATACTCAGCAGATGAGCTATTAATTATTTTCCTTTATATCATCCACCCGTCAGGCCAGATTTCTCAACACCTTTTGGTCTACGGTTGTAGCTGTAACTGTTGGGCACTGATTAGTTCTTTCTGCTCTCCTTTCCCGGTGTAGGTAATATTGTTAGGCATCTCCTCCCTGAAAAGTCTCTTTCTTTCACTTGGGTAGTGGTTTTACAGGATAAATCACAGCTGCCTTGGGGTTTTGCAGGCTGTGGGGTGTGCAATGCCCTTTTGGGTGGGAGCCCAGCTTTGGTTTGGAGTTAAATCAGAGGATGAGGCATGGCAGAGGGCTCAGGGTGACAAATAAACAGGCAACAATCGCTGTGACCTTGCAGTATTGCTGGTGCTGGAATATATATATAAAAAAAATACATTTCAAAATGCTGCACTGAACTACTTTGTTATGAGCCAGGATCCCAAAATAACCACCTTTCAGTTGGTAAAATAAATTATAAAAGTCTGTCAGATCCAAATGTAATGGTTGGGCAAATTAATCCATTGTTGTATTGTTATAGTGCTCTAATCATATTTTTATATATCCCAGGAGCTGGAACTAAGAAGCATTTTGCTGTCATTGCAAACACAATAATAAGAATAGTCTTAACAAAGTGACGTGCACTAAGTTGACTTTCTGCAATACATTTCAGCAGAAATTACAGATGCTTTTTACATTTCATTATCATTAAGGTGCAAATAACTTTCTTGTATTGAAAACCAGGCCTACTTTATCTGCTTTAATAATTATATTGAGGCTCATTATGGACACCTTGTTTGTAATTCTTGCTTTTCTTATTGAATTCCAAATGTGTTATTACAAAAGTATGTACTTTAACAGATGGAGTATATTATGGCAATGTTTAGTTCCAGTTGATCTTTTCCAAAGAATACGCCGAATGATCTGGGGCTAAATAGAGTCAGCATCTAGCTTCATATTTTTATATTTTTTATTTTTACTGCTGGCATTATTTGGGCTGCTAGGAAGGGAGGAGAAACCAAGAAATGCCACTGAGTTGAGCTGGGCAACTGGAAGATGTGGGACAGGACAAGAGGAAATGGGCTCAAACTGGAGCAGAAGAAGTTCCATCTAAACATGAGAAGGAACTTTCTCACTTTGAGGGTGGCAGAGCCCTGGAAGGGGCTGCCCAGAGAGCTGGTGGAGTCTCCATCTCTGGAGCCATTCCAAACCCACCTGGCCACGTTCCTGTGGGACCTGCTTTGGCAGATGATTGGACTGGATGATCTCCAGAGATCCCTTCCAACCCCCTGTCGTTCTGTCACTCTGTGACAATGAAGACCTTGTGATGAGGAAAAGGTGTGGAAGCCGCATCGCAGGCAGGGGAGACTTTTCCAAGAAAATATCTTAGTTGATGTCAAAGTTGTCTCATTTGCCAGTGGGATATTGCTTTAATGGCGTTCTTTTTTTCCTCTCCAGTTTACATAATGAGATCAAGCTAATTAAACCATGTCTAGCTCTGGGAAAAGATCAAAATGTGAGCTCTTTTTATTTCTTTTTATTAAAACCTTCACCCTGTAATGGAAGATTATAGGAAGTACTTTGCTACCAGTGCATCTTGCTCATCCCTCTAAAAAATATAACCCCTCTTTTTTACCAACACTTCCTTGGTTTGAATTGTTTTTTCCTTCTAGTTGAGCATGTTTCAGGAACTTGGAGAAGATGCGTGCTAGATATGGTTGGGTAGATCAGGTAGAGAGGAGTAATAACAAGTAGATGCAGTGAGGTGTTTTATGGCAAAGCCAGCGACAATAAAACCTGCTGAGAAGTGTCTTTTTCTGTGAAGCTGTGGAATAGCCTCTTAGCCCGCTCTATTCAACGTGTTTCTGGTGACACGTCGCCGACTGAGGGTTGCTCAGGGGTCTCCTTGGACCTGAGAACACCTTTTTCCAGCTTCCCCAAATCTAAAGATGTTTTTTTCCCATCTGATTTTGCTTTCCTCAAAAAGAAAAAAAGTGGAGGAGGCGGTGGGGTGGAAAGTAGTGATTTTAACTGCAGGTTAAATGCAGATAAAGACCACTTTGAGTGGTGACTGTAGCTCCTGGTGGGTTGTCACAGCCACATGATGGTCCATGGTGGCTAGCTCATAGGGATCCTGTGATTCAGTGCTGAAAATCCAGGTGCTGGTGTTTTCTGGGTGGCTTTTCCCTGCTCTGAGGTGGTGGGTCCCACTTCTCCCCCCTGATGTTGGGTACCTACAGTGGTGGCATCCTCAGCGTGTGGTGGTGGCTTCGTGGGCGTCTTGCCATTGACTGCAGCAAGGCCAGATCAGGAGAGGCTTTAGGGGCTGATAATAAGGCAAGGAGCTATTGCCAATATTAGTCTATTACTGTATTAGACGATGCTAATTATATTTGAAGCCGAAATGATTTCAGACGGCTTGAGAGGCAGTGAGGGCTCTCCCATGCCTTCTCCCCCTCGCAGAGGAGGCAAGGTTCAAGTATTATTTTCTCTTCCACAGGGGAGGAACAGCTGCGTCAGGGCTGGGAAGTAAGTTTATCCTGATTGAGTTGAATTGCAGAGTGCCTTTTAGGTTGCATTCAAATCACGGCAATTTCGCTTCCCTCTGTGACAGAGCAAGGAGCTCTCCACTTTGATCCTTGATGTAGACTTG
>VXBW01000285.1:250666-318908 GCA_013400375.1 Thinocorus orbignyianus | reverse complement strand
GGGGGGGGAATAAAATAAAATAAAATACAAAAAAAACCCACCAGAGAATGAAAGCTTTTGTTTCAGGCATGTCGTGTTTTTCCCCACCTGACAGGGTGTCAGTGGGAGCTGTGCTCTGCCAGCCTTACACACCTTGCTCACAGCCCCCCGCCAAGCCTGGGGAGGAGAGGGGGGGGTGTTGGGATGTGCAGAAGGACCCGATCCTCTGTCTGATGCCATCTCCTCAGTCCCTGTGTTGTCTTCTGATGAATAAATTGGCTCCCCGTGGAAGCAGAGCTCGATCCGGAGCTAGCAGGGTTCAGCACAAGCATCTCTACACCTCGGTGGGTTTTAGATGATGCTCCGTAAAGAAACTGTTTATCCGTTTGGGTTGTTGGGTTGGGTTTTTGTTGTGGTTTTTTTAACTTCTCCCTGTAAGATCTTAAAATATATTAGGGTTAATGAAATCAGTGAAATTGGGAAGCGCTGCCTGTGACGGACGGATGGCCAAAAGCACTTGGAAGTACAAGTGGTTTTGCAGCAGAAGGAGTGTGGGGATGTGGCTGATGGGTGGCACGTGCCGTGGGCATGGACCCGGGATGCAGGAGGAGGGACCACCCTGAGCTCCAGTTGCTCTGAGGTTCCCCTCCCACCCTCACCCCACCTTAATAAATTTGATCCCTTGCTTGGAGACAGCATTTGAGCTCCCAAGTAAAATTTTTCCTTCGAAATAAAGCGGTCCTTGCCGTAGTTAAGCATATATGTGTGCTTTCTTTCCCCACACAACTTCAGCAGCTAACTGAACGCACTTAATAATGTTTTCCAGTGTATTTCAGTGGTATGAATGTACATGAAAATTACAGCAAAGGCATCATTTTTTTAACAGCTGCGTTTAGTTGAATAACAGATTTAGAAAGTGCAGACTTTAATTAATCTGTGTTTTCTGCTGGGATCTGAGCACCATCTGATTTACTTTTCATGGCTGAAAAGTGTAATTGTAGTTTTTTCCCTTTAGCTGCAAGTTTATCCTCCCAAGAAGTTGATTTGGTTCTTCTTTTCCTTCAAGCAAACTCAATATCAGACTAATGGTACCTGGTAGGCGATGCAGACGGTGTGCTCGCTCGGACTGTGAGGGGATGGAGAAGGAAAACCCATCAAATGGCCTGGTTTGGTGGGAAATGCAGGATTTTTTCCTCCCCGTGTTGTTTGTATGTCACAGCAAACCTGACTGCACCAGAAAGGCTGCATTTGAGGCCAGAGCTTCCAGTCCTGGGCTGGGGACTGTTAGTTGGCTAGAAGGTAAGGATGGGGGTGTTGCCTGGAGAAACTTCTCTGAATATGAAGGATTTTCCTGATGTTTATTGTAATTATTTTATTTTTTGAGTTGGGAGTTGTAGTAAGAAGACTCTCCCATCTCTGTGCTTGCTCTGTGTTGTTAAAACCTGTTTGGGGGAGAGCGTTGTTGTCACTCTTGGAGTGTTGCTCAAAAAAACTCTCCAGAATGTGGGGGTGGATGCCTGGGGTCTTCCCAGAACAGCGGTGGAAGCAAAGTCAGGGGTTGGGGAATCGTGGTGACAGATTGCATTCATCATGCACTCGCTCATTGATCAGCTCATCTTGATCTCTCATTACTCCACCTCTGTTGGGATGAACAGGAGTGTTGCAAACATGCAAAGAGCCTCCGTGGCTCCTTTTAGGGGATTTTCCTTAAAAACCAACCTGCCGTGGAAATGTGTCCTCATCCCAGCCATATTTTTGCCCTGGGATGAGGTTCCCTAAGCTGAGGTTGAGGTGGTCAGAGCTGGGCTGGGGACTGTTACCTCCCTGTGTCTGCTGGCTCCAGAGAATTTGGAGGGGAATGTCCTTTTCATGCAAATCCAGGTGGGAACCAGCCCGTTCCTGTGCAAGAAAAGCTGCTGAAACCCTTCAGTAATAGTGGTTTGCTTCCAGGAAGGCTTGTTCTGAGCTGGGATAGTGGGAAGGAAGTTTTTTAACAAAATAACAACACATTTTAAGGAATTCTGTGTTATTTTAGTTACTGTCACATGTACTTTCCCCCCGTTTTTATTTTATTAGGTTGGCATGGGTTTTGATGTCTTAAGGGTTTTGTGTGCAAAGCCCACGGCGTCTGAAGAGAAGCAGTATATTTAGATTCAGAGTGTAATCTTAGGATGGCTGCTAATCTGAGTAAGATAAAAAAAAAATCTTGATGAGTTTTAAAACTTATTTTAATTAAGGTTTTCCCTTTCATCTCGCCAAAGCCCTGAATTAGCTCCTTCGTTCTCCCACAAGTATGAACAGTCCTCGCTGTGCACAGACACTCCTGCACGCACCGAGCTTGGGCAGAAGGACCAAACCCAGACTCAGAAACACAAGTACCCCAAAAACTGAGTGGAACTGAAGCAAGATTTGAGCAAAGTAAAGAAAAAGGCCAAACTAACCAGCTGGAGGATGCTGAAACCCCCCAGCGGAGTCTTGTGCTCTCCAGCTTTCTCTATTTAGGAGCAGGAGCTGCTCTGCCGTGGCTTCTCCAGACACTTGTGCCTTTCTTGGTCCTTGGATGGTTTGGCTCTGTGTGCCGTGCCCCTGGAGGGGTGATGCTGGGTTGGAGCTGGGGACAGTGAGGACTTGGAGCCAGGTCTCCTTGGCTGGGAGCTGATCTTTGAGGTGCTCTGAGTGTCTTGGGTTTACAAGATGTTCCTGGTGAGATTTCTGCTAAAATGGGCGTATTCCCATTCCTTGACGTGCCCATCAAGGGCACAACGTCTTTGCCCTTGATGATTTAACCTTTTTCAACGGGAATTTTTCTAATGGTTCCAGTCTGAAGCTCGGGCATCATCCTGGTGAGGACCCCTCGATGGAAAGGCAGTTGGGACAGGGGGGTGATCCATGGGTACAGGCGCGGGTTCTCCGTCCCCTTCCTCCAGGATGATGAGCACGGAGAGACCATTTGGAGAGGCTGTTGGGTGGGGTGACCCCCTCGCTGCAAAGTTTGGCCTCGGCGCGGCGCCAAGCCCAAAGCAGGGCTGACAAATAAATCAGGAATCAAAGGAGCCACCTGCACACCACGGGGAGCTGCTCACCAGGGGGTAAGCGAGCTTTGCCAGCGCTCATCGCCGAGCCTTGTTTCTGCATCCCTGCTTCCCGGCTTGCCGGGGAGGTGGCACAGGAGGGGGTCCTCTCCCTCCCCTGGCCTCATCGTGCCCTCGTTAGGGAATTCTTTAGATATATTTTTTTAGAGGGATTCAAGGTGACATCGTGGCTGGATGGATGCTGCTTCATCTCGGGGAGAACCAAGGGGGAAATGTTGAGAGCGATGGGGCTGGGCTGTGGAGCATCTTTTGGGGATGTTGGTGGTGGGATGGAGGAGAGGGGACAACCCTCTGTGTGAAAAATCCCCTCTCGGAGCGGGGAGCGCTCCTTTGCAAACCCGTGGGCTGGGTTTGAAATAGCCGGGGAGGAAAAATTAGGTCTTTTTTTAAAAAAGAGCATTTTTATCCTCTGCTGGTTGGTAAGAATGGACGTGGGGAGCGGGAGGGAGGGAAGGAGGGAGGCAGAGGGGTGGCGTGATATGCAGATGCCTGTGTCACATGCACAGCCACCGGCTGCGCTCCCCGATGTGTTTTCACCCAGCTCCGGAGGCTTGGCAGCTCCTGGCTCTTACTTCGGAGGGCAGATAGTATTTGTTTTGGAGAGAGAGAGGGAGAAAGTGAACGTAAGACGTGTGTGCACCCGTGTGCATGCGCGTAGTAGCTTGGTTTTAGGTTTAATTAAGATCTATCAAATCACACCCCCCCCCTCCAACCCCTCATCACCCCACGCCTGCATCCCCTGGAGGGATCTAACCCAACATACCCCATTTTTGTTTCCATCAGGATCCCTTTTAAACCACTGGCAAGGGAAATTCACTGGTGTGCCATCGTTCCAAGGGTGCAGGAGGGGGTTCGGAGGAGTCCCTGCCCTCTCCGTGATGTGCTGGCTGGGAAGGAAGGGGAAGCCGGTCTCCAAAGCACTGGGAAAGGAAAGCCAGGCCAAAAATGGAGGATTTTTGTAGCACACAAATGTTACCTATAGCTATTTATACATCCTCCTCAAAGGCTATTTATACCTTCTCCCTCCTTTTGTGCTGCTGGCTGGAGAATATTCTTATATTAGATGTTTTCGGCGGGGTGGGAATGTTCTCCAGCCGTCTCCTGAGAGCGGGACCGTACGTTTCCAACACGTTGCTGAAAGATGGGGGTGGTTTGTGGCTGGTGACCTGGGTTTCACTTTTCATTTCTTCTGGTGTAAAACGTGAGGCTGCTGTGGGAACCTGTTATTTTTCTCACTCAGGAGTGGCGGGGAGGGGTTGAGCACCGAGCACTCCCCTCGTCGGGAAAGTTAACGCGGTTTGTCACTTCGTGCCTGATGAGCAGCACCATGGTGCCTTCGTCTCTTCTTAGAAGAGGTGATGGTGTTTGCAGGGTGGACTTCATTTGCTGCTATCCAAGAAAGGAGGTTGTGTTTAGTGGCTGTTTTTAAACCTCAGGTAGCATCCCTGTCCATGATGGTGGTGCCTGGGCACTGCTGGGGACGTAGCTGCTACCTGGCACATGGTCACCTTTCTCCGTCGTTGCAACGCAGCAGCAAGAGGGCTCTTGCCTGCTGCTGAGCTGGAGGTGATGCTCTTTCATTTCCATCTGTCCTCTTTCCATCATACAAGTGTCACAGCCCTGAAAGCCAGGTTTGTATCTTGGAAGCCAGTCATAGAATCATAGAATCCATAGAATGGCCCTGTCAAGAGGATGGTGGTGCCCAATGACAGGCAAGAGGAAACAGGCACCAACTGGAGCATAAGAAGGTCCATCTAAACGTGAAGAACTTCTTCACTTTGAAGGTGGCAGAGCCCCGGAACAGGCTGCCTAGAGAGGTGGTGGAGTCTCCGTCTCTGGAGACATTCAAAACCTTCCTGGAGACGTTCCTTTAGGACCTGCTCTGGGTGGGACCTGCTTTGGCAGGGGGTTGGACTGGATGATCTCCAGAGGTCCCTTCCAACCTCATATCATTCTGTGAATCAGAGAATTGTCTGAGTTGGAAGGGACCTTTGAGATTGAATCCAAGCATCAACCCAGCGCTGCCCAACCCATCACTGACCCATGTCCCTCAGCACCACGTTTGTCCAGCTTTTAAGCACCACCAGGGGTGGGGACTCCACCACTTCCCTGGGCTTGACAACCCTTTTGGTGTAAAAACGTTTCCTAATATCCATCCTAAACCTCCCCTGGCACAACTTGAAGCCATTTCCTTTTGTCCTATCACCTGTTCCTTGGGAGAAGAGACCCAACTCCACCAGTCATTGCAATGAAGGGGAGAACGGGGTGATTATGCCCCATAATAATCATGTTCATCCCAGTAATCAGTACATACAGCTGAAGGAGGTAGTGTCGAGGGTCAGGAGTAAGTGTTTTTCCCCCATTTCCCGCATCATGCAGTGGATCAGCATCAGGTTATTTTATCATTTCCAGGAGCGCTGGCCCCGGCCGCCCCGCTGGAGGTGACGTGGGTGGTTTGCTGCATCATTGATCCAGCCTGCTCCAGCAGATTCTTTATTCCTCTTAAACATGGACTTGCACTTAGAAAGCAAACAATCTTTTTAACATTTCTGAGGTTGAAAGCGGCAAAACTGGTGGCTTTTGTCATCGGGGACGGCGCCTTTGTTGAGCGCTCTGGGAATAACGCGTGAATCCATGGGAATGTGCTATCCAACAAAGAGGGTTTGAGAGAGAGGGTGTTTTTTTATATATATAAAGGGGAAAAAATGGAAAGATTGCAGCTTCCTGTGCTTCCTGGGACTGGGTTTGGAAGCTGGATGTGGGTTTCTCTGGTTCACGCCGTGAAGGTTCCAGTTGGGTCTCTCCTGGCTGGCATCAGTGGGCTGAGTTTCTCAGCCACCTCATCCAGGGTTTTTTGTGGTTGTGGGTATTTGCTTATGGCAGATAAACAAAAATAACTGCATTGTCTTTCAAAAAAAACCCCCATCGTGTCCCATTAAAGTATCAGCCCCACGTAGGAGATGGGTTTTGTTTTTAGAAATGCTGAAGTAATGGCTTTTTGCGTGAGGCTTTTCCCCGGAGGAGGCTCTGGGAGCGCAGAGAGTGTTTTCACTCCGTCTCTTGCGTTTGATTTTTGTCTTCCTGTGTTTGTGGTCTGGTTTTTTTTTAAGCTCCACTTTATTGGAGAGGTGTTTTAGGGATCCTGAGTGGGATGTGGTGGTGCAGGTCTGCGGTGCAGAGGGAGAGGTGCTCCCGGCTGGCTCCTGAGCAGGGATGGGGCAGCTTTGAAGCCACTTTTTGAAGAGCGTGAAATTGGGCAATGACACTTGTTCTGAGTGGACTTGGCCACACACTGTTCTGCTGCTGAAAACTGGAATAACGATGCTGGGCTATCATAATTCAGACTGAGAGCTTTTCCTATCCTGAGCTGAACTCTTCCAAGGCTGAGAGAGTTGGGGTTGTTCAGCCTGGAGAAGAGAAGGCTCCGGGGAGACCTTAGAGCCTCTTCCAGTCCCTAAAGGGCCTCCAGGAGAGATGAGGAGGGATGTTTTATAAGAGCACCTAGTGATAGGATGAGGGGTAATGGCTCCAAACTGGAAGAGGATAGATTTAGATTGGATATTAGGAAGAAATTATTGACTGTGAAGGTGATGAGACTCTGACCCAGGTTGCCCAGAGAAGCTGTGGCTGCCCCATCCCTGGAGGGGTTCAAGGCCAGGCTGGATGGGGCTTGGAGCAACCTGGTGTGGTGGGAGGTGTCCCTGCCCAGGGCAGGAGGTTAGAACTGGATGATCTTTAAGGTTCCTTCCAACCCAAACCATGTGGTGATTCTATGAAAGTTTCCACAAGTTCTCGATGCCTGGTGCCGGCAGAGCCATCGGGTGCTGCCCGTGGGGGAGATGGAGGCTCAGTGTTTGTAAACCTTCCATTTTTTTATTTTCCCTTCCTATTGTAGTTGTCCCTTTTACAACGGCTACAATGAGAAGACGACTTCCTTATCATTATTTTTTTCTTGCAGAAAGAGCCTTCCGACTCCTCCTGAACCCGCGAATGGATTTCTCAACCTCCAGCCATGCGAGGTGTAAATGAGATAGGAGAGGGGGCTTTGCATGAATCCTATCTCCTTGCCAGCAGCCCACTGTCTGCCTGCTTGCTTTTGCATTTTTCTTCCATAGCATGGATTATTTTTAATTTTTTTGGGGGGTGGGGGAGTGTGTGTAAATGCCCACCAAATCTGTTTCTAATTATTGCCACCGCCGAGCCGGTGCTGTGTGCGTCGGGAGGTGCAGCACGAGGGGCAGGGACCCCCAAATTCCGAACAATCAGGATTTACTGCGCAGCTTGGGCAAAGTGCATTTGTTGCCTTGGAAACAAATAGCAGCAGTGAACAACTAAATGAAATTTATGGCATCAACTTCAATAAATCTTGATGATAAATGTGCAAAAACATACACAGTTTGATGAAGATCTACAGTATGCAGATGTGAAGGATGATAGTAAGTTGTGTAACTGCCTCGGCTACGATTTTGGACTGACACAGTCATGTTCCTACAATAAGGGCTTTTTGTTTTTGCTTTTTTTTGCTTTTTTTTTTGGTTATTTCTGAGGAAGCTGTCTGTTTCTTTTCATAGATATGGCATTTAATTTCAATTTCCAGGGTATCTTTTAGCTTAATTGGCACGCTGGATGATTACAGTGTGGTGTTTTGTCTTTTGCAAATCCTGATTCATATCGAACTCCGGATAAAAATGCAATCCAGAACTGTGGCAAACCTCAGGGAGTGAAAGAGCTCCACGTCGCACGCCTCCGAGAAGGGTGCAAAATTTCAGGAATTAATTAAAGCCTTTATGTAGGACATCTCCCTAATTCCTCCTGTGAGCCTACAGGCTGGGGACAGGTCGGTGATTTTGTAGTTCCAGCAAAGCTCTGTGGCAGGATTTTTTATTTCTTCACGTGGACAGGTCTGTGTATTTACCTGGGCGTAGGGACAGAGTGGGTTTTTGTGTGGAAACAAGTGATGGTTTCTGAAATGGATATGTTTTGTTTCTGCTTTGACCTGTGGATCGATAAAAGGGTTCAGGAATATCAGTGGACTTGTCTGGAGAGTGTGTTGTAAAGCTTTAACACAGCCCTTAATACAATTTGATGTTTTTCCATTAGTTGCCTTCCCTTTTCTTCTTGCAGGATCTTATTTTCACGATTTTCTGCTGGGTCAGGAAGCGTGAGGAATCTTTGTTTTCTCCTTCTGGGGGGCACTGGGCACCAGATTCAGGCTGCAGCTGCAGCTGAAGGGGGGTCACACAGGGGAATATTGCTCCCCACCCAACTGAACCCCCCCAAGGGTTCAGAGAAGGCCACAGAGATGCTGGGGGGGGCTGGAGCTCCTCTCCGATGAGGGCAGACTGAGAGAGTTGGGGTTGTTCCGCCTGGAGAAGAGAGGGCTCCAAGGGAGACCTCGTAACAGCCTTTCAGTACCTAGAAGGGGCTCCAGGAAAGCTGGGGAGGGACTTTCTCCAAGGTCATGTAATGAGAGGACAAGGAGTAGTGGCTTCAAACTGGAAGAGGGGAGATTGAGATGAGATCTCAGGAAGAATTTCTTGGCTGTGAGGGTGGTGAGGCACCAGAACGGGTTGCCCAGAGAAGCCCCATCCCTGGAGGGGTTCAAGGCCAGGCTGGATGGGGCTGGGAGCAACTTGGTCTGGTGGAAGGTGTCCCTGCCCAGAGCAGGGGGTGGGATTGGATGATCTTTAAGGCCTCTTCCAACCCAAACCATTCTATGATTCTATGAACTGGTGGCTCCCATGGCTGGGACCCAAACTTGAGCCTGGTCTGATGGGTGTAGGTATGGACATGAGCATCTTTAGGAAGATGCCTTCCTGTATGTAACCCAACTTCTCTGCAGAGGTGTCTTTCCCACTGTGCCTAGTTGGTGGTTTTGCCTAAATGATTTTGATGAATATTGGAGGTGTGTTGGATGGTTGTATCTTAACCTTGGCCCAAGTCAGTGCTGTCCTTGGACCATCAGCAAGTTAAAAAAGGCAAGTTCTACCATGGGATCCAGCTCCTGCCTGGACACTATTTCAGATGCGCCAATTTTCCCTTTGTTCCTTGGATCTACCCAGCTTCAGAGCCAAGGCCTTAAGTTGCTCAGTACCTTCCAGCCCACAAAGTTGGCTCTTCTCCATGTCAGCTGTGATATTTTTGTATGGATTTAGAAAATCCCTGCTCGTGTTAAGTACCCAGCCTGCAAATCATCCCGGGTCTGTCTGCGCCGGGACCGGCGCTTGCCAAGCGATTCCCCCAAACCCGGCGCTTGTCGGGGAATCACCACCATCCGTTTGAGTTTTATTTCATTCTAGGAATGCTCATAAACCTCGACTGGGCTCAAAATTTGGATTAAAAGGCTGTAAACCTGCTGGGCTTCCTGCAAAACCCTGTGCAGGGGTGGTGGTTTCCAAGCCGTGCTCTGATGTTTACAGAGCACTGTAGCTCTTCCCATTAACGTACAACTGTCTAAGGCAGGCTGAACTCCATTAGGAGCTAAATTTAGTGACTCACTAACTTCTTTTTGATATGTTTTTATAATTTCATTGTATTATGACACTTGGTTTTAAATTTGCATGAGTAAATGAGCCTCTCGCTAAGTCAGGTAAAAAGGTTTTTCACTTATCTACCATGAAGTAAGACATTAAAAAAACAGAGTAGAAAGCAATGTAGCCTTGACATATTTCGTTTACATTCTTTTTCAACTGTGCTGACTGAACACTTCCAACTATTAATGATACAATAAAGCTGCTTGTACCACTTTTAACAGGCAAAGTAAGACATTTTGCAATTAATTTCATATTTTGTGAGGGAACCATATTTTTGGAAAATATAAATTTACATTTAATTACAGGTGTAATTGGAACCGTAAGATGCAGCGAGTGAAAACTGGCCTCTTAGGATTCCCCTCCAAATAGTAAAGTCCATGGAGGTGATTTAACACCAGAAAACGACCTTAACTGGGATTTCCATTGCTTGTTTAATAAGCTTCCTCCAGGATGGCTTAAAAATCTGTTGGTTGATGAAACTCCCTTGGAGTTGGTTGAAGATCAGACCGTAGGCCTTCATCCCCACCTTCACAGGGAGTTCCACCAGATTCTATATCACTAACAGAGATTTATGGTATTATTTCTTTTTAATATAGAATCATAGAATCATGGAATGGTTAGAGTTGGAAGGAATCTTCAAGACCATCTAGTTCCACCCCCTGCCCTGGGCAGGGACACCTCCCACCACACCAGGTTGATCAAAGCCTTGTCCAGCCAGGCCTTGCACCCCTCCAGGGATGGGGCTTCTCTGGGCAACCTGTTCCAGGGTCTCACCACCCTCACAGCAAAGAATTTCTTCCTAATATCCTATCTAAATCTCCCCTCTTTCAGTTTAAAACCATTACCACTCATCCTATCCCTGAACTTCTCTTCAGGACAACTTTGGCAAGACCTGAGCAGCTTTGAGGCCTGTGCTTTAGAGGTGTTTTTCCCCTCTCCTTCCCTATGGGAGAGACACCACCCGTGCTCCCGCTGCCGGTGGGATCTGGGGGTTGTGTTTGGGGGGAGGCTGGCGTAGTGGTGGGGCAGGAGCACCTTTTTGTTTTGGTGGGGTGATGAGCAGTGGGGAGACAGCACCACCTCTCCATCAGTCCTGACCTGGGCTTCTGCAGAGGTGAAAGTCCCTCCGTTAATTACCTGCCTTTTTGGCTCTCTCCATCTCTCTTGACGTCACCATTTTTAATCTGTTTGTGTTATTGATTTTTTTTCCTTCCCCTTTTTTCATTAATAGTGACAGATGCTTTTAATTAAAAAGGAAAGACAAACCAAAATCCCGGGTAAAACAAAAAGAGAATATTCTAATTTGGCGTGACATTATGAGGCAGAATGGCTCCTGGCATGCCAGGTACGGAAAAGGTCATCTTCCACGGCTCCAGCCTTTTGCAACGGTGGAATTAAGTTCAAACTCAGGCTGGTTTTGAAGTCTTAAGTCTCTCCGGGGATTCCTTTCATAACATCTTCGAACTGGATAACACTACAGTAAATGAAATACACTGCACTGGATTAAAGGGTTATTTCCCCTGTGTGTCAAGCTGACACAGAATACCAAACCTCAGGTTGCCTCCGAGTTGTCTCTATCTGCTGATGCCCTCTCTGCTTTACATAACAGCTCGCTGAGGTTTTTTTTTTTTTTGCAGGCAAGTTTTGGGATTATTTATTGGCCTTCGCCCGCTTGGTGAACGTGGAATGATTTTATGCAGCGAGGAACCAAAATAAAGCAACTAAATGGGAAGGAATTTAATGGGCTTAAAACCGGGAAGGAAGCGATGCAGGGAAAAGCAGAGCTGCCTCTTTGGGTCTATTATGCTGCTCTCTAATTTATACCAAAATACAAAATCTACATCTCTCTGCATTGCCACTCACACGTGGAGCAGCACAGAGCTTGCAATAACAACAGGCTGTGATCTATGCTACCGTGCTCTTATCTGACTGTACCAACAGTTAAAATTTGTGAAGGATCATTTGCAGTGTGTTTTGTTGTAGAACAAATGTTCATTTTGACTTTGAACTTGTGTGTGTGTGTGTGTGTGTGTCTGTGCTGCAGCTTGTGCAGATTGTGCTTAGCACCGGGGAACCAAACCGCTGCCATCTGCACCGTGCCAGGGACCACCGTGGCTGGGCTCCAGAGCACGTCCCTCTGTCTCCACGCCGGGGAAAAATAAGATGTGAGGGTTGAAATATTGGAGCTGTGACTCCGTTGTGGGGTCTCATCCCCCTGTCCCCTGCCTGGGATGAAGCAGAGGGATGGTGGCTTGGTCCTGGGGAAGGCACCGATGCCAAACTGCAGCGGGTGTGCACTGAATCCACTCTGAAACTGCAGAAATTGTCCTGGTTCTTCCTTTCCCCCACCGAAACACTGATGAAAGACTGCTCTGAGATGCTGGAGAGCCTGTAAAATGCTGACTCTGCAATAACTTTCTGACAACAAAAAAGAAGAAATCTATTTTTCTTTTTCTGCCTCCTTGCTTCCTCCCATTTTATTGTGTCCAGGGCAGCCCAAAGCTGGCTGGATCATTTGGAAAGACTGGAATTTATCTTGTAGAACGTACATATAGGATAAAAATGCCTCCTCTGTATTCTTGATACCTTTGGGTTTGGTAAAAACAGGGTGGTGTACTCTGTGTGTTGGTTTCCTTATTGAATTCTGCTCCTACAGCTCAGCATCCCCCAGCAGAGTGTTTTATTTCTGGATGTCCCTATGGATATATCCTTATGGATACCACTGAAACAGCCACCACCAACTGATGCTCATCTCAACCACCCCCCAAACCCCTCTCCTGACAGCTATGGCATTGGTGAGGGCTGCTGGGATGGGAACAGGTTGCCTTTCATCTCCCCAGTCACACTCTTGATCTGCTGGGTTAATTAAAAGTTGCAGAGATGGTTTGTCTCCATTAGTGTTTGGGATCAGGTGTCTGGCCAGGACCTGCACGGTGACCTGTGGAAGCTGTTCCAGCAGGAGATGCCTGTATAGCCAGGGGTTCCTCCGGCGTGCTCCTCCAGGAGATGTCTCTCCAGGCAGCAGGTTCCTCTGTTTCCAAGTGTTATTCACATATAAACACCCACACACATTAGAAACATGTGGGAAATGATAGTTTCGGGTTTCTGCTGGCCATGAGTAATTCACATCAATGGCATTTTTAGATTTACCTCTGGGTGAACAGTCTGGGAAGAGAAACCAGAGCAGGGAATTTGCATGTGCTGCTGTCCTGGGTTGGGGTGGAGGGATCTGCTCCTGCCCTGCAGCCCCGCAGACAGTCTGTGGCTTTCCAGGGGGTCTGAAATCTCTTTGGAAAAGCTGGGGCATATTGAAAACACGCTCAGAGCTTTAGCACTTCCTCCAGATTATTTCTTCAAGTATTTAAAAATATATTTTATAACACTAAAATAAATGTTAATGAGTCTGCATGGCTTAGGGCTAACAATAGTATTTCTATTTAAATGCAGCAGCCTCGCAGGGCGTTCAGCGGTGGAGGAGCTGGCTGAGGAGATCTGGCTTTTTGTTTCTGACGTGGTCCTTGATGTCTTGAGCAGTTTTTATTCTCTTGTGCTTTACTTTCCCCGTTCTGCTAAATAGCAGGGAAAAGCTTCCTTCCTTTGTTAAAGCACCCAGGATTTATCAAAGGCCACTGGGCAAGTGTTAAATACTGAGCTGGTTATAAAAAGTGTTATTTAGTGTTATGTTTCTGCCTCTTCAATGGTGGTGTGGATTTTTATATACTACTTGCGGTGACCTTTGTGCTTTGGCAACCTAATAAGGATAGTCCTTGACTCAGGCATTGGGTTTTTTTTCCATGAGCAGATGTGGCATCTTCTAAGTAATTTTGGAAATCTACTTTTTTTGGGGTGCTTTTGGTGTTCAGGCTGGGGCTCACGGTGCTGGGGGGTGCCTGTTGCATACAGAAGATGGGAGAGTTGTCCTGAAGAGAATAACAGTGAGGAAGATATGGAATTGTGGAATGGTTTGGATTGGAAGGGATCTTAATGATCATCTTGTTCCAGCCCCCTCTGCCCTGAGCAGGGACACCTCCCACCACACCAGGTTGCTCCAAGCCCCATCCAGCCTGGCCTTGACCCCCTCCAGGGATGGGGCAGCCACAGCTTCTCTGGGCAACCTGTGCCAGGGTCTCACCACCCTCACAGTCAAGACTTTCTTCCTGAAATCTCATCTAAATCTCCAATTTTTCAGTGTCAAATCTTCCCCCTCATCCTATGACTCCCCTCCCTGATCAAGAGTCCCTCCCCAACTTTCCTGGAGCCCCTTTAGGTACTGGGAAGGGGCTTTAAGGTCTCCATGGAGCCTTCTTTCCTCCAGGCTTAACCCCACCCAACTCTCTAAGCCTGTCCTCACAGCAGAGGGGCTTCATCTCTTGGAGCATCACTGTGACCTCCTCTGGACCTGCTCCAGCAGGTCTGTGTCCTTATATTGGTGGCCCTAGAGCTGGGGGGGTCTCAGGAGCAGAGCAGAGGGGCAGAATTCCTCTTAAAATGCTTACTTACAATGAAAATTGCATTTTTAAGGATCTCTACCTGCTGTGTGAAGTGGACAGTGATCGGGGGAGGTAGCCCAAGGATGAGCCCAAGCTCATCATCACCTGATGAGCCTCAAAGGGGAGGGACACAGGGATTCGGAGGAGGGAGAGAGGTGTGGGAGTGACTGGGGTGGCAGGAATTTCAGCCTTGGCATGGTGTCAAAGGCAGGGAGCCCTTCCCTGAGCAGCTGCCTGCCCCGGGACTGCGGGAGCCAAATGGTTTGTGTGTTTACAGGGATGTGTGTGTCTGTGGAGGGGAAAACCACTCGGCAGAAATTCCACTCTTGAAGCAGATGGAGGGAGGTTAATCTGGTTTTTAGGGGGGTTACTTGCTGGTACAGTGACCAATTTCTTAATGCCTTCCTAGGGCAGGAGTCTTTTCCTCATTCCAGGGTAGGGGTGAAGCGTGTTTCCCAAAACTCTCGGCTCCTCCCTTGCTGCCTCAAAAGCTGACGTAGTGTTTTTGGGGAGGAAAAGAGTGTTTTGTCAGGTTTTGTTGCCGTGGCTTTGCTCCCTGTGCTCCTTCCCCACTATCCTCTGCCCAGGCCCTTTCCCAGTGCTCCCATCTGGTCTCAACCCTCTTGCGAACCAGCACCAGCCCCTTCCCTCCTCTTCAAATTCTGCTTCTTATGTTGGATTTTATGGTGGTTTTTCCTTTTTTTTTCCCCCTTCCATTTTAGAAATTGCTCTTTTTTTCACCCCCTGCCGTCTCACTGACAGCTGCATTCTCCTTGACAGTTGTGATATTTGTATGTGTGCATAAAAACAGTAGGAAGCACTTATGTAGGTGTCACTAATTTAATTTAATCTGATATGTATGTATAGGGAGGACTGCTCTGCACTAAAGTGCTTCTCTTTATTTTTACAGTCTCCACCGTCATCAAATACAACTCCTTTCATTCTCCTCTTCCATTCACCTACCCAAAGACCAAACCTGGAAATAGTAACCAAAAGAGAAGCCCACGTCACACTCAAGGCAGGGAAAGGTTGAAATAATTTAAGGGTAAGTCATTATTTTCACCCTTATTCTAACTGGAAGCTTTGTGTGGAAAGCTACAATAGTAAGGGCAAGGCTGTATAAAGAACCTGTTAAGCGTATACGCAGCTGCTTGATGTGCAAAGCAGAAAAAAAAAGACTGAAAAGCTGATTTGGGGATGAAAAAAAGGGATAGAGGCACTTTTTTTTGCAGGTGAGAGGGTGCCCGGAATGGCAGTGTGCTGGGAGGCTTGGATGTTGGTGGAAGAGGTCCAGGTCCTGGGTTTGCCAGCTCTGAAAGATCTTTCCAGTTGAGGTGGAGCTGGGAGCTCAGCATCTCCTGGTGGAGAAGCACCCTGTTGTCGTTTCCTTCTCATGTTTTCCCACTTAAAACATTACTCANATTTTTACAGTCTCCACCGTCATCAAATACAACTCCTTTCATTCTCCTCTTCCATTCACCTACCCAAAGACCAAACCTGGAAATAGTAACCAAAAGAGAAGCCCACGTCACACTCAAGGCAGGGAAAGGTTGAAATAATTTAAGGGTAAGTCATTATTTTCACCCTTATTCTAACTGGAAGCTTTGTGTGGAAAGCTACAATAGTAAGGGCAAGGCTGTATAAAGAACCTGTTAAGCGTATACACAGCTGCTTGATGTGCAAAGCAGAAAAAAAAAGACTGAAAAGCTGATTTGGGGATGAAAAAAAGGGATAGAGGCACTTTTTTTTGCAGGTGAGAGGGTGCCCGGAATGGCAGTGTGCTGGGAGGCTTGGATGTTGGTGGAAGAGGTGATTCTACACATCCAGGTCCTGGGTTTGCCGGCTCTGAAAGAGCTTTCCGGTTGAGATGTTGCTGGGAGCTCAGCATCTCCTGGTGGAGAAGCACCCTGTTGTCATTTCCTTCTCATGTTTTCCCACTTAAAACTCAGCCGTGGTGGGGAGCTGCGATTGCTCTGTTTGTGTGGTGCAGGATGTTTTGGCTTTCTGAGATCCCCTTGGTTTTGTGGGTTCCCCAAGAGGGACCTGACCCTGCCTGCACCAGGGTTTTCCAAAGGGAAGCATCGATGGGGGCTGGAGGAAGGACAAACCCGAGCGGCAGAGCGAGGAGGGCCTCTTGGTGGAAATGTTTGCCTTAAGGCTTTTCTTTTGCTGCGAGGGTGGCGAATGAGATAGGAGGAGATAGGAAATCAGCTTTTGTGGAATTCAGAACCCTGGCTGAAGCCTTAGCCATCTCCAGACATTAGAGAACGTGTTTTCCCACCCTAGTCCCAGATCCGCGCCTGCATATATTGCATTTCCACACATGTTCTTTGGTAGATGGACAGGATATGCGTTCGCTTTCATTTGAGAACTTAGCTTTAAACATCTGGGTTTTCTGTTTTATTACTGCTTTTTTGTTGGATTTTTGGTTTTGGTTGTTTTTTTTTTCTCTTCTTCCTGCAATGTTTGTTCATGCAAAATTCATATCTGGGAAGGGCATCTTAAATCCCTGCTTCTGAGTCAAAAAAGGGAAAGTATGGAAGTGAAAAGAGAGATTGTATCGTTTAAGAAATATGATTCATGAATTAATCCTCGTCTGCTACACCATCTGTGGCATGTGTTTCAATACAAAAATCCTGGTTTTATATCTCTTTAAAAAGCTTTCTTCTTGCTGGCTGCTTGAGTTCTCTGCAACGCTAACAGGGAATTAGCTTCTTTTTGGGGAGAGCAGTGATTTCTATGCACAGCCTGGACAGTTGGCCCCAACCTGTGTCCATGCTGTAGGTCAGAGGAGGAGGAGGAGGACACACAGAATGACAGTTTTTCGGGGGGCTGCCAGATCTCTGTGAGCCTGAATTGCAGGCAAAACCTTAAGGAACTGGTTTTCCTGCTGGAAGCACGGTTGGGTCTCCTGTCACCATGATGGGGATGGGGTGAGGGATGGGCAGTGATGGCCAGGAGATGCAGGCAGCTGTCTAGATCATGGAATCATAGAATGGTTAGAGTTGGAAGGGAGCCTAAAGATCATCCAACCCTCCTACCCTGGGCAGGGACACCTCCCACCACACCAGGTTGTTCCAAACCCCATCCAGCCTGGCCTTGAACCCTTCCAGGGATGGGGCAGCCACAGCTTCTCTGGGCAACCTGTTCCAGGGTCTCACCACCCTCACAGTACAGAATTTCTTCCTAATATCTCATCTAAATCTCCCCTCTTTCAACTTAAAACCATTACCTTTTACCCTATTGACGTGGGAGCCTTTTTCCCCCTCCACAGCCAGGGTCCCCAGGCAGGACAGTGTTTCAGGACATGCATCCATCATTGATCCCTTTCCTGGACTGATCCCCTTCTTCCATCCATTCCTTTCCTGCACTGGGGCATCTTGCTGCCTGGGATTGCCCCATCAGTTTTCTCCTTTGCCTGAGTGGTTTTTCTCTTCGTTCTGGAGGAAGATCCCAAGGTGCTGAGTGGCCGTTGCTCTTCCTGTGGCTCGTGGTGGCCTTGGCCCGTGTCACAGCGATGCACCCACGTGGCCACAGCTTCTCCTCCACCGATGTCACTTGATGTGCTGTAAGTACAGCTCCGGTGAGCTCCCGGGCGCTGGTAACGCTGATGGATGGAGGTTATCCAGGAACTCAGTACCGACGGTGAAATATTGCCAGTTTATTGCCTTTCCATTCATTTTGTTTTCACGCCTTTCTGCCTCCCTGACTCATTGCTGCTCGCCCTCTGCTTGCAATTTCTATTTGCTGTGGTAACACCCACTGGACAAGACGAGAGCGTCGCAGAGCAACGGTGCTTGCAACTGCTTTTGGAGCTTTTTTTGGTTTGTTTTTTTGGGTTTTGGTTGGGTTTTTTTCCCCAATTTTGCATCTGAAGCCGAGTCTTTGGCTTGTATTAGAAATAGTGCGACCAGCAGAAGTAGGAGGGGATTGTCCCCCTGCACCCAGCACTGGTGAGGCCACAACTTCAAGTGTTGTGTCCAGTTTTGGGCACCTCCTCAACACCGGACATCTGGAGATGCTGGAGCAAGGGCAGAGGAGGGCAATGAAGCTGGTGAAGGGCCTGGAGAATAAATCTCATGAAGACTGATGGAAGAAGCTGGGATTGTTTAGTTTGAGGAAGAGGAGGCTGAGGGGAGACCTCGTGGCTCTATACAACTGTTTGAAAGGACGTAGAGAGGTTGGTGCTGGTCTCTTCTCAGAGGTGATTAGGGATAGAACAAGAGGGAATGGCTTCAACCTGAAACAGGGTAGGTTTGGACTGGATGTTGTGAAAACCCTCTTCCCAGAAAGAGTGGTCAGACACTGGAACAGGCTGCCCAGGGAGCTGGTTGAGTCCCCATCCCTGAATGTGTTGAAGAGTCGTTGAGATGTGGTGTTGGGGGACACGGTGTAGGGGAGAACTTTGTAGAGCGGGGTTGATGGTTGGACTTGATGATCCCAAGGGTCTTTTCCAACCTGAATGATTCTATGACTGAAGGGAAGACCTTAGCAATGACTTTCGTAGGAGATTTGATTTAGGCTCTCACGTGGTCCCTAAGAAATGCTTTCCCTTTCCCCTCTGCTATCACAAATCCCTTTCTGCCTGCTCCCAGGGGAACCCTTGGACACGCAGGCACTTTACAACATGGAAAGTAAACTCCAGGAGCGCCGAGTACCCCAGCGCCACCCTAAATAGCTGCAGGTTAAAGGAAAATAATGTCAGCAGTGATTCAGCACATGTTTAACCCAAACTGGAATCAAATGAACCCAAACTGGAAGTGAATCACACTTGTGAATGGAAAATACTCATGGGAACGCAGATCAGAACGGGCACAGCTTTCTGTCCATCCCACACATGGACACACAGACATGCCTTGTCTTTCACAGCTTTTGCTACTAAAGCTTTTTGCTTCTTCTGGCCAGCTTCTTCTCTGCCTTTATGGTATTTTGCAATTTTGCACATTCCTTAATTGCTTCGATGTTTCATTTTGTTTTGTTTTAAAATTTGAGTTTCTCTGGTTGTTTTGCCACCCTTTATCCGCTCCGGGCTCTAGTCTGGGAAGCAGAGGTTGTTTCCTGGGATCTGTTCTGCAAACCTCCACTTCTCGGTGTATGTCCCTGCTCCCTCCTGTGCCAGTGACCCTGACCATCACGTTGCCTCCATCTCCATAAGAGGAGGGCTGTGGGCTTTGTACTTTAGGAAGGTCCTGTGCTTACTTACTCAGCCAGCATTTCCCAAAACACTTCCCAAACCCCACAGAAGCTCTGCTGATAAAAAAAAAAAAAAAAAACAAACAAGGAAAACCTAACAAGTGGTAAAACGAACCAGTTCTACTAGAAAGAGAAGCAGCCCGAGCGTTTGGATAAGCATATTCCATTAGCCATGCTTTTTTACTTTTTATTTCAAGCCCTGATTAAAATTCAGCAGCTTTTATTTAAAGAAAAACAAGAGATGTTGATGCTCAGCGTAGGGCCCTTATTTTCACCGCAGCGCGAGTTGGGAAACGAGGGGGCTCTGGAGGAGCACACAAACCCCCCCCAACCCCCCTCCCCACCACCACCTTCTCCTCCCTCCTCCTGCAAGGTTCTCCCCCCTTCTCCCAAACCCTCATCAACGAGGGTCCCCGCTCGTTAGCGGCTGCGGGTGGGAGGGTGATGATGCTCGGGAGCCGAGGACACGTGACGGCAGCCGGTTTTCTTGCGGGAAGCTAATGAAGAGATGGGGAGCATCGATTCACTATCTATTTTGTTAGGACCCCAGTGAAACAGCTGTTTGTTTCTCATCAACAATTATGCCAAGATGGAAATTGGCTTCTGTCTGTACCTACTTTTCTGGATGGGGGAAAATGAAGCGGTAATAGCTGGAAAAATAATACGGGCTATGAGATAATAGATGCCTAAGGGATGAAATTAAGCAGTGCTTTACAACCAAGGAAGAGGGTTTGGCAATAAATAGTTTGCCTTTGACTTCTCTTTGTTTGCCAGAGGGCTGGTGGTGGTTCGGAGAGGTCGTCCTGGGATGTATTTTCCAAATAGACATTGGAATATTGGGAATTTTATCCTTGTTGCTCCCAATGATGGTGCCGAGGTCACCCAGGCATGCTGACTGTCCCCGGGAGGTGACACTGGGGCTTGCTTTGGGAATCGTGGCCGGTGCAGGAGGATGTTTGAAAGAAATAACAAGATTTATCAAACTAAATGGGAATGGGTGTTTTAGAAGCTAGGGACAGCCCAAAAAGCTCAGGAAGGGGAGGTGGTGTGTGGGTCAGGGTCCAAGCAGAGTTTATCCCTGATTGTGAGCAGGACTTGGTTCCTCTTCACTATGTGGGAAACAGAAACAGCATCCAAACTGAGCTGCAAACCCTAATGTGACCTTCCCAAGGATGGATCTGGGTGCAAATCTGAGGTCTTCGGCTGAGGCTCATCCCTACTATCAGCTTTTAATCTCAGGGAGAACCTCCCTGCCTGGCGGGGGAATTTCCTGGGTGCCCACAGGGCTTGGGGGAGAGTCCCGAGGTGCAAAGTGCCTGCCATCCCCATTAGCTGGAGTGGGGCTCGGGGGTGCTCAGCACCTCTGCAAATGAGGCCAAACTGTCTAGTGCATCGAAAATGAAATCATTAAGTCGCTGTTGCATTAAGATTCTGGTTTTATTCATGGAGTGTAATGTGATTCATTTGCCCTTTTGCTCTCATGTTGAGAAGGCAGTCATCTCGTATGCATGGCTGGCTGCAGGGAGAGCTGTATTTATTTTTATTTTTTTTTTAAATCTTTTATTTATTTATTTTATTCTGGTTTTGTGAGGGAGCAGACATTTTCATCAAGTGCAGAGCAGCCATGCGGTTGAGACTGGTCTGTTTTCTCACTCCTTTGGGAGACCAGTGCCTGGTTGTAGGAGCATTTGGCTCAGCCCCTCTGAGCCTGGTGGCCACCATCCTCATCCCTGCTCCAACCCCATGGTGCCAGGGCAGCACTGGGGGGGCATCTCAGGAGGGTGAGGAGACCCCCTGCACCTCATCCTGGGGCTGGAGGCACAAGGGACACCTTGGCCCCAAGGCATGTTGCCCATCTGTGGGATCAACAACATCCTTTGGTGTCCCAGTGACAACCAGTCTCCACCAGCTCCATACTGGGTTAAACTATTAACTGAGGGTGCCTCAGCACCCACAACCGTGGAAATTATGGACGTGGTGTGGGATATTGCCAATGTGAGATGGGACCCACTTTGCTGGATGAGCTGATTAGAAAGAGGTGAAGAAGACTCTGGGTCCTTGGGTTGCTCTTGGCGCTTAACTGCAGCCAAGGGAAATCATTCCTCCTTGGAGTTAAGAGAAGAAACGCACCGAGCGATGGAAAAGTGTAGAATAGAAAAGAAAAGGGGAGAAAAATGCAATTTTTTTTAAATGCTAACATGGGGGGCATTAACTAAGTCACTAATTCCAAAAGAATTAATGAGTTAGCTGGTTGGAGTCACTGCCTCTCGTTGCGGGACGGGATGGGAACGGTTCAGCTCCGGGTGTTGGATCTCTGCTGGAAAAACGAGGAGTAAGAAATTCCTTCTCAGCCCCGACAGTTGCAGCCAGCCCTTTTTGAGCACAAAGCTCTGAACTCTGTCTTGCTGAATAGAAACAAGCAGTCACGATGCAGGGCACAGTGACCGTCTCCAAGTCCTCAGGTGACCCTGGAATTTTTAGTGGTGACGTTAGAGGGTCTTAATACATAGTAAAAAAACCTAAAAATCAATAAGGCATATTTTAAAAAGAGGAGGAGAGTTAACTCAATGCTTTTCTTGTCTTTTTTGCCTTGTCCTTTTCATCCTTTTTGGTTTTTTCTTTTCCTTTTTCCTCTTCCTGGGAAGGACCAGGTAAGCAGAGCCCAGCCCAGCAGCAGAGGTGCAGGGAGGGGAGAAGGCTGTCCTGCAGGAGGGCATGAGCTGGGTGCTTCATTTAGTGATTTTCCTACACTTTGTCATTGAGGAGGCAGGTTTGGATAAAGATAAGGAGAAAAGGTTTTCAAAAGAGCTTGGAGCTGTTTGGGAAGAGGAGGGTTGGGGTGGTTTTTTTTGCCTTTGGGTAGAGAAAAGAAGAGAGGCGACTTGGAAGCGGGGAGGTAATAACGCCGACCTTCTCTGCTCTTTGTTTTCAACCAAGAAATGCACAAATCGCTGCTGATATTGCTGAGTGGTTTCCTGCTGCTCTGGGGCTTGGTTTGGAGCTGCAGCCGTTCCGAGCCTGGTTCCTGACTTTGTGGTACAGTAGCAGACACACACACACATATAGCAAGCAAATCCTAACACACACACATATAGCAAGCAAATCCTGGCTGGCCGAATTGTCATTGTTCCCTCACCCGCCAACACCTTCACCTCACATCGTGCTGTAGATCCTGGATGATTTTTGAATGGATTAATGCCTGTTGGAGAGATCTGGAAAGGTCAAAAGCAGAAAAGGGGGCTCTAATAGCAATATAGCAACCAGCTGGTTGCATTGGGTTTCATTTTACTGCCATAGTAACACCATGAGCCAGAGTGTTAATCCCGTGCCCGCTGAATGCCACTTCCCCCTCCCTCTTTTTGTCAAGAGACAAGCCCAAGAAGAGATTTTCTTCCCGAAGAATTTGGACAAGGCAGTAATAGGCTTTTTGGAGGGGGACGGTCCTCGTAGCCAGAGAATGGAAGGTGGGTAATTTACAAGGCAATGTGCAAATGCCAAATTGTTAGGCAGAACTGCTGCTGATTTAGAAGGCAGTTAATGCTATAAATGTGCCAAGTGCCAGTAGAGTGTTTCTACAGATGGAATAACTGGAAATATTGGAGAGATTCCAAAGGTTTAATCAAATTCAACCAGGTTGGGGTTGTGTTTTTTTTTTCCTTTTTCTTTTTTTCTTTCTTTCTTTTTTTTTTTTTTTTTTTAACTGCAGAATTCTCTAAGGGCTGTGAGTTGAAGTAGTAGATTATTCCATTGCTTTTAGTACCATGGGGGAGATTTTCCTAGATGAGCAGAAAGCACATACTTTCAAGCAAAAACCTAAGTGGGTACACAAATCCGTGAGCAGCAGAAATGCCAGGAAAACCTCTGCTTGGTCGAGTTCAGAGGGAGCATCATCTTGAGATACCCTGGCACAGCGGGTCGTTGGAGGTGGGCTGATGGATTTTGAGTCATGGGGCACAAAGGGAAGGGTTTGTGGAAGTGGTGTCACTGGTCCTGTACTCCAGTTCTGCTAGACCTGGGCAGATTTTGGTGGGATTCTGGGCATGAGCATCCTTCTCGTGGCGCACTCTGCAGTGCCAGGGCACGCATATGTTCCTGCACCAGATGCACACCTTCCCCTAGTCTTGTTGAGAGCCTTTCCAAGGCTTCGTATTTAGCCAGACTGTATGTGCTTGGGCATGGAGAGAGTGGGATGTGGAAAGAGCATCGAGTTATCCTTGGGCTGCAAACACCAGCAGAGCAAATTTGGTCTGCATGGAGATCCAGAGCTCTTGAGCTTCCATCACGGAACACGCGTAGCGATCAAATGCGATTTTTTTCCTCATTTGTCAAAACCAGGTTCCAGAAAACAATTCCTCTTTGTTCTGTCCCAAAATTAACTCTCCCTGCCTGTTCCTTAAACGTTCATCCAAAGCATGGATGAAGGCCACCAGGGAGAGAGGGGACATTGCGACGTGTCTCCAAGTAAAGAAGCGATGAGTGGCCAAGCTGGGGAAGGGGTTGGGAATTATCCCGTGGGGTTTCTCTTGTCATTGGTACGGAAGATGAAGAGCCCATCCTCATTCCTGGCAACAGGATTTAGTTTTGAGGTGGCAGGGTGGCCAGGAACCCCTGCAAGGAGGGATGCTGTGACAGCACTGAAGCTTTCGTCTTACTGTTTGGTTTGTGGGTTTTTTATGTGACTTTTCTTCAACAAGAATTTATATTTTATTTTTTTTGCTGACGGCCTGATTGGATCCATTAATTGTAATTTATTTATTTATTTTTGGAAAGGGAAGAAGAGTTTCATGCTTTTCCTGACGTGTTTGGTATTGATCCTCTCCGCTCTCTGCCTCTCTGGAGTTGGGGACCCTCTCCCTCCCAGGCATGGCTGTACTTTCTCTGCAGCCCCCTCCCCGTGTTGCTCTGTGCGCTGTTTCGTGCTGAATAAATTTCTAGGAAGCTGGTAGCCTCGGTGCCACACTCCGCTGCTCCTGCCTCCCTTGCACCCACCTCCACCCCACCAGCCTGCTGTCTTCAAAACTGAATAGTTTAAAAAACGTTTTCCAAACGTTTGTTCCTTCCCCTTTGTCACACCGTCCGCTACATGATTTTGCGCTGGCCAGAGGATGGGGGAAGATTCTTAAATTGTTATGTGGTTTATTGTTTTTTAATGAAAGTCCATGTGGAAATGAAAAACTCTGTGATTATGGGAATCAAGTCCCTGAAGAGGCTGTTGTCTGTGGATCTGTGTCCTAGATTGTGTGTCCCGCTCAGACGATGCACTGCTGTGCCTCAGCATTGGCTTGGCGGGGATTTGGGCTTGCTCCGTGCCCTGCACCGCCGAGGTGAGCCCTCAGTCCTCATGCTGATGCAGCTTTTGCTGTCGTTGGGGTGACTGTGTTCCTTTTGTTGTGATTATGGTCTAACTAGAGGTGTTTTGGAGATGTAGGCCCTTTTGGTCTTGTTGGAGGTCTTTCATAGAATCATAGAATTGCCCAGGTTGGAGGGAACCTTTCAGGTCATCAAGTCCAACCATCAACCCAACACTGACAAAAACCATCACTAACCCATGTCCATCAGCACCATGTCTACTCCCAGGGATGGTGACTCCACCACTTTCCTGGGCAACCTCTTTAAATGTTTGACAACCCTTTCAGTGTTAAAATTTTCCCTAATATCCGTCTTGAACCTCCCCTGGCACAACTTGAGGCCGTTTCTTCCTGTCCTGTCTCTTGTTACCTTGGGAGAAGAGACCAACCCCACCTTGCTACACCTTCCTTTCAGGGAGTTGTAGAGAGTGAGAAGGTTTCATGGTTGTAACATCCTGGAGTACTGGCAGGTCCACAGCGGCGTAAGGTTGATGACGCCTGGGGTCTTGGAGTGCATCCCTCCAAGAATGGGACACTTGCTGGAAGGTGGTGAACTCAGCAGTCACCTACCTGGAGTTGAAGGAGATGTGCTCACCTACACGATTGGGGAGGCCTCTTCCCAAGGCTGTCTGGCTGCAGGAGCCCATCTGAGCAAATTCCAGCATGTGTGTCATACACATCCCCAGGAGTTTTCTGTGATGCAAAATGCGACGGGAAGAAGGAGTTTTGGAAAAAGGAAATAACTTTGCAGGTAGTTTTTAAGTATCATCCTGAGAAAGGTGGGTTTGTACAAAGGGTGGAACAGTGCTTCCAGCAGCTGGTGATGTTCCTTTGTTTTTCATTCATCATCCACCCCGACCCCCTTCCCTCCCCAAACTCCTCTTCACTGCAAACACTGCAGAAGAGCCCTTTTGAAGCAACGTTTATCTCAAGTGCTGCTATATCAGGATTCATCGATCTTGTCATAGGATCATCCGCACCGAACTGAAGCTGGAAGAGTGGAAGGAGTGACACGTGTCCTCTGCTCCTCTGGGCTTGTTCTTTGGTGTTGCCAAGAGACCAACCCTGGCGTAGGACTGGGTTGGATTTTACTGACCCACCTCAGAACCTCCTAACCATGGAGTGGCCCAGTTCAATGCGATGATCTGTCTCTGCAAGATGCCAAGGACCCAGCTAAGCAAGTGGGGTGGATTTTTCCTCAGTCTCCTGACACACTCTTGGCCAGTTTGCAAATCCTTGTGGAAATCTGCCTGAATTCAGTCATCGTCCAGTGTTCCTCCTTCTTACCCTTGCCCAACGGTCCTTGGTCTTTCTCCAACGTCTTGTCTACAAGAAGTGAAAAGGGCAGTAGGTGTGTCTGGCATTATGAAGTCTTGTGAGTAAGCCTCTGACCTCATCCTTGTAACCTTTCTGCCCACTCTGACCCCCTCCCCCATGGTCTGCTGATGGCAAATGCAATGATGCTGCACCAATTATGTCGTTGTGACGTCTGTGTCTGCTTCTTTTTTGGGAATAACCTTTGGGTATTTGACAAACACTAATAGGAAGTCAGTGTCGTTGACGGCCCTTACATTGACAGCCCTGAAGCTCACCCAGGGAACTTAATGCAGGTGGTGGGAATGTATTGACAAACTTTTGCTCAGACAGGATCACCTTTGAGCACAGAAGCAATTTCAGCCTCCGTGTAGGTGTTGTCACTTCTGTTGGGCTGTCACGCAGCTGGCCATCGTGCTGCTGATGTCTATGGCAGGCTCAAAAGCAGACTCAGCAATAAACAGTCAAGAAATTCTTGGTGATCTGGCTCCAGATCTGAGCTAGAGGTGAGGTCCTCCTGTCCTCAGGAGGTCCAACCCTACTTTTCATCTTCAAACTCTTTGCATCTATTTTCAATTGTTATTATCCAAGGAGTTTTAGTTCCTCTCTTCTCCCAAAACCAAGAGAAGTACATTTGCACAGATGGTCTTGTGTATCTGTAGTTTACAGTGCTGACCTTGGTGCCACAGCTGGGTACCATCCCAAATCTACTTATGGTTGCATGATTCTGTCATCCTCCCCTTGTTGGAGGGGACATGACATGAAACAAGGTACAAGCTGAAACCCACTCATCTGAGGGGCCATCTAAACTTGGGCAAATTAAATGTTCTTTGTACCTACTTCAGCCCCTCAGTGTCTTTTTTTGTGGTGAGGGGCCCAAAACTGGACACAGCACTGGAGATGGTGCCCAACCAGTGCAGCTTTGAGGCTCTCTGACAGGTTTTCCTCTTAGGACTTCTTCACTTTTGCCTGAATGCTGGAATGATCTTTGGTCCAGAGAGAAAAGGTAATGTTGCAGCCCATGTTTGCTTTTACCAAGTGTGACAACTCCAGGATACCTTGTTTTGGTGCTTATGACCTATTCTGAAAGAGGGAAAGATGGGTCCAAGTCACTTGGGTCACATAAAGAAGTCCCCGACCATCACCATCACCTCATGCTCCCCCAAAAATGGTACTGCAGGTCTGGTCCTCTGTGTGTCTAATGATGTTCTAATGATGTGTTTTCTTCAGAGTGAGGAGAACATTTCTTTCCAAGGAAACAGAGAAAATCTGCAGTAGAGTGACTGTCTTTTCTGATGTCTACTGATTTTCTTTTTTCAGCTCATGGTTGTTGTACCCCTTGCCTTGAGGTGCCCTTGGGGCCAAGTGGCCCACCTGGGACCTCCTTCTGCTCATCACTCCTCTCCTTCCCCTTGGCATGCCGTGCGGTGCTTGTCCTGCAGCTCTTGGCCAGAGGAAGATTTTAGTATTCAGGAAGTTGGGAAGTTTGGCTGTCCTTGGTCTAATTAGTTCGTTAAGCACAGGGGAGCTCAGATCACAGTTCAAATGACTGTAATTTGAGTGAGCTTGAGACAATGTGAGAGGATTAAGTAGTAAAATTGTGTCTATTACTTTGGCCGAAAAATAACTATTCAATTTGACTTGAATATTTAATTTTCGGAACGTAAGGGTGAGCTATTAGTATGGGCTTGGCAGAGAGTTCATCACTTGTAAGACTGTGCTGAGAGTTCTTCACGTGCTGAGATCAGTGCTTGAAGTCAAGCACATCTTTCTGGAAATTCTCCTCTGAACAAATAATTGGCCTCAACAAAAAGGTGACTGGGTAAGATTTAATTGCTTATTATTGTAGGAGGTCCTCTTAAGTGGTCTTCTGGTCTTAAATCCCATGGATATCTACAAAATTTTGGAGGTGGCCTTTCTCAGAGATGGGAACTGCACGTGTTTGCCCAGCTGTGCTGAAGGACATCCATCTCCATGGGTGGCTTCTGCTGGGGATCCAGGGAGGGGACCCCCTGAAGGAGCATGGTAGGAATGCGAAGACCCAAATACCCAAAAAATTTAAAATAATGCATTCTGGGGTGAAAGCCTTTGCTTTTCTCTCTCTGCTGGTGACAGATGTTGGACACCATGATGCTGACTCCAGACTTCTTTGAAGTCTGGGCGGAGGTAATGTTTTTTGATGGTTTTTTTTTTCATTTTGACCTATTCAGGTCAAATTTTTTCTCCTGTATTTTCTCCTGTAGCCTGAAGTCTTGCTCTTGCTCAGCTCTTGTAGTGGACACCTTTAAATCAACCAGAGGATGATGAGTTGGGTTTCGCCGGCCTTTCCTTTATTTCTTCTGCCTTTGCTCCTTTGCTTGAAGACCCGCAGTAGGCGAGGGGTTAACAGCATCCTCATGGTTCTTCCAAGTTACCCCATCAGGACTGTTTAAAAATTAGCTTCTCCCCACTTACAGCACTGTAATTAGGATACAGGAGTTGTGGGGAATGATTTCACAAAGTGACTTGGTGTACTTGCCCATGCACCCCAGGGAGCCAGGCAATTATGCATACATAATTCTACTCTTTGAATATTTTCTCTTTCTCTGCATAATTTCTCTCTATTCATCTTTCCAGTGTCCTTCTGAGATAAACTTAGAAGTCTCAGCTTTCAGAATTTAAAAAAAGATCCTGTGCCTGCATGTGCACTATTTGCATTTAAACCAGCAGCTTTCTCTGGGATGGAGCGGAGAGGGGTGAGATGGGGAGGAGCCGATGGAAGGAAGCAGGAGAAGAAGCCCTTTGGTACAGTAGCACAACCACCCCGCCCAAGGAGTGATGAGGAGGAGGTGATGAAGGGTAGTTCATTCCTGAGCTCCTGATCCATGCGTTGTTTAAGTTTTGCTGAGGCAGAGCTGCTGGTTTTGCTGAGGAAAGTGCTTTGTAAAGGTTTCTCTGGTCCCCGTGGTGGTGATCAGTTCCCAGACGGAGCGGTGAAAGGTCCTTTTGGCTCTTCTTGGTTTCCTGCCACCATCCTTGGGCCAAAAAAGGTGACGTGGCTCTCAGTCACCCCTCTGCAGGTGATGTTTTAGCCATAAACTAAAAGCATCGCTGCACTTTGTAGTGGGAGACTTCAATCCTTGCTGCAAAGAAAGATGTCTTTGTGGTTTGTAAGAGCGGAAGGAGCTGTTTTTTTAAAGGAGAGCCTGGATCCGAGTCCCCTCGGCTTTGCCCATTGGGAATTGGGGTCTGGGAGCTAGGATGGTGGGGGAAGAGGGTGACATGGGGGCCACACGCTGTCCCCAGGCACAGGGATGCTCCGCAGCAGAGCCTGGCTCAGACCTTCCCCCTCCAGGGGCGCTTGGTTCGGAGCCCCGGAATATTCCGGAGCTGACCCTTTTAGGTGCAAATGTCTTTTTGTTTCTAATATCCTGGTTGTGCTGTTCTCAGGGAATTTATTGCCGCCTGATAAGCAAAACCCAAAGTAACTGCCAGCATGTTCCCACTGTCTTCAGAGTCAGTTTATCTTTATAAACTCACTGTTGACATGATGCAATTTCTGCCGGTCGCGGTGTAGCTGTGTAGCAGCAAAGTTGTGATAAAAGACAACTTGTTGAAGGGATTCTTTGTCAGACTCCTGAATCATCTACAATTCCTTTCTTTTTTTTCCTGCTGATGCCAGAAGCGTGCCGGTGCTTTGCAGTTATACCCACACTTGATGCCCTCTGCTTTATTTTTTTTATTCCCTTTCTCTCAGTGATTCAAGTTCGCTATTGTACCCTCGTTCATTCTTTCCCTCGTCTGGTTTCTTCTTCTTCTCCATCTCCTTTTTTTCTTTATTATTTTATCCACCACCTTCTCAAGGCACTCATGCTGTAACTGCTTCACTGTGGTCTGAGGAAAAGCTACTGTTCTACTTCCCAAAGAAAGCTCATTGTGTGGTGCCATGAAAAAAGGTTTAAACAACACAAGGGAATAAAGGCACCACATTTCTCTGAAAGTTTTTCTTTTCTTTTCCTTTTTTTTTTTTTTTAAGGAATAATACATAAGCTGCTAGGAAAGGGCAGAAATGTCTCCTGCTTCTCTCTAGTCATGCCTGTGAGGCTGTGAAATTCTAAGAAAACCTGCTTTTTACATAGGGGCTTGAAAGCTGGACCACCCCACCTCCAAACCTCTGCTGTTCTCTGCATTACCCTCATAAGCCTGACAAAAAACTCCTAAGATTGTTCCCAAACAGCACAGAATCAAAGCTTACAAGGCAGTAGCGTAATTACTTGCTTTCTTTTTTAGTACCAGTTTGTAGCAATCTTATGTAAGATCCTCAAATACTTTCAAAAAAGCCTTTTTAGCATTGAGAGCTCAGTTATTCTGCTATCAGCAGAGTTACTGGAGGCTGGCATCAGTATCAGTGGGGGATGGGTTTGGATCCTGGCTGTGGTTCTGCACTGCTGACAGGCCCCAGATGAGCTGGATCTGTCACTGGTGGCCTCATCCCTGTTGGACCTATCTGCTCGACCCACCACTGCTTGTCTATCCTTGTTGGACTCATCCCTGCTGGACCCATCTCTGCTTGATCCATCCCGGCTGGACCCATCTCTGCTTGATCCATCCCGGCTGGACCCATCTCTGCTTGATCCATCCCGGCTGGACCCATCTCTGCTTGATCCATCCCGGCTGGACCCATCTCTGCTTGATCCATCCTGGCTGGACCCATCTCTACTCGATCCATCCTTGCAAGATCCATCCCTGCTGGACCCATCACTGCTTGATCCATCCTTGCTCAGTCTATCCCTGCTGGACTCATCACTGCTTGATCCATCTGCTGGACCTATCTCTGCTCAATCCATCCCTGCTGGACCCATCACTGATCCATCCCTGTTGGACCCATCACTGCTTGATCCATCCTTGCTCGATCCATCCCTGCTGGACCCATCACTGATTGATTCATCCCTGCTGGACCCATCTCTGCTTGATCCATCCTTGCTGGNATCCCTGCTGGACTCATCACTGCTTGATCCATCTGCTGGACCCATCACTGCTTGATCCATCCTTGCTGGATCCATCCCTGCTGTACCCATCTCTGATTGATTCATCCCTGCTGGACCCATCTCTGCTTGATCCATCCTTGCTGGATCCATCCTTGCTCGATCCATCCCTGCTTGATCCATCCCTGCTGGACCCATCTCTGCTTGATTTATTCTTGCTGGATCCATCCCTCCTGGACCCATCTCTGCTTGATCCATCCTTGCTCAATCCATCCCTGCTGGACTAATCACTGCTTGATCCATCCCTGCTGGACCCATCTCTGCTGGACCCATCACTGCTTGTTTATCCTTGCTAGGCCCATCCCTGCTGGACCCATCTCTGCTCAGTCCATCCCTGCTGGACCCATCCCTGCTGGACCACTGCAGCCACTACACCCCCAGCGCATCCTGCATCCTGCATCCATCCATCACCACCCTGGTCCTGCAGACATCCATCCTGGTCGAAAAGGCTTTGAGGCAGCATTTTAATTTTTATTTTTTTTAATTATTATTAGTATTCCTACTCTTTTCCTTGTTGGCAGAACCTCGTCCAGCTGTGTTGCTGCTACCTGGGGTGACAAGTGGCAATCTTGCCTGTGTCTGGGAGTCAGTGAGTGAAATGTGGCGCTGCCACCTGGGTTGGCAGGTGACAATTGCTGGGCGCCAGGCTGTCACCTGCGTCGGGCACCTTTATCTGCAGCAATTCCCTCCAGCGGGACTGTGTGAGAGAGTGAGCCTTCTCCTCTGCCAGACACATGAGGCTGGGAGGGAAAAAAAGGGGAAAAAGAGGGAATTTTGTCAGCTCTTCCCATCAGTGCTCGGCGTAGCCGCAATGGCATCATAGAATCATAGAATAGTCGGAGTTGGAAGGGACCTTAAAGATCATCAAGTTCCAGCCCCCCTGCCCTGGGCAGGGACACCTCTCCCTAGAGCAGCTTGCTCCAAGCCCCATCCAACCTGGCCTTGAACACTTCCAGGGATGGGGCATCAACAGCTTCCCTGGGCAACCTGGGAATCATCATGCTGTTTAAATAGAAGGAATTTTAAAATGTGGTTCTCTCGCTGCTGATGGGGACTGATTGCTGCTGGCACTTGGCTGGATGTGGACAATGAATACCCACCAGTCCCACTTCCAAGTTGTATTCCTTTTCCAGTGATGTCTTTCCCGCTCTTACGACTTCACGCGGCGCTGTGGATTTGCTGCGACTTAAATGCAGAGGGAAATTCAAACAAAATCGCTGTTTTAATTGAAGCTGCTAAGGAGGAAACATCTCTTTTGACCGTAGCTGTGCAAACCAATGCTTTTCTTAAGCCTGCAGTTCCACCTAAATTTACCTGTGAATATTTCTTCTTTCTATTTGCTTTGCTTCCTCTGTTTATTAATAGGCAGGGTGTGAGGGTGAGGATGTTTCTGTCTAGCAAAGACACGCTCCTGGAATGAAACGAAAATGCTCTTAGAATCACAGAATCATAGAATGGTCAGAGTTGGAAGGGACCTTAAAGATCATCAAGTTCCAACCCCCCTGCCATGGGCAGGGACACCTCTCCCTAGAGCAGCTTGCTCCAAGCCCCATCCAACCTGGCCTTGAACACTTCCAGGGATGGGGCATCAACAACGTCCCTGGGCAACCTGTTCCAGTGCCTCACCACCCTCACAGCAAAGAACTTCTTCCTAAGATCTCATCTAAATCTCCCCTCTTCCAATTTAAAACCATTCCCCCTCGTCCTGTCACTAGACTTCCTGACAAACAGTCCCTCTCCAGCTCTCCTGGAGCTCCCTTCAGATCCTGGAAGGCTGCTCTCAGGTCTCCCCGGAGCCTTCTCTTCTCCAGGCTGAACAGCCCCAGCTCTCTCAGCCTGTCCTCACAGCAGAGGTGCTCCATCCCTCTGATCATCTTGGTGGCCCTGCGCTGGACCTGTTCCAACAGTTCCACGCTCTTGTTTTGTTTCCAGGAATACTGCAGCCAGCGAGCTGTAGTTGTTTTAGCAATAACACACAAAAGGAAAGTCACCTTAGATATTGGCATCCTTGGGAAATAGTGAAATAAGCATCATCTTTAAAGACAGCCTGGTTTGCAGATCAGGAAATGATGGAGAGTGTGTGGTTTAATGATGTTAGGGAGGAAAGCTAAGGTGGATTTAGTGATGTGACTGCAGTTCCTCAGCTCGTGCAGTGCCTCTGCTCCAATCTCTGCCGCCGAACCGAGGGTATCACCTCGAGCACAGTAATTAATCTGTGCTTAGAGACACCATGAAGTGAGCTGAGTTCCTGTAATTTCTTCTGCTTTCCTCAGTGGATTCTCCAGCAGGACACTAGAAGTGCCCTCACGGAGCTGAAACACCTTGGCTCTTCCCAATGAAAAATAAGTTTATGGGAAGAAGCCCCAGCAGCTGGAGTTGGGAGGCATGATGCTGATGGGCAGAGTGCATCCTTCAGCCATGGCATCCATCACACTCCTCACCCTCTGTCCTCCTGGGGGGTGTTTGCAGACCTACTCCATCCATCCCAGGGGGGAAGCTGTGGGGTGTCCTTTGATGGAAGAAGTGATGGCATGTTTTGGAACACAGGCAGGGTGTCCTGGCTGGTGACACGTGTGCAGATCACGTTCCCGTGCTGCTCTGGCCAGGCTTGCCCAGAATTGCCAATCTGGACTCGGAGAAGTACTTGGGACGCTGCATCTTGGCAAGCGAGGGCTGGTGACAGATGCTAACTCTTTGTTTTTCAGTTTTCCCTGGTATAAATACGTTCAGGCTTTTAGAAGTTGGTATTATTAGCAGCATCATTCAAGTCTTTTCAGGACAAAGTGCCCTCTGCTCGGAAGAGAGCATGGGCCACAGCAGTCCCAAGCACAAACACACGCTGGGTGCAGGATGGATTGAGAGCAACCCTGAGGTGAAGGACTTGGGGGTGTTGGTTGATGAGAAGTTCAACATCACCCAGCAATGTGCACTTGCAGCCCAGAGAGCCAACCATATCCTGGGCTGCATCCAAAGTAACATGGCCAACAGGGCAAGGGAGGAGATTCTGACCCTCTGGTCTGCTCTGGTGAGACCCCACTTGGAGTCCTGTGTCCAGCTCTGGGGTCCTCAGTAGAAGACAGGCATGAACTTGTTGGAGCAAGTCCAGAGGAGGGCCACGGAGATGCTCCAAGGGCAGGAGCATCTCTGCTGTGAGGACAAGTTGAGAGAGTTGAGGGTGTTCAACCTGGAGAAGACAAGGCTCCAGGAAGACCTTAGAGCGGCCTTCCAGTACCTAAAGGGGCTTCAGGAAAGATGGGGAGGGACTCTTGATCAGGGAGGGGAGCCATATGGTGAGGAGGAATGGTTTTAAACGGAAAGAGGGGAGATTTGGATTAGATCTCTGGAAGAAATTCTTTGCTGTGAGGGTGGTGAGACCCTGGAATAGGTTGCCCAGAGAAGCTGTGGCTGCCCCATCCCTGGAGGGGTTCAAGGCCAGGCTGGATGAGGCTTTGAGCAACCTGGTGTGGTGGGAGGTGTCCCTGCCCAGGGCAGGGGGTTAGAACTGGATAATCTCTAAGATTCCTTCCAACTGAAATCATTCTGTGATCCTCTCTCTGGCTTCTTGGTTGGCTTGACCCAGGATACCAGACTCCTGGTTTTCTTGCTGCCTTCAAAACCATTCTCCTCTGCTTTCACCTGGCAGAACAACTTCCCAGCAGGCTGTAAGGTTTGATACAGTCAGATTCACCCCAGGTTGCACGATGCTTTTCGGGTGTTTTGCATTGCCTGACCCACATGAGGCATGACTTTCTGGTGGCAACCAGACCTCTTCTCGTGGTTCCTGACGTGCCTGCAGACACAGCCTGCCCCAGCTGCCTCCCTCTAGCCCGTACGCAGCCACGTGGAGCTGTGTGTGTGTGGCATGAATAGTATTCCACGACGTGCTTTCATTATCTGAACTTACACGACCTATTTCTGCCACGGTATCTCAGCTGGTGGGAAGTGGGAGTGCATTGTTTGCCTCATCGACTTGTTTGCTGAACTTTTAACTGGCACAGTATTTAAATAGAGCATCTCCCCCTGTGTGCCTTGTCTATCTTGTTCCCGTCGGTGTTACTCTCCTCCTCCTCACATTCCCCAGCCTGTGTTGTAGCACCTGTTGTGTTTTTGCCATAAATTAGACTGTAAAATTTTCCCCGTGGGGATAATTTGGTGCTTTGTGGCTCTGAGCATCCCTGCATCCTTCCCGGGGGCCGTGGGTACCACATATGGCAGCAAGGAGGGCAATGGCAGGGATCCAGCGAGGAGAGATGGTCGCAGGCAGCTGTTCTTTTAAGCCCAGATGATTGAGGAATTCCATTTGTAACTCTGAAAAGTTGTTGCTTGGGTTCCTCAGATGCATCTGACTGGGTTCCCTGGCTTTAGCCTTCATGCTGGTGTTTTGCTTGGGTGGTCTTGATGGTGGAATCGCCGGTGCTGAGCCGGTGCCTCTGCCTCCAACCACCTGCTGGTGTCTGGTGGAACGTGGTGTGGAATCATAGAGTCTTAGAATGGTTCAGGTTGGAAGGGACCTTAAAGATCATCCAGTTCCAACCCCCTGCCCTGGGCAGGGACACCTCCCAGGATGCTCCAAGCCCCATCCAGCCTGGCCTTGGATGGAAATCCCACTCTGTAGTGCTCTGAGTTTGGAGAACATGATGTTGATGCGTGTTAATGGACATTTCACATCTCCTGTGTCATCTCCACCCCTCACAGGCAGCAGATCTGCTGCAGGGCTGGCACGAGGCAGCGTTTCTCCCCTTGGCTTCTGACTGCTTGTGGGTTTTAATGGGATAACCTGGAGTTTTGGGAATACTGAGACTGATGTAGCTGTACCCTTTTACTAGAGAGTGGGTTAGGGAGCGATTTGCCGTAGAGGGCACACTTCTCCATGTGAAATCTGGACACTGGTTTCTAGGATATGCCGAAGGCAGTCGAACCAGAGTCCTTTTTTTTTCACAATACTCTTTGATTAAGATGATTATAGCGACTGGTAGCTGTTGAGATTGAGTTGGTATTTCTGTCTCACGGGCTGCAGCTCAGTGTTCAAGCTGTCAGCCCAGATGCAATTAAATAAAAAAAAAAAACAAAACACATTAAAAAAAAAAAATTTGAAAGCCAAAAATGATTTTCATCCATTGAGCCATTTTAGAGCCGTGTTTTTCAAAGATAGATTTTAGCTTGCTGTGGAGTATTTTTGTGGATGGCATGCATCGATATGTTAGAAGGTTTTCAAGAACATGTGACTTCCAAAAAATCTCAGTGCTTCAGTTTTTCTATAGTTTGTGATGTGAGAAAAGGGACCTATGGACAGTGAATTGGTACCAAACACCACTATCATTTGCATGCTATTTTAAGTCCAATTCCATTTGCCATCCAAAACCTCTTCTCGTTGAGTTTGAACCTCTCTTAAAAACAGGGAAAGAACGCAGTGTCTTGTAGCTTTGCATTGGTCCAGCGCAGGGCCACCAAGATGCTCAGAGGGCTGGAGCAGCTCTGCTGTGAGGACAGGCTGAGAGAGCTGGGGCTGTTCAGCCTGGAGAAGAGAAGGCTCCGGGGAGACCTTGGNTGATCTTTAAGGTCCCTTCCAACTCTGACCATTCTATGATTCTATGATTCTACATATTTTTATTTTATATCCATGTTGTTTTTTGAGCCCCTGTGTCGTACTCGGTTCATATTTTCCAATATTTCTTTGCAGTCTGGTGGGCCAGACGGGTATTTTTGTTTTAGGTGATACTGTCACATCGTTGCTTGGCTCCTGGAGCTCAAGCATTGGGGAAAAACACCCAACAGGCAGAGCTGATCACATCGGGTGAGCCGGAGGCACTAAATTTAGATCATTTTAAATCCTTCACTTCTGCAGTGCTGCTAGATTGTTAACTGAGGTGGAAAAAAAATAATAAAAAAAAAATATATATATAAATTGAAGTGCTTTGTGAGTTTCAAATTGATAGCATCCTTTTAAATCTTAGCATAAATTCAGTGGCACTTCACCTCCCTCCCACAATCGGATCTAAAGAGCCAAGCTATACAAAGAGCACATATCAGGGATATATTAATGAAATATTAGCAAATCAATGCTGGGAAAAGCAAGAGTGAGCCAAAAGAGAAATCTGTGCTGGGAGGCAGGGGAGTTACAGCAGTGACCTGACACGACTGAGCCAATTCAACCCAGAGATCTGGTGGCTATTGAGAGAAAATATTACTCGCTCGAAGAAAGGGAAGACGAAAGCCCTTCAGTACGATGGAGTTGCAGCATGTGTGACACCTGCATTCAGTTGTGGGCAGGGTGGATAATAGGGAAGGAGATTGTACAGCAAAACATGTGTCATTTACCTTGGAATAAAGAGGTTTAATTTCTGAAAGGCTCTCGGCACATCTTGAAGTAAATGGGAGCCAAGGGCATTTGTCACCTGGCAGACTGAGACGCGGAACCGGACTACTCACCCCCCTCTTGATAAATCTTACTGGGGCTGGGGCTTGCCTGTGGAAATTTCCCATTTGTCCATTGCAGGTTCCTGCAGGAAACTGGCTGGACCTGGAGCGTCAGCTCCAAGGTGAAAGGCAAACAGGTTCCCGAAATCACTGCTGAGCATTTTTTCCCCAAGGGGATGCTGAAAGTAATCCGGGTTCTTTCCAGCCCCGGTTTGCACTGGTGTTACCTGTGCTGTCGAGCAGCAGCTCCTGGTTGTTCCCTACGTAGAGATGTAGATTGAGCCCTGGGGCTCCTGAGCATCCTCTCCATCAGCATCCTCATCCCCGTCATTACTGCACCCAGTTCCATGGGTTGCTTCAGGTAAGAGAGCAAATGGGTTGTCATAGGTTATTTCCTTAATGCAAGCCTCTCTATTGAAAAAAGAAGACCAAGATATGTTCAGTCAACGTGAACCTTGGAGATCTTTGCCTTAAGATGTGGTTCCTATGGTTTCCAGTTACTTCCTTGCTTCATAGAATCATAGAATGGTCTGAGTTGGAAGGGATCTTAAAGTCCATCAAGTTCCAACCCCCTGCCCTGGGCAGGAACACCTCCCACCAGCCCAGGTTGCTCCAAGCCCCATCCAGCCTGGCCTTGAACCCCTCCAGGGTCCAAGCCACAGCTTCTCTGGGCAACCTGTTCCAGGGTCTCACCAGCCTCACAGCAAAGAATTTCTTCCTAAGATCTTATTTAAATCTCCCTTCTTTCAGTTTAAAACCATTCCCACTCATCCTATCACCCCGCTCCCTGATCAAGAGTCCTTTTCCAGCTTTTCTGGAACCCCTTTAGGTACTGGAAGGGGCTCTAAGGTCTCCCCAGAGCCTTTTCTTCTCCAGGTTTCTTTGGATTAAGGGTTTTTTTTGGCTGCAGTAGCTGACAGAAGCCCTGTAACTATATACATGGTGATCTGAGCCGTGTATATTTTCCAACCCGGGTTTCCATTGTCTCAGACATCTTTTTTCTGGGCACAGTTTTTCTCCTGTGCAGAAGAAGTCCTTTGCCCCTTCCCATCAGACAGAGTTTGCCTCCCAGCACGGCATCAGGGCAACCTTTGCTGGGCCCTGGGCTGGGTTTAATTGCAAAATCCTCACGCTGCAGGATGCCCAGACTCCTGGCGTCTTGTCCCGTGGGATTTCTTACAGCTTCTTCAACCTATTACGCATAAATGGGGTCTGCCGTTTCCAGCAAGTTATTCCCAGACAAACAGCAGTGAAAATGTTTTATGGACTTAATCACTGCAAGTGCTTTAATTGCTTCTTTTCAACGGTGCTGAGTTTTGGCTGTGATAAAACCAGTCCTCTGTCAAGACCTTTGTGGTTTTCAGGTGGAGTGATCCCAAAGCAGGAGCCCTGGAACTGTCACCCCTCCTGGAAAAGCATTTTAAACTCGGGCTGAGGCAGGCTGTAGCTCTCAGGGTGCTGCATCCCAACCTGTTTTCCCACACGGTGTGTTGAAATATTGACAAACTTCCAAATAAACCTTCAAAAAACCCTTCAAAACGGCATCCAGGATGGCTTCCAAACAGGTCCAGGACGGCTCCTGCTCTCATTTAGGTGGTGACAGATTCCACCTCGCTGTTCCCAGGGTAAATTGGCTCTTTTTGAACCAACTCACATTTCTTTGGGTCTAGTTTCAGCTTTGCAGCCCTGAGCTTACCACGACCCATCTCTCAGCTCCTGCTCAGAGATATTTTTTTAGCTTATGCTGGGATATCGTGTGTGTTTAACAAACAGGCTGAGAGATGTGCCGTCCCCTGCCTCCTCCACTAACCTCTCCACCCAAAAAGCCATCACCTTAAATTGCTGCCATCCTCATCCTGCTGTGGAAGCAGCCTGTCCCCTGTGCTTTAGATAGACTTCAACGTGCCAATCCCCGTTTTTTAAGATCCAAGGTGGAAAACCAAGCTCTGCCTGCTACATCTACTCCACGGTCATGGACAGAAATCCTCTCAGTGACTTCAAGGTGTTGCTGCTAACATCTTTACCTTCAACTTGAGCTGTGGGTGCAGCTTGAGGACTAGTTTAAGATTTAATTTATGCATCACTCTTAAGTTTCTTTAGTGTGTTGCAGCTCTGGTCCTTCCTGCTGTGACGTAGGTTGGATTTCTGGTGGTGCTGGTTATACTGGTGCCTGCTAAGACCACCAGGGAGATTCTTCTCCTGTTCTTCAATGAGGAAAACATCTCCAGTTCCAGCAGAAACAGTCAGTGATGGCATCTTGTTGTGTTTGACTGCGTGGAGCTGCGGCAAGGCCGGGCACCCATCTCCTCTACCCACTCACCTTCACTCTTCATCCTCACCATGGTTTTCCTCCATGGTAGAGTTCGCCAAACTCAGGTGGAGTTCACCAGTGGTCCTGGGCCACGGGAAATGTCTTGGTTGCTTCCCATCCCACCTTTGGCAGAGGTCAGCCTTTCCTTGCAGTCTCCATCACTGCCACCTCCTGCTCCTGGAGGCAGAATCACTTATTTACTGCAAATCAAACGCCTGCACATCATTTGCTTTAACCGAGATACCTTTCAAAGAGTTTCTACAGACTGAATTTGTAATGCACGTTTGGGAGCAAGGGGGTTTTGTTTCCCCCCCAGTTATTAGCCCTAATGAAATCCCCGGTCATTTTTAGGCAGCCTGTTATCTTTGTGATCTGGAGCTCTGTGCTATTTTCCAAGAGGCTAAATCTTCAAAATGAATTTTCTCATTTTTGGGGTGAAGGCAGTGTTTCCCCAGCGTGGATCCCCGGGGCTCATTTCCCCTGCGTCGCAGGAAGACTTTAGGTCCATTAAGGGTGCTTTTCTCCCAGCCTTCCCAGCCAGCGTTTACCCAAAATGCTTTTAACCAGTGTCTTTGGTTTTAAAACCTTGTTATGTGGTTTGAATACATCTTGGCTTTCAGCTCCATTTCCATGTTGGTTTTATGGTCGTGGGGTTTTTGGTTTTATTTCATATTTCAGGCAGAAGTAGCAGACCTCTTCCATCAGCAAATACGTGCGTGGTCTTGAACTTTCATAGAATCATAGAATGGTCAGAGTTGGAAGGGACCTTAAAGATCATCCAGTTCCAACCCCCCTGCCATGGGCAGGGACACCTCTCCCTAGAGCAGCTTGCTCCAAGCCCCATCCAGCCTGGCCTTAAACACTTCCAGGGATGGGGCATCAACAACTTCCCTGGGCAACCTGTTCCAGTGCCTCACCACCCTCACAGCAAAGAACTTCTTCCTAAGATCTCATCTAAATCTCCCCTCTTCCAATTTAAAACCATTCCCCCTCGTCCTGTCACTAACTTTGAACAGAGGCTTCTCTCCTGGCAGGTTCTGGTTTAGCTTAGGATCTGTCTGTGGATGGTGGTTGTGCCCTTGTTATGGATGAGTCCTACAGGGATAAGGGCAGCCTGAGTAAATGATTCGGTCTAGATATTTCTTAACTCAAAAGATGCACGTAGGTGTAGGACTGGGCTTTGTCCCTGGACACTCTCCCTAGCCATTAATTTGATTGAAATGAGGTTAAATAAAACCTGCACAATGTCTTTTACTGGGCTTCCATCACGTTGCTCAACAATAGCACCACTCCTGGTGCATACAAATCTGGCTTTCCACTCGCCGGCTGAAAGTAATTTATCAACAAGTGGTCCTTGTCCCTGTAGCATGGAAAGTCTTTGTGAAATACACTTTTTACAGCAGGCCATGATTTGTGCAACACGTTTCTCCTGTTACAAATATGCCGTATTTCTTTTTCAAACGCTGAGATGCGGAAGAATGAGAAGGAAGCAGGCAGTTTGGAATAATTTTTGAAGGGGAAAGCTATCCATTGTGCAGACCCTCCTTGAAATGAATAGATCTGCATTAAACGCGTTCTTGAACTTGACGATGGACTTTGATTTAATCCATTGTGGAGGATGTTTCACCAGTGCCAGTGAAATGCGTGGAAGGGGAGGACTGGGTGATTTATCCTTCCACGCTGACCTCTGTTTGTCAGCCGGCGGCGAGGGTATTGTTCCCCTTCCCATTTTTCATCTGGGACACTCTTCACCATCTGGGGGGCAGATCCTTCTGCTTCAAGGCTTTTAATCCATGTCTAGTGGAGAGTTTCCCTCCCGTTCATCTGTGCAGGCAGCCCAGGAGCAGCTCATCCCCTTCCCAGCAGGGTCCTGCCCCTCTCACCAAGCCCAGAGAGCACCACACGCTGAACCCAAAGACCATGGCTTGGTTGGCCGATGGCAAGGACCAGCCTTGGGAGCGTGTCCCTGCTTGGAGACTGGAGGGTGATGTTTGGTTTATCCAAATGAAACTTTTTAACGATATATTTTTTAAAATCTGAGCTGATGAGCTGGAAGATAACACACGCAGAATACACTTTTCAAGGTGTGCATCACAGTGTTGTCATGTCTCCACCAAAGAAGAGCTCTTACCTCGCAGTAGGAGTTGGTGCTCCAAGTTCTCCAGACCTTGGTGGGACATGCTGGGATCTCTCCCTGCCCGTGTGGGAGGATGGGAGCCCACAGCCTTCACCGCCAGGGATGGAAACTCGGGCTTTTCTTGCAGGCTGTTAGGAAACAGAGGAGAAGATGATGATCCCTCAGGCTCTTTTGGTGCAAAGCTGGAGGAAGGCAGAGCTGCAGAGGGCTTGAGGGCAGTGGCAGGCACCCACATGCTCGGAGCAGATTGCCGGCTTCCCCATCCTCTCGATAAGCCCCATCTCTCCCTATCTCCAGTAAAAGGATTTAGAGGCGAGGTGGCAGAAGAGGAATTTTAAATCTCCACCTTATTCTGCATCTGTCAATGTTTCCTTGGAGGGAGAGGTTATTTTTTTCAGCTGTATGTGGCCTTTTCCAGGTAAGGTTGACACTTGCATTTTAAAAATCCAGCTCTGCAGTGAGGAGGGGGACGCGTGCCGTAGGCGGGGGGCATTGGGCAGGAAAGTCAATAGCCATCCCTTGAGCAAAAACACTGGCTTTTCTGAAAACGTGACCCTGTGCTTAGGAAATATAAAGCAGTTTTGAAATACTAAAGCATTATTATTATTGAATTGGTGCCAGCAGCCATTGGGAATCTGGAACCAGATCCCTGCGGAGGGGAGCGATGACCAGGGAGGCTGCAGCATCCCGGTGGAAGCGGGCAAGGCGAAGGATCAGCTCGGTGTTTCCTGGCTGTTCCTGCTTTCCTGTCTCTGGGCACTGATGTTGGTTTAATATTGTTCCGTGGCTGGAGCTGCTGTGACTAGCACAGCAATTTGCAGTGTGTTCTTCAAAATTGCCAATCAGTTCGAGCTCAGAATAGACCAGAACCCCTGCATAATTGATGGCTGCTGCCCCCCAAAAACGAGTAGTTTGGAAGGTCCAAAATGGAATTCGAGGTGTTTGTACAAAGTGCAGGATCCCCAAGCTCCTGCCTTCTGCACAGGAGATTCTAATTGCAGAGCAGGGAATAAAGTCATTAAGCCTAAAAGGGAATAAGGGGTTGTATGGATTTTGTTCAAGCCCTTGAGGAACCTCAGTTCTGGGTGGCTTTCAGCTGGAAGAGCTTGTCAGAGCTCACCTCGGGGGGGGGAGTGGAGTTGAGGGGCAGCTTTGGGGGCTCTCCTGCCCTCGGCAGCTAAGGTTTAGAAGAGAAGCTGCTTGTTCCTCCTTTAGATAATAAAAATACAGTTCCTTGGAGGGGTGGGAGCCACTGGATTTTGTGTGGATCAAGCCAGCAGCGTTGGCAGTGACAGCTCGAGCTGTGAGCGGCAGGGACAACATGCTATGAACTGATCACAACCCCCATTCCCCATCCCCCTGCACCATTTTAGGGGGAGGAGGTGTAGAAATCGGGAGTGAAGCTGATCCCAGGAAGAAGGGAAGAGTTGGGAGAAGGTGTTTTAAGGTTTGGGTTTGTTTCTCATTACCCTGCTCTGATTTGACTATAATGAATTTAATTAATTTTCCCCAAGCCGAGTCTGTTTTGCCCATCTGAGTGATCCCCCCATCCTTATCTCCACCCAGGAGCCTTTCATTGTATTTTCTTTCCCCTGTACAGCTGAGGAGGGGGTGATGGAGTGGCTTTGGTGGGCACTGGGTGCCCAACTGGGGTCATCCCACCCCAGCATCCATGAGGAGAGCCTTGAGGTGTGGTGTGCATGTCACTTCTGCAAAATATTGGGTTTGTAGTGGCTTCCTACATCTCCACAGTGATAGCAGATATCCGCAAATTCCCACAAGAGCTGGATTCCTCCCTGTAAACCTATTTTATTCAAGGTGAGGTTGGTGGTGGTCCCGGCACGGCACTGCTGGAGGGCTCCATCGCTGGGCAGAGTTTGCCTTGTTGGGTTGCACACCATGACGGCTTGTCATTGAAGAGTAAGTTCTGTCTCCAACCATGTCAGAGTCTGCAGGAAATTCCAGCAGATTCATTTTTTATCACAGATGATGAGTTATCCATGATCTGGTTTTGGTTTTCCAGGGGAATTGGTATGAAGCCATGAATGCTTCCTTCAATTTGTTTGGTTTTGACTTGTCGCAGTCTCATTCTTTATGGTGCAAGACTCAAAAGTTCATCCAGAAACAAGAAGATTTTTGATCATTTTAAAATGTTTTTTTTAGCTTTACCAAAGAGAAGGTGGAGTTGTTTTATTTTCAGCAGTTCCATCATTGCTGCCGATTTAGCCGGGATACTTTGGAAAGGACAATAAAGGGTGTCCTTGGAAGGCTGGGGACGCATCACTGCTGGCTTCTGAGGAAGTTTTTAAAAAAGGCAAATTGTTTATTTTTGATGAAAAATGACTAAAATCATGTTTTGTGGAAAACAAAGTACTTAGCAGGGCTTTGCATTAGGCGAGGACAAATCAGCTGACTTAAAACATACGGCGAAGACAAGGTTTCCCTCCCCGTTACATCGCTCCCTGCCTCGCTCGTGTTGTGAGCGCGGATTTGGATACAAATATTTTAGTTTTACTGAAGAATTGATTTCACGGCTGCCCTAAGTGAATACAGCTGTGATGTATTAACTAATGTCAGGCAGAGGATGTTTACCTATTTGTCTTTGCTGCGGCATTGCCCGTAGTATTTTCTTCCTCTGTTCTCCAAGACTCGTTAGCGTCGCAAACACAACCGAGGTCCTCCTAATGAAACAGTCGCAGCCGCGCGGCTCGATATGCAGAGTAACACCTCCAGCAAAAGCTGATAAATGCCTTTGTTTATGATTTTTTTTCCTATCCTGCTACGTTCATACGGAGAGAGGACGGGGAAACATCTTGAATTCCTCTTGGCTTAAAAGAAAATGTTGAACGAAAGGGAAAATAATGGATGCTGGGACCAGGAGCCCCTGCGTGGTCAGGCGATGCTTCTATCAGGAAAAGTGGGGCCAACAGGAGTGGGGCAGTGGTTGCCCCCTTGTTCTTGGAGCTGGTGAGGTCCCACCTCGAGTGCTGTGCCCGGTTTTGGACCCCTCATGGTGAGAAAGACACTGAGGTGCTGGAGCGGGTCCAGAGGAGGGCAACGGAGCTGGTGAGGAGTCTGGAGCACAAGTCTGGTGAGGAGCTGCTGGGGATGTTCAGCCTGGAGAAAAGGAGGCTGAGGGGAGACCTTCTTGCTCTCTACAACTCCCTGAAAGGAGGGTGTAGCCAGGGAGGGTCAGGGCTCTTCTCCCAGGTCACAGGTGATAGGACAAGAGGAAATGGCCTCAAGTTGCCCTGGGGAGGTTTAAGATGGATATGAGGAAAAATTTCTTCACCAAAAGGGTTGTGAAGCCTTGGAATGGGCTGCAGGGGAAGTGGTGGAGTCACCATCCTTGGAGGTATTTAAAAGATGGGTAGACGTGGTTCTGAGGGACATGGTCTAGTGGTGGACTTGGCAGTGGTAGGTTGGACTCGATGATCTTGAAGGTGTTTTCTAACCTAAATTATTGTATAATTCCATGATTCTGTGATGGGTGACTGCTGCAGTCATGGGGGGGACTCTGCTGAGGCTGGTGCCAGCTGGTGAAGTCCCAGTCCCCAGGAGGATGCTGTGCTGGTGGGGCTGCACATCAGGCAGCTCCTCTGGGTGCTGTGTTGGATGGGGAGTGGCATTGACTCCGCCTGGAGTTTGCAAAAGAGGATCTCAGAGCACCAAAGAGCTTTTCCTTCCATTCCTAAATTGAAGGAATTTATATCCCAAAAACTCTCAAGTTTTTGACTTGCGTGGTGGTGGCGATCTGGCTCTCCTGGGGCCATATGGCTAAAGAATATCAGCCCCTCTGCATGTCCTGTGTCGTGCTTGGAGCTTCCCACAGAGCAGGTTGTTCTGGTGGCATCTCCCCAGCTTTGACTCACTCTTCCTGGGCAAACAGCCCTCTTTGTGCCCCAGTAAACCAGCACCGGGAACTGGTGCCGAGCCATGCTGTTACTAATGTGGGGAGGGGGAGTCCCAGGCTGGTTGATTGGTGTAGCAGGGTTTGAATTCTGCAGTGAATATGACTAATAATCCATGACCTGGCTGTGATTATAGATGAAAGAAAGCTGATGAAGAGACCCTGCAGTGGCACAGAAAGGAATTAGACATTGTCTAAAGGCAGGGCAGTGCCGGAGCATTTGGATTTCACATCTGAGATGCACGGGTGAATAATTCAGCGCTTGAAAAAATGCTTCAGCCGCAGTGTGACATCTCCACATCTTCTTTCAGTGATATCCAAGACTTTAACTAAACATCGCTTCCCAGGGAGCTGGGGCAGCTGTCCAGATATTTTTCTTCTTAAATATCAGCATTCCAGATTGTTACCTGGATACGGATGGAGATTTGGACCGATATCTTAGGAGCTGCAATCTCTCTTAATGCGGGATTTTGCCTTCAGAAAATCGCCCTCAGCGTTTGGCTGAACCCAAAAATCTTTCCAAGTGAAAATTAAGGGATGTAGCTTTGCATTGAATGGATGCTTTAGTCTAATCGGGTGAAGTGCTAAGGCATGCAGAGCCGTGGATGGGCTTGTTTGAGCATCTTAAATAAATGAAGCAGTTCTCAAAGGCAGATTTGTTTAAAGGCGGGTAGGAAAGTGGAGGAAAAATAGACGTATAAAATGGCCTTGGAAAATGGCTTGGTGTTTTGGAAATGCAGGAGACTCTAAACTAAACCAGCCCCTGTATTTTAAAATGAAATACAGTGCTAGGAAAGCTCTGCCTTTGAATAATGGTAAGGCACAACCGTCTGAAAATGTCAGCATTAAAAGTGTTCCTATAACCTTCACTCTGCCTTCCTCCAGCATATACATAATAATAAGTCTTTAAATACATGAACATATATTATTCCTCCAATAATCCATCCTTTTTCTGAATTACTAGCTGCAAATGGATGGCATCTTATAATTGTCATCAATTCAGACTCCTTATCGGGCCTAATAAATTCTATTTTTGGTGTGATAAGCGTTTAGGTAATTTGCTTTTTCCTACCTACCCTTGCTCCCTCTTTAGGCAGAAGCATTCGCTCCTCCGGGATGCACATCACAGAGTGAAGACTCTGGAGCTATTTTACCTGTAAAATCTGGTGGTTCAACTGCCCAGGCCATGGGAAACTACTCACTCTGTTAGGAAAATAGGTGTAAGTCAGTAGGTGCTGCATAGTTTCTATAAGTATAAGTCAATTTTGGATTCGCCTTGCCTGGCAGACCCGACACACCCAGGTGGTCTCTGGGAGAAAATGATGATGATGATGATGATGATGATAATGATGATGTATTCAAGAGCTGCTGCCCAGTTGTGTAATTAAAGGTTTTGCAAGCAAAAGCAAACGAACAGAAGTAACCTCAGGCTTGGACTCCGGAGCTAAAAGCACAGACACTCCTCTCCCAGCACAGGAAATAGGCAGGAATTACATGAAGGTGAAAGTTTTAAAAGGAAATCATATGGAAGAGCCCATCTGCTACCAATATATGTATATAAGCCGGAAAAACCCTTATAAAACTTCAAATTGTTCATGAATATTCAAAGGGTCTGGCTGGGATCTTGGATTTACTGGCGAAGGGCTTTTTGTCTTCCACACCCCAAAGGAACCTCACCCCTTTTTGAGGTGGTCTCTCACCTTTCCCTCTTTTCTAGCAATCTGCTTTCCTTAGTTTCTCAAAGCCCTCATTTTAGCATTTTATCATTGATGCAGTGAAAATACAGGAGGAATGAGCCCTTCCTCCCATTGCTTACACCTAATTTCTTCCTCTGCCTAAGCCAAGCACTCACTTGTTTGGTCTCCTTATCTGTGCTTTTATGAAAATGACGTATACTTTAGAAATTAACAGTTTTTATCCTGAGTCCTTGTTGGCTAATTGCTAATAAGAGACAAACGAGCTTTGCTATACTTTCTTTTTTTTTTTTTTTCCCCTATAAAATTTCTAATTTGAAGATATTAGAAAAGAGAAATGTTTACCCCACCAGGGTTACTGCAAATATCCTGATGAGCTTTCATATCCTCCCCCAGCACCAGCCAGCTTAATTGCCCTCTTTAGTCCAAACTTTAATATATTACAAATTTGTACAGAAAAAAAACTCCACCACCTTCTTTTATTTATTTATTTTTTTAAACCTGGTAGTTAACAAGGACGAGAAGAGAATATTTCTGAAAGGGAACTTTAAGAGGTCAAAAAAAGAGGTAATGGGAAAGTTTAGGACTGAGTTTTCTTCAACATACCTCTGTGAAATTTATTTCCCTGGGCTCTTCTGGTTCCGTATTTATCCGTTTCTTTAATCCAAATTCTCCACCCCATTGGAGGACCTGCTTTGGAAGGGGTTGGACTAGATGATCTCCAGAAGTCCCTTCCAACCCCATCTCATCCTGTGATTCTGGGATTGTTGGGCTGAGTTATTTGATAATATCCAGTGTCCCTTTCTTAGTCAGCTTCTGTGATATTAATGTTCTTGACCTTGGGCTCTCATATATCCTGATGAGGATCACACAAAGAGTTTGCTAAGCTTTTAAGATCCTGTCGTGTAGACCTAGCCCTAAATACTGCAGCAGAAAGAGAATTTTGGTAGTAAGTTCATTGGAATGAAGCAGTTCTCCCCATCAAGAAATCTCCCTCCCCAACTATTCTTTAATGGCTTTTGTTATTTTAGACCAGGCTGATCCATAATTAGCCCTGGAGAGGTCCTCCTGTTTTTGTAAGGTTAATACCCCCATATTGCACTGAATTTCCAACCTTTGCAGATTTGTAAGAGTTGAGGTTTTTAATCATTCCAGCCTAATTTTCTCAGAAATGCAGGCCCTTAACATTTCTGATTTATCTTAACTTTATACCCGGAGATTGAGTGAAAGCAACATGCTTGGAATACAATTGCTTTTAAGGAGGAAAGGCGAAAAGCAACGTTATGGGCTGTCTTTGGGCATCTCTTCCTCTCTCTCTAGGGGCTGGGTGGGCAGAGCACGGGGTGATGGCAGCAGTGGGGACCCCACTTGCTAATATAAACCCCAGCAAGGCACCCTCCCACGCTATCACAGCAATGCCAGACCTTCCTGAAAGGCAAAAATGTGGATTCTCAACTCATCTCTATAGAGAAAAATGCTTTTATTGCTGTTTTCCCTGTTCACTTTGCCTTGAGATTATACTATGGTATCTTGAATGTTATTTTTGTAACTAGCATGTAGTGCAGTAAGTGCCCTCTTCATTTTATCAGCAGTTTCCTTGCCTGCAGGGAATCCCGAGGGATCTGGAGTCACACACCCAACTCGGACACAGCCAACGCTTGGCATTGGCATCTATCGATGAAGCGAGTCTATGGGACAGAAAGGTGGTACCGTCTCTCACCTAGATGCTTCCTACAGCTCTCTTCTGGTGGGAGGGAGTATCTCCTCCATGCATAATCTAATTAATCAGAGCCATTAAAACATTTCAGAGCCCTTAAAATTCAGCTGTAAGTCAAGGTGGATCTGCTTCCTTAGAGGTCTTTGGATAAGTGTCAGTATCTGCTTCTCCCTCCCTTGGGGGGTCGTTTAGGGACTTTCTCTCTGGTTCTGGCTCAGGCAGGGTTTTACTTCTCACACAAGCTGTAGACAGTTGAGAGAAGAGATCCTTTTTAAAGTTCTCCAAGAGTGCCCATTTTTACTCCCAAGAGAAGCTCTGCTTTCTTTCCTGTCTCTCATAAACAGGATTGACATCCTTTTTCAGTTCCTGTTTGCCTCGCCTAGTCTTTGTTCTCAGAGAATAAGTTTATTTGCCTTGTTATTTTGCACAACAGTCACTTTACCTCTAATTTCCAGTATTGGGTGATGTTTTGGGATCCCTCTGCCTGTTTTTGAACCCCAGGGTTGGAGGGGCCTCAGTCCTGGGCTACTCTGGTTTGGCTCTTGTTTTCCTTTTTTGCTTATTGCTGCTGGTGGTGCTTTGTGGTCTTAGGCTTTGTTAATAAACCTTGTTAATGAGCTACTCAAGCTTTTCGTGGCCTGCCAGCTTCCCATAACAATTTATTGGTTTGCTCTTAGGTGCTCCTGAAAGTCTCTGTATATGCCTTGTGCTGAGAGGCAGCAGAGGGTATATATGTGCTAGTCCTGAGTATTGGTTATAGTTTGTGTTCCCATCTCCTGAAGTCAGGTCTGCCAGAAAATAATGAGACCAACTGATTTATAACCCTCATGGAGCTATATAGAGCGTATCGAGTCCTAAAATATGTGCCTGTGCCATGGAGAATGGAGATCAGGATTCTTCCCCTTTCAGATACATTCAGGTCTTGCTCCTCCAACAAATACCCCCTTTTCCCTCCCTTCTTTTCCGTCTTGATGTATCAAGAGCTAAGTTTAGGAAATCCCTAAAATCCCCTCATCCCATTCCAGACAAAGATGACTTTTGCTTCTCTAGATATTTTAGTAATCCTAATAAGCTGTGAAAAGAAGGAGCTAACCTTGGCTGGATAGCTGCTGCTGTTAATTTTCTTCTGAGGTGACCTTTGGTCGGGGTGGCCCAGAAGTCCTCATCCAGCAGCCTGCCTGCTGAGACAGAAAGGATGTATTTCAGCTCATAAAAATTACAAGCCTGTCCTGGGGAGCAAGGTGGCAGCTCTACCTGTGACAGTTTTCATCACTGATTTGTTAATAGGCTTGTACCAACAGCTTAATGCTGGGTCTGTCTCTCATCAGTTGTAAAAGTTGTCTCTCTTTGGACACGGCTAGTCATCTCGTTTCATAACAGAAATAATAGGAATGTTTTAACTTGAGGCCATCACGCCTAAACCAAAGATTGTGTTCTGTTTCATTTTCATGAGGTGAATCTAGCCCTCAGCTTGACAGTGCTTTTCAAAACTATGCAGCTGATGACACTAATTATTGCTTAATTTCCTTCCCCTCTTATGATGACCAAAAAGAAATCCAGCAATTCTTCTTACTAGACCTCCTGTGGTCTTGATAGCCAGGAATCCTCTTTATGCTTCTTCACCCTAAAATTGGGGGTACTCCCTGAAACCCTCCTAAGTTAGAGCTACAAAGATGATGAGGGGCCTGGAGCATCTCTCTGATGAGGAAGGGCTGAGGGACGTGGGGCTTTTTAGTCTGGAGAAGAGAAGGCTGAGAGGGATCTGATCAACACCTAGAAATACTTCAAGGGTGGGTGTCAGGACCATGGGGCCAGGCTTTTTTCAGTGGTGCTCAGTGACAGGACAAGAGGGAACGGGCACAAACTTGAACATAAGAAGTTCCATCTAAACATGAGGAGGAACTTTTGTCAAGTGAGGGTGGTAGAGCCTTGGAAGAGGCTGTCCAGAGAGGTGGTGGAGTCTCCATCTCTGGAGACGTTCAAACCCACCTGGAGACGTTCCTGCTCTGGGTGGACCTGCTGTGGCAGGAGCTTGGACTAGATGATCTCCAGAGGTCCCTTCTAATTCTGTAATTCTGTGTGAGTCTGCCTGGCATCCTAAATTTCCCCACCTTTAGTATTCCCATGGGAAAAATTCCATCCCCAGGATGTAAATTCATCCCACATCTCCTGAGGAGGGTTATTTACTTCTTCCTTACCCAAGTCATGAAGCTTCTGGCAGGTTCTCAGTTGCCTTCTCTGGGGACGTGGCATTGAGCTGTGCTCACCCACAGCCGGTGTCGTTTGCGGTTGGATTCAGACCATCCTTTTTCATTACTACTTGGACTTTTTTTTCCCCGTGAGGTTCCCCCTCTCCCCAGTTACTGCCCCATCTCACACCCGTTGTGCAATGATTCTTTCCTTGAATTTTGGTGCTCTGGTCTTTTGGGTTTTCCCGCTCTCCTGTCCCTGGCACAGTGCAGTATTATGCTGAAATACGCCCTTATTTCAGACGTTCCCTCATGCGTTTCAGCTTCTCAAGGATTTTAATTGCCCCCTTTTTCCCTTTATGATATACTGCTGTTCTTGATGTGTGAGAATACATTTACAGAGAAAGCTCCTTCTGTATTTTATGTGTGCTTTGTCAGGAAGGCTATAATTTCCTTCACTTCCTTCCTTTTTCCTTAAAGTTGTTTGTGACAGGTCTTGAAACACTTGCACCTTGTGTCCTCCCAGAGTAAGGTCAGAAACTGTCATTTATTTCAGAGTGGGCTCTAAAATAGTCTGCTCTTAAGATCATATCTGGGGGTCTGCTGGAGTTGGGGCTCAGGCTCTGCGATAATTGTTGCATCTGCTTTCAGCTGAGGAAGAAGTGGAGCCTTGCTATGAATATTAACAAGCCATCCATCCTTTACACCTTCTGGGAACACGCGAGTTCTTAAATTGTTTCTTCCTTTCATGGGTTTTGTGTTCTCCATTTTCTCGGCAAGCTCTTTTTTTATCAACTTCATTTCTTTTCCCCCAGATTTATTCCTAATTGGAGGCTTTTATCTGTGTTTATACCTAGCTTGCAGAAACTACTCTCAGGTAACGTTGGCTCTGTCAAGCTTTCACTTCTTGGAGGGTTTGAGATGTCTCACTGCTGGTGGTAGACCCACAAAGGCCACCTTGTTTTTTATTTCTCCTTCACTTGGCTTTTTCTCCCGCACACTCACCATCATTGGTAGGAAAACCCTGGGGAACTTCTGGGAGACAGGATTTCCTCGTTTTAAACCAGAATTCCTAACTCCAGCATCGCTTTTGTGAGCTGGAGAAGCACTTTATGATGGGCAGAGTGGGAGGATGCTTTCACATTGTATCTTTCCTTATGAACTTGGCCTTTCCAACCCTGTCATTCTGGAAACCTCGTGTACTCTGTATTTTTTGTCTTGTCATGGTGCTGGGCAAAATTCAAAGATTCTGGACCTAAATTAAAATGTAAATTCTTGGAAAAACAGGTTTACTCAGAGAGGTACTTCTAGAGAATCTCTTTTTAGAGACTTAGTGGTAAAATACATCCCCATCTGCTGGCAAGTGGAAATTTATATCACTTCACTCACCAGGTATCAAATTCTAGTGAGAAAACAAGGATCAAGTAGATTCCCTGGAATACAAGGGATTTGGGATTTCAGAATCCGGTAGGAAAACAGCATCCTTCAGGTCAGGAATGATGAGCCTGGCATTGCTGCACCAGCTCCTGGCATGTTGTAGGACTGCTGCCCCACCGGGCTTTCTCCATGGGAAGTTCTCTATTCTGTGTCCTCCCCAGATATTGTCAGGGCTGAAAAGAAAATAAGGGGAAAACAAATACCCTCAAACTAAAACCTAGCAGGAAACCACTGGAATATTTTCCTCTGCAGAGGTCTTACTGCCCCTGAACTCTCTTTTGTGCGAGTTAATGAAGTCCTGCCAGGGCAGGAGATGTCGTTGTTAGGAAGAGCACGGCATGTTCAGCATCCCTTCGTTCCACGGATAGAGCTGAATTCTTTTCTACTATTACTCCACTGAATGTAAATATCTCTGAGACATTTACATGGTATTTCTTTTTAAGTATATAATGTTTTCATTCAAAAGTATCATAATTCTTAAAAGACCTGTCAGAGGCTCTGACACGTAATTAATTTCTCTAAAGCTCTTTTTTTGAAAGATACAACTGCATATATAGAACACCTGCGCTTATTCACAACTCTGCAGGAGAAAAAAAAAGCCACATCTTCTTCTTCGCTTTCTTCCCCCACTTCTCCATAAAAAGATTTGCCTTCACTTTAGATGCTCCCTCTCCATCTACCCTCGTGAGCAACAACAAATGGTATCTAAAAGCTGTGTGTAAATAAGAACTGGCAGCCTGGGTGTTGTCTGGGTGCTGGCGACCTTTTGTTTATCCAGATTTAAGCCGAAACACTCGTGCAAGTTTAATTACAGAACAGCTATCGCTAACCCATAATCTAGTCCATCTAATACAATTCCTGTTACGTGTAGGTGGGGGCTTGCAGGCAGTCTCCTAGGCTGGTTATTTTTACCCAGTAGGTTGGTTTTTCTCCTCTACTTGGGAAGAAGGAGTGTATTAAGCTTCAACAGTCTAGTGCTGGTGCCCAGGAAGTATGAACGAGGAGATGTTCAACCAGGTGAGGATATGGATATATATATACAGAAGTGGCCAAGCACTGCATTACAGAATCACAGAATGACATGGGGTTGGAAGGGACCTCTGGAGATCTTCTAGTCCAACCCTCTGCCAGAGCAGGCCCATCCAGAGCAGGTCCCACAGGAACGTCTCCAGGAGGGTTTGGAATGTCTCCAGAGATGGAGACTCCACCACCTCTCTGGGCAGCCCCTTCCAGGGCTCTGCCACCCTCAAAGGAAAGAAGTTCTTCCTCATGCTTAGATGGAACATATTATGTTTCAGTTTGTGCCCCATTCCCTCTTGTCCTGTCACTGGGCACCACTGAAAAAAGGCTGGCCCCATCCTCCTGACATCCACTCCTTGAGTATTTGTAGGTGTTGATCAGATCCCCCTCAGTCTTCTCTTCTCCAGACTAAAAAGTCCCAAGTCCCTCAGCCTTTCCTCTTAAATGAGATGCTCCAGACCCCTCATCATCTTGGTGGTCCTCTGCTGTCCCCCCTCCAGCAGTTCCCTGTCCTTCTTGAACTGGGGAGCCCAGAACTGGACCCCGTGCTCCAGATGGGGCCTCCCCAGGGGAGAGCAGAGGGGCAGGATGACCTCCCTCCACCTGCTGCTCACACTCTTCCTGATGCACCCTCGGATACCATTGGTCTTCTTGGCCACAAGGGCACATTGCTGCCTCATGGGCATCCTGTTGTCCATGAGAACAGGAATTAGGTGGAAGTCATGGCTTTCTGGCTGAATTTATCCCCTCTAAGTTCTTCCAGGCCATCACTGCAACCATCCTGGCTTCTGCTGAAAAATGCCATGAGCCAAATCACTGCTGCTTCCCCAGGAAGAGTCTGTGAAGAGTCCTCTCAGGGGGAGAAAACCTTTCCAGCAGATCCCTCAGCACAATTTCTTGGGAATTTCTCATGTCGACATCCAGGGAAAGGGGACTCTCCAGCTGGGGAGGCTGAAGGGCATGTCTTCTCCTCATGGCACCTCTGAGAGCAGGAAGGTGCTGGTCTCCTACCTGTGCACTTCATAAACATCCATTCAGGCTGGCTGGCTGCAATACTGGGGGAAAAGAGGCATTTTTCTGGCTGAGAGAAGCAAAGCAATTTGTTGCTTTTTTTGCAGAGGCCGGGCATTGAGCAGATGCATTTTTTCCCTCCTGGCTGTAGAAATTGATGGCATTTCCCCCTTCTCCTTTGTAAAATTAATGTGAATAGGAGCATGCTCAAATCCAAGCTGTAGAAAAAAAGTGCCAGTTTGAAGTGAACGTAGGGCCCATCATTGGTGTGACTGGAGATGAATGAGGGAACATGCCCAGATGTTTTAGCTTTGTGATTCCTCCTGTTCTAGGGAAATAACTGGCACCCCTCCATTTCATTTCCTATAGGGAACTTTCTCCTGTTGCATATCCTGTTGAATTGACAGGAAAAGAAATAATCTGGTTTTACAAGAACAGGTGAAGGGATGTTCTACCAAGGTCTTGCCTCTAACTCTGGCTGGGAGCAGAAGGAGCTGTTGAGGCCTCAGTTGGGACTTTTGTTCTCTGACCATGTCTGCCTCCACTCCAGCAATTCCAATGCCCATAAAACTTCTCGAGTATCACGTTGAGTTTTTAAAACAGAATGAAGAAGTTCTTTGGGTTACTTGGCCATCTGGGCTGAGGACATCTGCTCACAAGACACCAGGAGGTTTCCAGTGGAGGGTCCTTTTTGGGTGCTGTGTTTGTGTTCTTCCAAACTTGTGCACGTGGTTTAGTCTCTTAACGGCTTTTTTACAACCCCATTAGCACCAGCAGTGGGAAAATTGACAGGAACCGTGAAGAATGGAGAGTTTTCCAAGGGTTTTTTTGAAGGCACTCACAGCCTTTCACCTGACACGAGCCACAGGGCTGCAAGGGATTTCTCCAGGTCACCGAGTCCTGTGTACCACTGTCATGGGCAACTGCATCCTGTCCTTCTGTCCTTTAATTTGCTCATCTTGTGCTTAAAACTAGTTGGATTATTTTTTAGCTCCACTGCTTGCTCTCTGTGACTTCTCTTTGATCTCCTTTTGTAGCCTGTATCTCCCTGTGTCATGCCAGCTGTGATCTTAGCAGACCACTGCCCCAAAGTACGTGGTGCAATCAAGAAAAGTCCTTCTGAATTCTCCCCTACAACTGAGCCCCCGGTGACCATCCTTGAAGCACAACCTTGCCAAGCTGTGCTCCTGCCCTCCTCCTCCTCCAGAGACGTGGACTTCATCTCACTCCACGTCTTCTGCCCGCCGTCCTCTTCCTCCATCCACTCTGGCTCCAGTCAAGTTCATAAACTTCAAGCTGGTGACTGATTTTCCTCCCGTTGGTTCTTCATAATAGCGTGACCCCAGCCGTGCAGCTCCTCAATGGCCCGACGCTGTCTGAAATCCATATTCTCTCCCTTTTATTCTTCTGTCTCCTGATGGCTCTGTGTTCTCTGCTCTCCTGCTTCCCGGTGTATTCTCTGCCCATCACCTTTATACCCCAGACCTCTCTCAGTTTAGTTTTTCTTCCCAGGGACCCAGCTGTTCTTCTCCTCTTTGTTATTCCCAGTCTTTGGTTTCTTCTTGTTCTGCATCACATCAGGCCCCTTTGTCAGCTTTTCTTTCACAGTGCCTGGTGTTTCTCCCCGTCTCTCTTGGGATCTGACCTTTCACGGCCACACGGCCCCTCCAAAGGTCCTCTTGTCCAGCAGCTCTCTGCAAACTTCAGATTGCCTGTCTCATTCACACTTCATCTCTCTCCAACCGTGTGTGAAGATTCCCTGTCTGAACTTTTCTCACTTCTTTCCAGCTCGTTTCTGGAGCTCAGTTCTGCTCTCCGAGTTACCGTGCTCCAGGCAAATAGTCGTCCACAGGTGCATCCCCTTCATTCCCACAGACCTTCATTGTCTTCTCCAGCCTTTGGATCCCATCCACAGGAAACGTCTTGAGCTTCCCTACCCCTTCTACACATGCATCCCCCAAAATAATAACAGGAGATTAAAAGTCCCACAGGTTTCCCCACCTGTAAACTCTCTTTTCTTGTCCCCGTTTGCTCAGCTGCCAGCTTGCCCGTTGCTTGCCCATCGCTTGCCTTCTCAGTCTGTTGCCCACAGGAGCCCTGCTCTCTCCTTGAAGGTTGGCCGTTGAGCATCTCTCAGAAGCCAGGAAAGGCAGCAGCCTCCCTCCTGTACTTCTTTATGAACTGCAGCCAAACCATGGGCTCCACAAACGGAAAGAGCAAGAAGGATGGTTGCAGAGGAGCAACCCACACCTCAGAATCTGCTCCTCCCTCCACCGGTGGAAATCCCAGCCCCACCAGGGCGATGCCTTCTTTAAAATGCTGAGGATCTTTCTTGGTGAGCTCGCTCGTATTTTATGTCCACGTTGTTATTTTTTCTCCGGAGATGTTTTGTGGGCTGGAAGTGACAAATTTACATTATTGGAGAATTATTGTTTCTGCTTTTGTCCTACGTTTTATTCATTGCAAGCCATTACTTCAATACGGCCGTGATGACGTTCCTGGTCGAAAACGGGCCACCTGTGGCATCTTACACCAAGTGGCTGTAAACCAGTACACCTGAAAATGGGGGGAGCAAAGCCCTGCAGAGAGGATGCTTGTGCTTCTGAGCTCACAACTGCAGGTCTCAGCTTATCGTGCTGGTGAAACAAAGACCTGACTTGGAAGACAAAGCCTTTGACATCAACCCTGGTGCAGCTCTTACCCCTCAACTTGGTTCCTCTGGGTTAAACAGTGAGAAGAAGCTCAGTCGTATCCTGATTTGGCTTCCTATATATATTACTATATATTTGAACAATACTGAGTTATTATTGCATATTTAAATGAGAGTCATATTCCAAGTCCTTTCTAGGGCTGAGGCTGTATTTCTACAAGAAGATGTGGCCCATCCTTTGGAGCATGTTCAAGCCCAACAAAAGTTGGTCCATTTCTGAAGCTGCCACGTGTTACTGCAAGGTGCTTGGTTATAGGCTGCCTGGAGAGGTGGTGGTACTTCAAAACCCTCCTGGACAAGTTCCTGTGCAACCTGCTCTAGGAGGACCTGCATTGGCAGGGAGTTGGACTAGATGATCTCCAGAGGTCCCTTCCAACCCTGTATCATTCTGTGATTCTGTGCTATGGAGGCCAGCTGAGTCAATGAGGTTGAAAATAATTAGGGAAATTAATGGAATAAATTGTGGGTGTAGTCTCTGAAAGCTGAAGCTCCTCAGCTGCAGATAGTTGCAAGTGAGGTGCGATGGCAGGACCTCTCCCCTTTGACTTGGCATCTGCTGGTGACCCTGCATGGATAAGCCTCTATCAGAGCATCACCTCTGGGCTTCAGGAAGACGGTGGAGATCAGGGTGTACAGGAATGTTGATTATAGCCTTCTGTACAGTGAAGATGATGGTCCCATCACCCACCCTGAGCGCGGGGAAGTAAGTGAGCAGCAGGTTCAAATCTGTGAACGTGCATAGCCAGATGCTTTGTCCTCCAGCCCTTCCTGCCCATGACTCATTGAAATGGAAGCTCTTTGCCCATTTCTCTCTCACCTGGCAAACCGCGAGGATGTGCAAAATACATCTGCCAGGTCACAATGTACCAGAGCTCCTCACTCAACTCAGCTTCTCCTTCTCCCAGAGCTTCCTCAAGCAGCCAACAACCCCCTCCCCAAAAGTCACCTTGGCCCATGTGTAGGGCCAGTGGTGGTTCTCTGGCCTCTTAAGAAGCTTCTGGTCTCCTGAGGCTTAAAATATTTTATGAGTATTTTTATTAATAGCTATTTCTTAACTTTTTAATATTTATATTAGTGAAGATACATTTAATAGGCAGGAGATATTATCAAGGAGGCATGACGTTGTAGGTGGCTATTGGAGAACACCAATCAGCTTTCACTCTTAGAAGTTAATCTTCTTCAAATTGCATGGAAATAACTCCCAAGGATGCCTTATCCATGTGTGCTCTGGCTTTTTGAGTCCCTCCCATTCCAGCAATGGTTGGGCTGGAGCTTTGCTGCAGGGCGATGGGGAGGGTGCGGGTGCTGGTGGGAGAGAGGGCTCCTTCTGCTGCCTTTCCAGAGCTTTGAAATGGGGATTTGCATCAAAGTAAAACTCAGAGGGTTAGTTAAATATTCCTCTAAATATGCAAAGGGATTGAGTTACTGATGCTTGTTATTCTTATCTTACTCCGGGTGTCACAACATCTTTAAGTTCAGTGAAGGTTTCACTTACTAAGAGGGTTGTAAAGATTTCACATTAATTAGGAGGACTCCACCGCAAATCTGAATATGAATGAAGTTTGGCTGCTGAACCCAGGGCAGTGAATACTGTGGGAAGATCAGACATTAACAAACGTTGATTTTATAAAAAAAGCCACCACTAAACTAAACAAAAAAACCCACAAAAAGCACCTAAAACAAGGCTTCAATCTAGTACCTGTTCTGGGAGAGAGAAAAGCATTGAATTCACGTTGCCAGAAGGAAACAAATAGAATCTGACTAGAATTTATAGTCAGAGAGGTGAAAATCTGTCCATCAGGAGCAGCTATGGAGGTTGCCCAGGAACTCAGACACGTCTCTCCTTTGGCAGGTGATTGTTTTAATGTGGGGGGATCTTCAGCAGAGGAAGGGATAAAATCTGGGCCTGATTCTGATCTCGTTTTTCTTGCTTTGGAGAAGAACCACCAGGTCCAGCCAACCTGGACTGGTGGTCACACAACCGAGATACACAGGACCATGAGGGTGGTGGTAGGTGGTTGGGGAGCAAGGCTTCCAAGGAAGGAGCTCTCATGATGAAGACGTGTTTTCAGCGAAGAATGAGAACCTAGAGATATTTTTTCCCAAAAAAGTGCTTTTTAGGGGGAGATTTTCATACCTGCCAGCGCTTGGAAGGTGAGGGTGGTAGCTGGTAGGTAGGGCGAGCAGTTCTCACTCAGGATATCCAACTCCAACGCAGAGTTGCTGTTGTCTGAACTGGGGCAAGTCCTCTGCTCACCTATGTCTCTGCTCACCTGTGGAGATAACAGATTTGGGCAATTTGAAGGGTGCAGAGCATCACTCCACCTTCTAAAGCAGGACTTTTGGGAAGGAAATGATGATATATAGGATTTTAACCTTGCCAAAATACATTGGACTTGGCTTTTGGCGTGGAAAAGTGAAAATATGGTGGCCTAAATAAACAGTATTTGTCCTCTTAAGCACGTGACGTCGTGAGGAGGTTTTTTTATTGTCCTTATTTTTTATTCATGGTTCCTTGAGCTGATTCTGGGAATTGTACTGACTGTGGTTATGTTTCTGGAAATGTGCAGGTTGGCCAGATGCAGTGGGGCATGGAGTGAACAGAAAGAGGTTAAATTGATGGATGACCAACAAGAGCAGGATTGTGCCTCAGAAGACCAAGAAACTATCCTGATTAATGGGGTGAAAGAAAATGGTAAGGAACTTAATTACAGTACATGAGGGAGCAGCCACAACTTTGCAAGCCAACTTATTTTTTCCTAATTCCTTTTGTGTATTTAATTTTAGCAGTTTGCAGGTATTTCTGCCACGTGGAGCAATAGGGTAAACGTGTATTTGCTGTGCAGATGTCACTCCAGCTACAAATCTAAACCTTTGTAGATCTTAAGTACTGCTTTTGGCCATGCATATGCATGGTTGGAAGTGTTTATGTGCACGTGCAGGTTGAATTATGGATTTTAGTTTGGTTTCTTAGGGGGAAAAAAGCAGTAGAAGACCATGTGGCCCCTCTGTCTATTGGGAATCTTTCCCTCTCTTAGCAATCGCTCATGAAGCCACTAGCCAAGCTCAGCAAAATTTGACTGAAGGATGCTTAGTCCCTACAAACTGGGGAAAAATTAGAGGTGGGGTAGAAGAAGCAAACCCAGATTAGCACCCATGGAAAGGGAAGGTTGCACTTATGAGCTCATTACTGACTTTTCTGCATGGCCAGTTGGCCATGATCCCCTGGCCACTGGTGCTGCTGGCTGTGGTTGTGCTCCTGGGAGCCACAAAGTGATTCCAGCTTCCATCAACATCAGTGAGGAAGGATCAGCCCTTCCAGCAGCCGGCCAAAACCACCTACTTTTATCTGTATCTGTTTCATCAATTCCATACTTGCTTCCAAAAGCAGTAACTGATAAGGAATAACAGTGTTCTGCTGCCTGAAAGCTTGACTGAAGTGAACATCCCTCTGAGCATTTTCTCAAGTTCTTTGGAGTTCAGTCACTAGCCACAGTAGATGCTGGTCCAGTGTTGAGACGTGATTTGACATTTGCATTCTTCGCCACGTTTTTATGTTTAATTTTATGGCTTTTTACATTTTGTATTGGCCTGTAAACCTTGAGAGAGATGGAGATATTTATTGAGGTATAAATTTGACCCTGTCAGATATCAACCACTTGGTCCTCTGACATCTTGCATGTTCAAATCCTTCTGTTGTCTCAAAACAAGGCGCGTAGAGGCAAATCTTCTTCTTGTTTGTTGTCAAAAACCTGAAGTGACTCCAGCCCATGGGAACCCCACAATGTGCTGGTGGCAGGTGAAGTGTACACTTGTCCTTCCCCCTTTGATGTAATTTTGGAGGTATCTGTAGCCCATCTCCTTCATGACCACACGTGGTCAAGCTGCAGCTGGTGAGAGATGCTGGAGCTACAAGGAGTTTTTCTAGCCATGGTCCCCTCATCTGATCTAATAGGCAATAAAATGGGTGCTTACCTGCTCGGTAAAGGTGGCTGATTTCTGGAATCTGATACCACTTCCATGGAATTCAGTTAAACAGGGCTTCGAAAGGGCTTTAATTAAGCATTGCAGTGTGGGAGTTGCTGCTGCATCTGATGATGCCACCACCACCTCATCAGTGGCACTTGGGGATGGGGCTGAGGCTTTTTGCCTCCTCTCACCCAAAATCTAAAGGGGTTCTGGCTGTGGAGAACCCCAGAGCAGCCCTTGGGCTGCTGCGGTGCCCAGTTCAGGACTGGTCCTCCCTGATCCATTGAAGTGTGGGTTTTTGGAGCATGGTTTACTTTAGAGCATCAACTGAACGTGCGCCTGGTTTTAGGATGATACAAGCCCCAGAAAATGAAGTTTGGGCATTTGTATTTCGCAGGAGTTAAGTTCACTTACAAAAGGATAAACCTAAAGGAACACCCAGAGGGAGTTTATTGTATATAACGGCATCTCTGTGTATTAAGTGCGGCGCTTGAGATTGAATTCCAGCTTTCTATCTCCCCCCTCTTTTGAATCTTGCAGCATTCACAGACTTTCTTCTTTTCTCCTCAAATTTTCCATGCTTCCTGGCAGCTCCAAGCGGGTTTTTATTTTATTTTACTCCTGAAGCGGAGCTGCACTGGTTAATTTGTTTTGGTGCTTAAGGAAAAAGATACCACCTCTGCATTTCTGATCTGAAAACTGGTGGGAGGGACTCAAAAATCAGCTTTATTTATTTATTTATTTCTTCTTTTAACCCTTTTTGAGGGAAGGGAGGGGAAGCAGCACAGCTTTCAAGCGAGTCAGCGTGATCTTTTCCAAGCCACACATGTTGGAGATGTTGACAGGCCTTGCTTTGCACGTCTGCTTTGATGTCTGTAGTGTTTGGGAAGCTGTTTTGAAGTCCTTCGAGCGCTGCGTGGCTCCAGCTGAGCTTGCTTGGACAGGCTTGAGGCTTTAGCGATGGCTCCATCCCTAAGGCTGAAACTGCTGGGAGCTTTTGGGGTGAGATCGGGGGGGTTTTGACCTCCTCGTGCTTTTACATTCATAGAATCATAGAATTTTCTAGGTTGGAGGAGACCTTTGAGGTCATTTAGTCCAACCATCAACCTAAACTCTGATAAAAACCAACAACTCATCACTGAACCATGTCTCAGCACCATGTCAACCCGTCTTTTAAATCCCTCCAGGGATGGTGCCTCAACCCCTTCCCTGGGCAGCCCATTCCAAGGCTTAATAACCCTTTCCATGTCAAAATTTTTCCTGATATCCAACCTGAACCTCCCCTCAGCATCATGTTCCACTCCCTTTTCATACAGCCCATGGCCAAGGATTCCAGCTGGTGTGAAAGCACACACTGGTATGTTATTTTATTATATTTTTTTTTCAATGCAGAGATATCAGAGCATGTTCATGGATGAAAACCCATCGTATTTAAATTTCAAGGGTCATACCATCCGCTGAGCCAGGAGTCAGATAAAAGTGCATTCATAACTTTATTCTGCCCAGAAAAGAGCGCCAGGAGGTAAAAATAATAAAAAAAAACCCTCTAGGTTAAAAAAAAATTTAAAAAATCCTTACATTATTTAAAAAGACATTTTTAGAGAGGAGGAAAGAATGGCAAAACCCACAATAATTCTAAGAATAATTGCTTTAAACTCTGCTTTACCTTCTGCTTTCCCTTGGCGTGGACAGTGAGAAAAAGACTCTTGGGCTTGTAAAAATAGCTGTAACTTTCTGGCTCCGGAGCAGTGATGCCGTTCAGGTGTGTTTAAGCTGCAGGCACCATAGGGGGGATGCTTTGTTTCTTTAAGAATCTTATTTTTCCATTAATTTTTTCCATGTTAATGGGAACATTTTTTTTTATTAGGCTTGTTTTGTTTTTTTAATAACCTTGTCAGATTTGAAAGGCAGTATCCAGGTAACGCTATGTATATGAGGAGGAAAGAACGGATGGTTTTGGTTTTGCAAACGTACTCTTGTACCTCTTCCAGCTGGCTGCAGGGGGGGGAGAGTGTTTACCTCTCCCTTCCTTGCACATCCCCACATTAATTAGATCCAGAAGGGAAGGATCACGCTCCCGCAGGAAGGGCCTTCCCAAAGGAGTGGTTGGGAAACGTCGCTGGCGAGCTCCTGGGGAGAAGGGGAGCGGGGTGGCGAGCCCCGGCGGAACTGCAAGGCGTGTAAACCCTCTCTCTTTTCTTTTTCCTTCCTCTTCTCCTTCCCTTTTCCATTCCCTTCACCTCCCAGAACCGCACTCCCTGGATGGCGACGAGAGGCCTTGCACCGCCGCCGAGGCTGCGGTCACCTTCTCGGCCTTGACGACAGCTCCGAAGGAAAACCACGCGTGCCACCGGGCGCTGCCTCCCCTGGCTTCCAAGAAATCCTGTTTGCTGAGCCCCCCCTCGCCCCTCCGGCTGACGGATGTCCCCGAGCACGCCTCGGATGACTCCTCGGCCCACGCCATCTCCCTCACGTCCTGCGTGACGAAGGGCATGAGCTCCTGGTCGCTGCCGGGCGACTGTGAGAAGGCTCCCTTCAGCATGATGGAGCCCGGAGGGATGTCGGCGCTGACGGGCGACTGCTTGATGCAGCCCAGCCGGACCTGTCTGGGCTGCTTTATTGAATCAAAGGACGGCATTGATGCAGAGCCGGGAATAAGCTTGAAAGTGGGGGATATAAATAGGGATTATGACACCTGTTCGGTCTCTGATATAGGGATTCACTGCATGAGCACAGGAGAAACCATGAGATACGGGGATCAACTGCTTTCAGACCAGCTTTTAAGCTTCCCTATGCATAAATCGAGGGCGGCGGACAAAAGAGATGCGGAAAAATCTGACAGTGATTCGGAGGACCCCACTCAGAAAAATTATTACGAGGGATTACTATTAGACAAATGCAATGGTGAGGAACCTTTACTAACAAATCCCAACCAGGAATGGGGCTATTTTGAATCTTTCATTAGTGAAAGTAAAATTGAGCTGCTTGACCTCTGCTCCAAAAACGAGCTTTCTGTCAATCTGTTTTCCGAGGAAGACGTGGATAATTACATGTTCGACGACGACGATTCCACCTTGGGAAGTGACGTCTGCTCCCTAAAGATTAGATACGAATCTTTCCAGGACAACGTGCGGGAGAAGACCACCACCCTACAGGAGGACGCCCAGTTCAACTTCTTCCCCAGCGTGTTCAGCAACTGCACCAAAAGGGACAGCAGGAGCTCCCTGAAAAGGGGGCCCGGCGCTGCCACCGACCCTTCGCAGTTCAAATCGGAGGAAGGCATCATCTGGGGGGAGGAGGAGGAGGACGGCGAGGAAGAGGAGGGCGATGAGGAGGAGAAAGCTGCCTTAAACAAATCCTGCAACAGCACGGAGATGGTGCAGTACGTGGGCTCCAAGAGGAGCCACTTCTTGGACTCGGTGAATTCCACGGAGGACTCTGGGGAGTTCAGCGATGACAGCACTTGCACAGAGTCCTCCTTCGACGTGCTGCGGGATATCAAGGACTGCAGCCGGTACCTGTCCCGGGACCACTCCAGCTCCTTCATTCAGCAGAACTATGGGTTGAGGGCCAAGAGGAAAGTGCGCTACAGCGACGACTACCTGTATGATGTGGACTCCATCGAGAACGAGAAGATCCTGGACAAGAAGGAGTGGCTCCCAGACGGGCCCAAGGAAGAGGACGACGATGAGTGGTGCCCAAAGAAGCGGCGAAAAGTCTCTCGCAAGGAGCCCCCCGTTATCATCAAGTACATCATCATTAACAGGTTTAAAGGGGAGAAGCATATGCTGGTGAAGCTCAGCAAAGTGGATGCCAACGAGACAACTGTTACCCTGAACGAGGAGCTGCTCAGCAAATACGAAAAGCTGGCCCCACTGAAGGGCTTCTGGCAGGAGAGGCAGCAGAGCCGGCTGGATTTGCTCAGATCGTCTCTCTACCACAAGCAGAATTTCTATCTTAACGGCTCAGATGCTTCGTTCCTCCCTCACCCACGGAAGCGAAAATGCAAGCTAGCAAACAGGCACCGGATTCAAAGAATTAAAGCCATCGAGCAATCAGTGAACAAGCTGGGCTCTTGCTCCTCTGATCACAAGCAGCCTTGCAGCAGCAAAGAGGACGTGGGCCTGAAAGGGCTGCCGGCGTTAGCCATCGCCGCCCCCAGCTGTGCCAACGGATTACACCTAAACGACATCGCGGGCATCGCCGCCGTGAAATGCAAACCGCAGGAGCGGGAGCACAAGGGGACGGAGAGGAAAGTGCTCCGCAGGATCAAATTCAAAAGTGAAGCCAGGTTGAAGTGCAAGAAGATCAAAGCTGCCGCCAGCACGGCGGAGGGCTCCCCGGCACTGGAAAACCAGGACTCTGCAGTGCGCCTGAAGGACGAAAACGTTCCTTGTGCTTCAGACAGCTCCCATCTCCCCGAGTGCCACGAGGATAAGGTTGCTAAAAATTCTCCTTTCCTACCATCCACCTCCTCTTCAGACAAGCCTCTGCCATCTGCTAATATCACCACCAATGTACCCCTGATTCCCGGAGGGTATCTGCAGACGTTGTTAGATGCTTCGGATTTGTCGAGCAACACCAGTATCTCCTACTTCGCCCAGCACCCCTCCGAGCAGCAGCAGCACCCGCTCCCCAGCATCGTCCCAGCAGAAAAGCCCTTCCCGGCTCTGCAGCCAGCGCAGAGCTGCGTCCTCTCCCCTCCCTCCGAGTCGGAGCTCCAGCAGTCACCCGGCCACTTGGAGATGGAGCAGAGTGGCTTCGGTGGCATGTGGCCGGCCAGCAAAGCCACCGGTGGCAACCGCCAGGACTTCCCCGGTGACCTGCGGGACGCGGCCGGGCTGACGAGCGAGTTCGGGGGCGGTGGTGGTGGTGGTGGTGGTGGAGGTGGTGGGGGTGCCCCCGGAGCAGACGGCCTCCCTGCCTCTGGATACACTCAAGTCAACCTGAATAGCAGCAAATTGCTCTACCAAAAAAATTACCTGCCGGATAGCCAACAAGTGCAGTCTGATGATTCTTATCAGTCATGTCATTTTAATAATGGAGAGGGGCGCTTTCATTTCCAACGAGGTACACTAAGTACAGATGATGGCAGGCTCATTAGTTTTGATTCAGTGGGTTCATTGTCAGTTAGTTCCAGCAATTACAGTTCTTTAAGTTTAAAGTCTTGTGAAAAGGACGGCGAGGATGATATCAATGACGATTTCTTGGCCCACTGCAGTCCCAAGCTAGTGATCCAGCAGAGCATAGATGAAATCACCCCTTTGAAGGAGTCCACGGACCTTTTAGACATTTCCAACTTCACGCCCGATAAGTTCCGCCAGTCGTCGCTTTCGGAGATGTCCCCTCCGGACACTCCCAACCTGTCCCCGCAGATCACAGGCTCCGATGCCAAGCCTCTGGGCACCTTAAAGGGCTTTCAGGAGAGTCCCCAGGCCACCCTCAACAGCTCCGAGAAGGTCAAGTGGAACTGCGGGGTCTTGCAGACCGAGGATCAGGCAGATAATGGGTTTGCTTTAAATAATCACCAGTTCCAGTTCCATATGTTCAACGATGAAGATTCTGTCAGCCTTCTCGAAAAGAGTCCATGCTTGTCAACATTTAATGAGCCATCTGGTCAAATTAGCACCAATAGCAAAGTGTCAAAATCGAAGAGGAAAAGTTCATCCAGCAAGAATGTGGGTACAAACCAAAGCTCTTCCCAGAAAGCCACCCGGAAAAAATCGCCCAAAACCAACAAAGGAACTGAGAAGCCCCAAGGGAAAAACTCCAGGCAGGCGCCCAAATCCACCAGGAAAGGGAAAAACGCGGCAGGAGTCAACGGCGAGAAGGCTCCAGCCGTTGGTGGCAGGGTGGTCAACCAGCTGAGCAACGTGGCCACCGCCACCAAGGGCCTTGCCGAGGGCGCTCAACATTGCAGCCCGGCCGGGGTCAAATTGGGCAAGCACAACGGGCTCTCCGGAGACTGGGCGCTGGGAAAAGAAGGTGGGACGGGCTGGTCGGAAGCCAGCCTGGGCAACGCCACCAGCCTCCTGGACGATGATCAGAGGGAGTTTGAAGAACCTTCCAACATCCTGTCCAACATCGCGTCGGGCATGGCCGACGTCCAGAGGTTTATGATGGCCTCCATCGAGCCCTTGTGGGGGCCTGTTGGCCACAACAGCGTTCCAGACATATTCCGGTCGCCGGAGTCCAACAGCCTGAAACTGAAAACTCTTAAAATTTTGGCAGGGACGTCCCAAGAGACGAAGAAGAAGGCCAACGGTGGCTCGGCGGGGGCGGCGAAGAACCACAAGTCGAACAACAAGGGCTCAAGCAAAAACGGCAAAGCCGCCGCCGCCGGCGGTGACCCCGGGCGCCCCAACTGCTCGAGCGGGTTCCCCACGGACATTCCCGCTCCCTTTTTTGATAAAAACTATAGTAACCTGAGCACTTTAGGCAATAACGGACCTACCCATAAAAAACTCTACCGGCATAAATCCAGTTCCAAATCGCTGAGGGATGAGAACTGTAAAATAAAGCGAACGGAGCGCGAGCAGCCCCACAAGGACCCCCCCGTGACAGCTGCTTTTGAGAAACTGAGGTAATGCTGCACCAAACTGGCTGGAATGCCCTTTAACCTCCCTCCCACCTGCTAAGCCCCGCTGTTCCTTCAGTTTTTTTTCCTTCCTGAATTCAAAAGTTGCATGAAAAAGAAAAAAAAAAAAAAAAAAAAAAAGGGAAAAAAAAAAAAAAAAAATCCCCATT
>VXBW01000285.1:202518-241716 GCA_013400375.1 Thinocorus orbignyianus | reverse complement strand
GGGTTTTGTTGTTCTCGTTGCAAAGGTTTTAAATATTTGTGACTGACTCTGTATGGTGGAAACGTCATATTGTTAACTTGCTGAGTTTTGTTATATTGTTTATGGAATAAATAAAAAAAAAATTAAAAATCTCATTTTAAGATCATATATGAAGAAGGAATTAAAACTGCCATTTATTGAATAGTAGGAATCGTTTCTTTAAACCAATCCCTGCTATGGATGAGGATCAGGCTGGCTGCCCCCTCCCCGCACGCTCCTGATCCCATCCCCATGGCTTAATTGGGCTGCTGCTCGTTAAGGTGAAGTGCGTTCAAGACAGAGGGGTGGCTGCAGATGGGAAGAAGGGGGAAAAGAGTGTTTGGATGCTTGGATCACTTCTGCTTTACAGGAGTGTGCCTGGTTTTAACTGAGAAATGGAAACATCATTGTATGGACAGAGGTACCAGCTGCAGCGATGGGACAGGGTCCCCATCCCAGTGTTCCTGTCCCGGAGGTGCCCGGTGCCCAGGCTTTTCCTGGGAAGGAGCAGGTGGGTGCAATGAAATGCACTGAGTGCTGCTGTCTTCCTCCTGTGCAAAATGCCTTAAAAAGTATCTACCATTCCTTTCCTTAGTGCTTAATGTTGATAGGAATGAAGGGAGGGGAGTTAATTCAGCATCGTGCTCAGCTGCTTCCAGATCCCTTGGTGAGGGGGTGGAAAATGATCCCCAAAAGCCAACCTGTTGCCGTTATGAGCTCTCTACATTCACGTGCTGGTTTCAGGCAAGTGCTGCTTCCCCAAAAATCATGCCAGGGTATTTGCCTGCTTCGCTTTGGTAATTAAAGCCAACAATTCCAGGCGTGGTTTGATGGAAGGGACTGTCCCGGAGATGCTCTGGGAAGTGCTCCCATCTGGGGCTGCCTGGGGCACTGGTTTCTTGCAGAGCTGAGCAAAGCTGTGGATTTCCATGTTCACCCAGAGCTAAGTTCTTCCCTTTGCTTTTCCAGACGAGCCCCAGCTCAGAGAAATCGTGCTCTGCCATGCCACAGGACACCATTCCACGAATCTTCCTAATTTCCAATAAACCCCCGACTTCTGACGTTGTTTGTATAAAAACTGTGGCTCTGGAAAAGGTGTTGAAAAGAGGGACTTGAGTCGTTTTGGTTCCGGCTGTACTTTAGTGGGAAAGGCCATCAATACAGATGTTTTAATGATTTGCTTCTTAAGTCCCAGGGGAGCTATTTTTGATGTGCAGGTTCCTCTGGAGCAGGAGCAGGATCAAGGCAGCAGCCCCTGCTACAGCGTCCAGGTGGGAACCAAAGCGAAGCGGAGCTGGGGACTGCAACCGAAATGCCATTGCCTCGGCAAAGCAAAGGACTAAAAAGAAGGCAAACAGTCCAGCTGGGAAAGGTAAATCAGGGTTAAAATTACCCTCTGCTTGAATTGCACGGTCTTACCTTTGTAGCCTTTTAAAAGGGAGAGGTTTCATCCTGGCAGTGCTCCTTTAAAGGGAAAGATTCCCACACTAAAAATAAAAAATAAGTAAAATACAGTGAAAACCACCCTGTAAAATAAGGCAGCTGTTTCCCATCTTTTTCCCAAATAAAACACATTTAATTAAACACCTGAGTAGTGCCACAGAAAAGTTAAAGCCCTGATAAAGTGGGTTTGTGTTCATCAAACACGTTTATATTATACGCACATAAAATTAAAACGCTCATAACTTTGGGATGAGCCATCATCCATCTCTGCCTGTGGCCCTGGCGTCCTTGGGAATGAAAGCAGAGTCAGATTTTAATTAGGATGTCATTTAATATCTCCAGCTTCTCCATCCTGCCCGCGGGAGCTGCTGTCTCCAGCTGGCAAAGGTGGGCTGGGGGCAACCTCCCCCTGGCTAATACCAGCCTTTCCTCACCGGCCCTTGCTTTCCCACCCAGGCTTGAAGCCAGAGTAGGAATTCTGCAGCCAATTCCACAGGAACACCTTCCCCTGCCCCATGCTGAGGAGGATTTTGCACGGCAGCTTTTCCACCTGTGGGTCGGCTCATCCTGGTTAACAAAGGAGCAAGAGCAGGGAAGTTGGGAGGCAAATAACACCGGGCTGCCAAATTAGATTGGGAATCTACTTCCTATAGTGTTTTCCATCATGGGCTTACCTCTGCTTAAAGGCTGTGCTGCTCTACCTTTGACTCAAAGCCACCTTAATTCCCTTCCTAATCATCCCCGGAGCTGGGACGGGAGAGATCCTGCCCCTCCACACGCTGCTGTTGATGGAGAACCCAGTTCTTCAAAGGCTTGGGAAACAGGATGCATTAAATCGCTTTTCCTCGCTGCCTCTGCCCCTCCAGGGGGCTGGAGGGAGGGAAGGGAGAGGAGCAGAGATTCCCACATCCCCTCCGCTCCCAGCAAACCCACCCTGCTGAAGCCAGACACTCACAAAGCTCATCCAAATCCCAGTTCCAGGTGAGAATCCCCACAGGGCATCCTAGGTTTCTGGAGAACAACGACATCGAGCTGCTTCTACTGACATCCCACTGGTCTGGCTGTCTTTCTCACCCCCTTAAATGATGCCACAGGTAAATCCCTGGGGATTTGGGCATGAGTTTCCCAGAGCAGCATCTGGGGAACCTTCCTGTGGTGACGGGCTCCTGGGCATCCCCCTGCCTGCTGCCCAGGATGGGCACAGCTCCCCTTTGGCTACTAGCCCAGCATCAGAGGGGCTCAACCAGGGAAAGCAGAGGCCCAGAAGCCGAGTTTTCATCCTACATTTCCTTACTTGGCTTTTTGCTTTAATATAATCCACCTTTTGTCACACAGAACGCCAGGGGAGGACTTGCCATATGCTAAAACCTAAGAAGCTGGAGTGTGAGAGGAGCTGTGACGGGAAAAATAATCCAGCAGCACCTAAACCAGCAAAAAACCCACTCCCCAAGGGTCACAAATGCCAGAGCTGCATCCCAGGGGCTCACTTTAGGTTTAGGCACGGTGTAGATCCAGCCCAAAGGGGTCTCGCACAGAGGGATGGGCACTCAAACATCAGAGACCCTGCAGCCTGAGCTAGGCCGAGCACATGCTGTGCCAGAACCTGGGAGAGGGATTCTTTGTCATAGAGTGGAGTGAGNTTAAGGTCCCTTTCAACTCGAACCATTCTGTGATTCCCCAAAGGAAAAGGGCTGGCTGGGCTGTGGCACTGTTTATTCTCTCTGCTGAGCTTTTCCCTCATCTCGAGAAGTCAAAACTCTTCTTTTCCCAAGCCCATGTCTGTGAGCTGGTGTCTGTCTCGTTAATGAGCCCTTCCCTGCTGCGCCGCCAGCCCTGGCACAGCCCGGCCACCAGCCCAGGGGCACGCGTGCCACCGGCCCTCTTGGGTTCATTAGCTGAAACGAGTTAGCACAAGGTAGGAATATTCTCATAAAATTAGCTCCTGCTGAAGCGTTTGCAGGCTGGAGGCCTCTAGAGGGTGTCAGGTAATGAGTTTAAATTGCGGATGTATTTTTCTCTCTGTGTAAAACCAGCCAAGACACAAAAAAAAGAAAAAGAAAAAGCAAAAAAAGACAACTTGGGAATTGCTTTGTGTTGGTTATTCGTAAATGATTCTTTTAAATATAGTTTGAATTTAGCAATGATGGCGTTTCAGCAGCTGAGGAGGCCTGTGAGGGCCATGACGGCCTTTCAGCAGCTGAGGAGGCCTGTGAGGGCAATGACGGCCTTTCAGCAACTGAGGAGGCCTGTGAGGGCATCTGGGGGCTTTGCAGAACTCTCTGGTGAGCAGCACATGCTGCAAACACCATGTGTCAGTGTCAATATGAACAAGGAGACCCAACCTGTCCCAAAATCTTGGATGTAAGTGCCACCTCCCCAACTGTCCTGTCTCCAAACCACAGCTATGGACGCTCCTGCTGCTGCCGCCACAACCACAGCACATCAGCTCGCCTTCCACTGGCCTGGCAACACCACATCCAAACGCTGGTGGTTTTTGTTCCCCCACACCATGAAATTCCAGGTATGTGCTATCAGAACGGGCGACGTGTGGTTTGTGTGGATAAATGCTCCCAGGCTTCCCTCGTCAAGTTGCTGTTTTGTGTGGGATTACACCTACAGCAGCTTTTGCTCCGCAAACACACTTTGTGTGGCAGCGAAAGCGCTGGCTCAATAAAGCACTTAAACACACACTTTATCTTAAGCATGTTGGAGATTATATCCCTCTTTAGCAAAGCATTTAAGTATGTGCTTAATTTAAGGATTTAATTAAGGATTTTAATTGTAGACTTCAGTCTGTGCTTACCTGCTTGGCTGAGTACGGGCGAGATTACTACATGCGGGAGATTTTTACAGAAAGCAAATGAGGAATTCTCTCTGAATGAAGATGCAAAGTTATTTTCTCACAATGCAGTTAAAATACAAAGAGGAAAAAGAGGTAGTTAACTCAATTCCTCCAGCTGAAAGTAGCATCAAATAGGAGACCAAATCTGAGTTGATTAAAATCTAATATCGTTAGGTATAACCTCTAAAGTGACATTAAAGATCAATAGAAAGGGGCACCTTAAAAACGAGTCTCCAGCTCATAAGCTTTAATTATGAGAAAGGAAAGATTCAGGCACCCTCCCTCTTCTCATTGGAGACAGGGAACCTTGAAATGTAAATGGCCACTAAATAATGGGCTGTGAGGCTATTTCTCCAATCATTAGGGTTTCTAAGCTGATTTCCTAGGGAAAAGCGAGCTTCTGCAATTGCATCACCAGCCTGTCTTTCGGGCCATTTCCATAATTTTTGAACTCTGTGATAAATTTCATTTAATTGGGGAAAAATAAAAGGATTCCAAAGATACCCAGCTCCGACAAGTGACTGGTTTTCTGTTTCCCCAGCAGCATGGGAAAGGCAAAGTCTGAGTCACCGAGGGGCACTCTTAGGTCTGCTCTTGGGCTGCCAAAAGCTGAACGCCGCTAAAATCAATGTCATCTTCTCCTTTTGTGTGATACCACACAGTATCACAAGCCCTGACTGGATTTTTCTTTTAAAGTTTATATACTGAGACATCTTAAAATGCAGAAGGGGAAGCAATTGTCATCTGGAGAGAGACCAGCCAGCAGATATACCTAGAGGGTACCCATTCAAGAGCCCTTCCTGGAGATGAGCCACCCGAGGAGATAACCCAGGCAGCCAAAATGACATCGCAGGCTCTTATTGATCCCTGTCTCTGGGGGACAGAAGGACTTAAACAAACACAGGGGAATTTCTGTGGAATTGTGCATCTTGCATTTCTCTTTCCCGCATGAAGCAGAAGAGACGCTTCCACTTCTTCTTGGCTATACCTGCATCATTTTTTTTTTGTCTTTTTCTTTAATATCAGAATTCATTTCGAGATCTCCCAGACTGCACAGTTGTGCAAGATGAGGCTTCCAGCCTTTTAGTGGAAATAACAATAGGGGTGGGTGGCTCAAAAGGCAGCTTCAGACAGCAGATCTGCTGGCAAAGAGAAAAGTACTTAAGGGCTGCGTTCTCTGGAGGGCAAGATATTTTGTAGCTGGATTGTGTGGCAGGAGGGTGGCTGTAAGCTGGGAGAGTGGGGATGTGGGTGTCACGGAAAACAGGAGCCACAGCGAGTGCTCAATCCGTCCACTGCCTGAAAATACAGCATGAATTGCTGCCAGAGCAAACGGCCACCCTTAGTGCAGGTTGGTTTTGCCTATCAAGGTATCTGGTGATTCTCCCCCTCTACTCTNTGGCAGGGAGGTTGAAACTTGATGATCTTTAAGGTCCCTTCCGACTCTAACCATTCTATGATTCTATGATTCTATGATCACTACATCCAAGAGTCGCTCAGCATCACCGGACATCCCTCCAGATGACCATCTAGAGCAGATAATTTGGGCAGTGCTTGACATCCCAACCCATCTATCAGACACCAGCTGCTTCTTATCTTTTTGCACATTGCACGTCTTCTATCATCTTCGAGAGGAGGGGCAAGAGAAGACTAAGGCAGGAAAAAAGCGGAATTGGAAAAGATGCCTTCAGATGGGGTACCACAGCCACAACGACCAGGATCCCCCGTGCCTTCTCCTCTGCAGCCCAGTGAGATCACAGAAACCTTTACTCGGAGTGCAGGGCTGTGATTGACGTGCTCCTGGTTTCTGTACAGAAGGAAGAAAATCTCTGCCAATTCTGAGCCGTAGCAGGTACATGACCTCCAGATGAGTCAATTTAATTTTATCCTGGAGTGAGCACTGCTGCACCTGTATAATGAACAGCACATTATCACATCCTTTGCTCGACCATCTCCATATAATATATTTAGTCCTCGTAGCCTTCAGTACATCATGTTATTTATTCTTTCATCTAATGTATTTGGAGCAAGTCGCTAGCGAGACGCAGCCCTACTTATCCTTCTAAGGACAACAATAGCAGGAATAAATGCTAAACTAAAGGAAGGCATTAAAAAAAAAATAAATAAATAAAATAGCAGCTCTATTTGTGCGATGCTGAGATGCATTTCTTGGCAGCCCCAGAGATTCAACAGTCTGGTATTTATCACGACGCAACGCAGAGATGTCTGATGATTACGTGAAGGGAAATAAAGAGACTGAGTATAAACTGTAGACGGAGAGATAAGGGCAGATTTTTATGGCAGGTGGGTGCTGGAGTGGTGGTGTATCAGCCAGCCCCGTGCTGAGGCAGCGGAGGGTGCCCAGGAAAGGGCAGTGAGGGGGCAGAGCTGAAACCAGGGATAAATAGGACAGTTTAACACCAAGGAGGTGAATCGGGCAGCCTGCTCAATCACTCATTCAACATCACGAGGGTTGTTTTTAAGGAATTTACCCCTCCTTCATCTCCCATCGGATAACGCTGCAAAATGCTGGCTATAGAGACTATTTAAGATCTTTTTGGAACGAGCCCCTGGAATGATGTTCAGTGCCTGGAGCTCTGTCAGATATTCAGCATCATCCCAAGTCCCTCGAGAACTCTGGTGACAAGGTGGGTCCTGCTCTTGTAGGACATGCTGGATTTGGCCCTGGCTCTGTTTGGAGATGGCTACTTGGCACCCTGATGCAATGGGCATGGGCTGCACCACTACAGACCCTCTCCATGAACAGGCTTAACCCACTCAGGGAGTTTTGGGGGGTAGAGTAGAGGAGTTTCTCTCTTGGAGAGTGAGAAGAAGCTTCTAGTCTTGGTAGGTTTTATGCTACCAGGATTACTGAAACCAGGAGCTGAGGAGTAAGTTTTATTACTGGATCTGGGAGCTCCTAGTGCAAGTGAGACACCATACAGCTTCAGTCAAGATTACTTGAAGTTAGGATTGGGATTTGAGACATCACACACGTTCAACCACGTTCTTGGTTGAAGGATGAAGGACGATGATGAAATTCATTATTCTCTAAGAGGGAGAGAAGCTCCCGGTTTTTGAAGTGGGAAAAGTCCTCCATTTCCCTGACATGAGCACAGAGCTGAGGTAACACATGATCCTATTGGTTTGGCTTCATTTCATGCCTTTACAGTATGGCATATTTGATGCCAGATTCAAGGGAATGATGGATTGCACTCTAGAGCTGGCATTTCCTAAGGACAACTCTATAAAAACATACAGACATGCTGCATATGAGACAGATCTTGCATTCTTTGTAGGGTTAACATAGGTAGTAGCATGACTCTCTGCCCACCAAACTCTTCTGACAGCTGCTCTCCTCATCCTCTCCACCCCAAATGAAACCACCAGCCTTTTAGGATCAATAATCTCCTCTCTCACAGGTGAGGAGATTGCTGAGTTGCCCCAGTAGCCTCCCTGGTGCAGATCCCGTCACTCAACAGTGCCAAAGGCACCAGAAGCAATTAAAGAAAAATGAGAATTGATTTGAAGAATGTAATAATCATTCATGTAGCTGGGGAAAAAAGGGATTTTATCATTGATATATTAGAAAGAGTAATATTTACTTTCTGATAAGCATTGTGGCACCCACAGAAGTAAGTCTGAAACCTCAAGGACTCGGACGGTGAATGACTTAATTCTAAAGAACAAGAAAACAATAATGTTGCAAATCAATCCAAAGGGCTAAGGCTGCTCAAACTGGGCAGGAGAAGGGTCTCTGACTCCAGACTTGGCCCAAAGTAGCCAAGTGCCCCTCTGGATCCCATGCCTGCCTGTCCACAGCAATTCTTCTTCCCAGCACATCGTGCCCAGCTTGTTTTTGTAGTCACTCTTACAGCTGCTCTTGAAATACAGGGATGTTCACCCTTCTTGGTTCTCACATGTCCTGTCCTGTTGAGGCAGATGTGCTTGTTGCAGGGTAAACTTAACATGAGGATGGTCATCTCTGTGTACAGAGGACAGAAAACCAAAGATGAGTCACAAAACAAGGTGGTTTTGAGGGGAAAACTGCAAACTGCCATAGCCTGGAAGTATCTCTGCTTGTGCTTCGATGGCTGCCCTTGGACAAGCAGTTTTGTCACTCTGTGCTCAGCTCCTCGTTGCTCTAACAACGGACAAGGAGCTTCATTGATCTTGGTAAAGCCTTCAGTAAGCACCACATTTTTCTTTCATGTTCTGGATGTCCCTGCTATAGAGCACATACATCAAACCCTGCCCATAACAGAGTAATTAAATGGCGCGGCTGAAGGGATGGCATAGGATGGGACTGCTTCCAGCTCACTCAGAAACGTCTTCCCAAGTCCCAGGCCCTTTGACGGGATTCTCCCCCCGCCCCTTTCTCTCTGAATTTCTTCCTGCATTAATTTCAGCCAGACCTGGGATTATTTGAAAAAGGGCCTTGGGGGACTTGTTCAAAGGCACTGCCACCGCAGACGACTTTGCTTTCTGAACTGAAGCATTTCACTCCTATCTGTCTGGACATATGAGCTGCTCAGCACTGCTTCATTAGGCAAGTTATTTTTAAATTCCCAGAAAGAGCAAAACATCCAGCGAGGAATTAGCATTTGCTGTTGAAACAGCTGCCAAAAAAAAAAGGCAGAAACCCACCCCATGCCCCCCCTGCCAACCCTGTGATTAACCAGAAAGCAGCACCCAAAGGCACTGACACATGCTCCAGCTGCACGTGATAGAAATCCTGCCTGAAGATAAGGATCAGTGAGTGACCATCAAACCTGCTTTTTGGACATATAAAAGAGGGTGACCACGAAGAGGGAATAAGGAAATGTCTTTGTCTGTGTTCAGTTCTGGAGTCCTCNGAACTTGATGATCTTTAAGGTCCCTTCCAACTCTGACCATTCTATGATTCTATGAAAGATCTCCCTCCCCTCCCACCTCACCCTGCCTTTCCTACTTTCTCTTCCCTCCATTTTTCTCTTAAGGACTTTGACACTTAAAACCATCTCAACACAAATGAATGAAAAGATAAAGCCTGCCCCGATTCCTCGCTTCCCCTAAACAATAACTAAAACCCAGCGGGCAGCCAGTACTTTCCAAACACCAAGGGACAGCAATAAAGCTGGCATTACTCGGTGGTATTCTCACATTGTAACCCATTTAAGCTTCCCAGTGGCTAATACTGCTCTTACAGCACGGAGTTAAAGGAAAAGGCACGGCAATAAAACTGTCAGAGGCACGTTTTGCTCGCTGTCTTTTTGCAAACGCCGATCTCCCGACGCCTTGGCTTGCTCAGGGCAGCTATGGCTCACTCTGATAATGATACACGGGTGAAAAATAGTGTTGGAAAGCTGTAGCCTGTTACAGATACAGCCTAAACCTGAAAAGAGGAGGAGAGAGGGCTCCAAATGGCTTTTTCACCAAACTGGGAGCACAGGGGTATTGCAGCTCAGGCTGCCAGCACCTGCCCCCTTCCCCTCTTCCCCACCTGCAGTCACAGTGTTCCTGTATTTATTCTAGCAGGAGCTGTTCTAATAACCCACTCCCAATCCCAGCCTAATGAAAGCTGCCGGATTCCTCTAAATTAATTCTTGTTCAAACTAGAGTGCTTCCTTTGAAAAAAAAAAAGAAAGAAATTCTCATTAAGTGTTTCCAGCGATTCTTCAGCGACGGGGACCCTGCCACAGCTGGGAAATTGTGGGTGGGCTGTTTCCACGGACAACATCCCCTCCTGTAAAAAATATACAGCAACCCACGTCCAGCTCCCAAGCACCACTTTGCCTGATAAAGGACCCTCAAGTGTTAAATCAGCCTCCCTAGAGACTGCATTTAAAGTGTCCCTTAACTTTTTACTTCTCAATTAACCGTGATCCTTGGGTATTTCTCATGAAGGTGTGTTCTCCAGCCCTGGGGGAATTCTTCCTGGAGCCCACACCAGAGGTAATAAAGCCTCCCTTGTCTTCCTCGGTGTCTCCTTCTTTGCTTCCATGGAAGCATTAGCTCCTCTTGGCACAGCATCTCATTAGGAGCTCATGTTCAGCTGATTATTCCTCTTCTGAATCACTGTTTTCTATGACTTTGTCACCCACCCCGTAGTCCAGCTGCCCACTCTATTCTTAGGCCAACGATTTTACATCTGGCAGCACTGCAAAACATGTTGTTTACTTAAGCTCAGCTCATTAAGTGATCCAGATTAGGTCTGCTATCAGCGACCTGCCCCCAACTTCTGCTCATCAGTAATGATCTTCTATTTTCTCCTAGGTCAGTGATCACACATTAAGTGTGGGGTCAAGAACCGATGGGACGGGAGCCGTGCCGTGTCCAGCGAGGCTTCTGCTTACAATTACACTTACACCCAGCCGTTAGTTTTTAAGCCCAATTAACATTTGTCACACTGACTGGCATCGTTCCTCTTTCTCAATCAAAATAGCGTGGAAGACAAGACCAGGTGTCTTTCGAACTGAAGGTTTATTCTACCAGCGCCACTGCTTGAAACCATGACATTCAGGAAAGCATCTGGTTAACTTGACAAGACCTACTTTTCATAACGTTACAGCAGCTTCTTGAAATTATTAATTAGAGAGGCCTCTTACCTGCATTACTCAAGGATGAAGGAGTCAGATTTGAAAAGGGGAACTGTGGAATCAGCATCACAAGCAGTTTTTGCATGTTCAACGGGGGCGAATTAAAGGTTCTGGAAACCTGTAACCAAATTCCTTTCAAAAATATGTAACCTTCTCCGCAGCAAAGTTTTCCCCCAAACTGCCAGCTCTTGTTCTGCCTGAGGTAGCCTCAATCACAGCACATCACATAAACGGTTTTGTTAACTTTTTAGGAGACAAATAGTCACGGCAGATCTCATTTGGCTTCTCTAGTGATGGTTATCTCTGCGTGGCCAGGCCAACCAGCCTTGTTGGCCACCAAAGACTTCTCCTCAGAGATGCATCTCCAAACAAACCTTGCTCGGTGTTGGTGAAGTCTCTGTGATTTACATCTGCAGTGTAAAATCCAGCGGCTCCACAGCCTCCTGCACCATGGCCTGTGCCAGGGTGTCTCTGGGCAGAGCTCAAAGTTGGGCTCCAAACCCCACGCACTTGTTTTGATGTTTCCAGCTCTCGCCTTTGAGAGCTGTGCGGGAACACTCGTACCCGGGAGCTAAGTCACACCAAGCAGACTCATTTTTCTGTCTAAACAGAGGGAAAAGGAAAATAGCTGCGAGTGTTTTTAACACTTAGAAATGAGAAAAAAAAATCTCTCCCTTTTAGAACTCTTCCCCAGTAGAGCATTGGGACTGTCTATTCAACTGCAGCATCTGGCAGTTGTGCCGTTTCTTAGACTGTAGCAATTTGTTGGTGGTTTTTGCTGCTCGTTTTGAGGAGAGGCAAAGGAACAGGTTTTATGAGACTGATGTTGATCAACCCGTGTAGGAAAAATCTTGATATGGAGTGATGAGGAGACTCAAAGAACCAAAGGGTACTCTGTGAAGTTTCCACCAGACACTTACAGGAGAAAAGTTCTTCTCACGTACCCAATACTAAGTGTTTTTCTCATTCTGTACAGTTAGACTCAGCTGAACAGCAAGTGCACTGCATTTAAGGGAAAATGTCTAAATTTTAAGGGTTTTGACTAGGTCTTTTGCTTGATTCAGGTGACACTGGGGAATTTATCAGGCTGGGTGGGAATACACATTCCTCAGCCTGCAGCAGCATGAAGGCAGAGCACACCATTTGGGCATGCCCACCTCTGCGAGAAAGGCTGAAGCATTAAGACTTGATAGAAGTTTAATTTTTTAAATTTTGCATGTTAAAAAAATCTACCACGTGCTCAGCCAAATACTTTATCTCCTTTGTAACCTGCAGCAGTGGCTACAGCCAGCCTGAGGAATTTCTGTTTTCCAGTGCATTTACCCAGCACATTTGACAGAACTTTACCCATCGTGCATTTACCACATTCTTTGTACGCAACTTTCTTTCAGAAGCAAAGGAAAAAATAAAGTCAATTTAAAGAGTAAATAGCAGCCTGGCTTTAAAACCTCAGGTAGCAGGGGGTAGACTCAGAATGACTGCTTTTACGCTGCCCAGATCTCTGGTTAACAGCCTTTTTTAAAGACCAAAAATACCAACTGGAAAAACTGTATTCTCCTTAGTTGGCCACCCGCAATCATGTTTGTGGCATCAGCTGCAATAATGCACCGAGCAAAAAGATCTCAGCACTGGTATTTTGAGAAACACTGAGCTTCCCCACAGGGATCTGACTGGTCGTTTACGTGCTGCCTTGAAGAGCTCAGATGCAGAATGCTCTGGGCAAAGGCAGAGCTGGGGCTGTGTCTCCAGACAACCCCCCTCTGGGGGTAGCTTCTGCACCCAGCGTGAACCAGGGGATGCTGAGGAACCTGCTCAACTGTTCCCTGGTGCAAATACTGATTTAAAGTGGTTCTGAAGCTACAAACTATCTCTTTTTCTCAAGAGCTCCCTCCAGACGACATTTTGTTAGAAATGATTAATTCTATTGCCCTCTAACGTTAAACACGGCCTAAGGTCCACCAGAAGACCGACAGCAGAGATGATGGTTTAGATTGATGGGATTGAGGTTCTGGAGTGAATCCAGAGAAGGGGAACAGAGCTGGTGAGGGGTCTGGAGCACAAGTCTTGTGAGAAGCGGCTGTGGGAGCTGGGGGTGTTCAGCCTGGAGAAAAGGAGGCTGAGGAGAGACCTTCTCACTCTCTACAGCTCCCTGAAAGGAGGGTGGAGCCGGAGTGTGTGTCGGTCTCTTCACCCAAGTAACAAGTGATGGGGCAGGAGGAAATGGCCTCAAGTTGCACCAGGGGGGGTTTAGGATGGATATTAGGAAAAATTTCTTCATCAAAAGGGTTGTCAAACACTTTCATCCCTGGAAGTCTTTAAGGCCAGGTTGGATGGGGCTTGGAGCGACCTGGTGTGGTGGGAGGTGTCCCTGCCCATGGCAGGGGGGTTGGAACTTGATGATCTTTAAGGTCCCTTCCAACTCTGACCATTCTATGATTCTATGAAACAGGCTGCCCAGGGAAGTGGTGGAGTCACCATCCCTGGAGATGTTTAGAAGATGGGTAGACGTGGTGCTGAGGGACATTGTTTAGCGGTGGTTTTGGCAGTGTAGGGTTGTTGGTTGGACTTGATGATCTTAAAGGCCTTTTCCAACCTCAATGAGTCTATGATTCTGTCTGCTCCCCAGACAGGGAGGGATGGTGCCTGAGGAAGTTCTCCAAAGAGCATGGAAAGGCCAGACAAACAAGAGCTCAATCAGAATTTAGCAAATGACTGAAAGCTGTTAGAAAGGTCTCTTCAAGGTGGAAAATTAGGGACCCTCCATCCACCTGCCCACCGAGGGAGAAGAACTGTTGTACAGCAACGTAGGCAGAGCCTGAGGTAGAGAAAAGAGCCAAGTTAGACTCTTAGGAATTGCAATACCCTTAGGTTTCCTCTCAAATTTGAGCCGGGCTGGCACATTAGCATAAATTGGCTTCACTTGCCTGCTCAATATCTAGCTCTGCTAATACTTTGAGTATATAAGGAATTGAGTTTGTTGGGTCTTTTTATTTTTTTGCTTCAGGTTTAGAAGCTCCCCAAGAGATTCAGATTTTTCTCACCTCGCTGCATTTGGATTATTACTTATCTATATTGTGAATAAATTATTTTAATATCTTTTTAGGAAAAAAAAAAAAAAAAAAGCCCACAACATTTTTTCTTATCTATCACTGCATTCCAAATAACCAGTTTTTAAGACCCTAGGGGATTTAAAGTAAATTTATTTACCCTTATTGAAGGAAATGACACTAAACTCACCGTGGAAAAGTGTTGCAATTCTCCTTCGCTGTACATACATCACCAACTGAAAATACTTAAGTATGAATTACACCATGCTTTTGCTATAGATTTTGGTTTTTTTTTCTCTATACTGCAAAGTTCTGAATGCAAATTTATTCTCCCCTACAAGCTTTTTGAGCTACATTGACCCCTTTTTTTTCTTCTTAATTTAAAGGTGTTAAGGGGAAACATGTGCACAGGCCATTAATTGTCATTAATGTCAACTGGATAGTGAAATCTGCTAAGTGGCTGTGAAAAATCAGAGCTTATTCTGCACCTGATCAACCCTGTGAAGGCAAATAAACTCCACTGAATCACACTGAAGGAGGAACTTTTCCTTCACTGCCTGTCCTGGACCTCAGCTACAAATCTTACCCACTGCAGGAAGGCGTGAATCAGCAGAACCCAGCTGCCACCTCTGTTCATCTGCCAGCAAAAGGGCAAACATCCCCTTAAGAACAACACTTTTTATTCTTCTCTTGCCTACCATTTGATGATCTTCAAGACTTTTGGTCTTGAAGATCATCAATTAAACCAATTAGAAGTATTTTATTGAGGGGAAAAGAAAGAGGCAAAACTAACAAAATTACTTGTCAGATCTCATAAAATACCAAGAGGCTGTTCCCGGAGCATTAGACCATCATCTTATCCCTCCGTTCAAACAGTAGCACATGCTCCACTTCCCTTTTGCTCAATAATCCCTAACATTTTGCTGCTTGGGTTACTGGTGTATAACAAAGCCACTTTTATCCCGCTCTGACCTTGCCTGGTATTCAGAAAAGGTGGGGAGAAAAAGACTGGATTGGCTTTCATGCAGAAATCTCTCTGGTGCAGTCTCATCACCTCCTGTTCCTTCGGTGCTTTGAGGTCTGCCATTGGGGCTCTCTGATGGGGCATCCTGCTGATCTGCTAATTGCCAATACTCACACTCGGCGGCGGCCTTATCAATCATGGGCACAAGGCTTTCCATGATAAAGTGGATCAATTGTAGTGCCCATCAGCTGCTCCCTGAAGTATCCATGTTTGACAGCGGAATTAATTTATTTAATTTTATTTTTGCCTGCTTCAAAGGTGTCTGCCAAAAATGAAAGTGCACATCCACGCTCAGCCAACAGGGTCTCTCTCTTCGGGGGATGCGGTTTCTCCAACCACTGGAATCTGTCAGAGGCAGGAGCCTCGTTGACATAAAAAGATTCGTTTCTTGTGGATCAGGAACAAGGCAATTTTTCCCAGGGACAGCTATTTTGGTTCACTGGAATGGCAAAATTGCTTTGTGATATTACATTTACTCTTCCTGATTCTTTGCTGTGAGGGTGGTCAGGCACTGGAACAGGTTGCCCAGGGAAGTTGTTGCTGCCCCATCCCTGGAAGTGTTCAAGGCCAGGCTGGATGGGGCTTGGAGCAACCTGCTCTAGGGAGAGGTGTCCCTGCCCATGGCAGGGGGGTTGGAACTTGATGATCTCTAAGGTCCCTTCCAATTCTAACCATTCTATGATTCTATGATTTTTTTTTTCTTAAAAAACTCAACAAAAATATAGTTGGGAACTTACATTGGCTCCAGATGAAACTGGGACTGCTTCAGATCTGCATTACTAATGATTCTGATATCATGGCATTCAGTTCAGCAAGTTTCTAACCCTCTGCCTTTCCCGGTGCCATGCTGTGACAAGTAAAACTGATGAGAAATAGACTTGGTACCTGACCCCTCCAGTCTCTCCAGCACGAAAGCTGTAGCTGCTTTTAAGTTCTCAAGATGGAATGGGGAAATTTAAACACTGAGTATGTAAAACCACTTCATTTACATAAAAAGTCGGGCTTGTATCTTTCTGCCCGTTTATGGATCCCCAAATTCTAAATGCAATTCATCCCTGAACTTGAGAGTAATCTCACTACTATGATAATAAACCGCCAAAAGGAGAAACAAAGGTTTCTTGTGGGCTTCCTGAAACCACACAGATCCTCAGAAATATGTTTGGGTTTTTTTCTGTTTGTACAGGATCTTGCTTGAAAATGAATACAACTTCCTTGGAAGTCATCTCTGGTTTAATTTTCTTTAAACCCCTTTTCAGGAGAGTCCATCCAGGCAGTAGAGTGGGATGTTCCCAAACTCTGAGGGAATCCCTTCGGTTCTCTCCGCGAGACAAATGTGCAGAGCCTGAACCTTTCCCTCTCCTTAAACTATGGTAAGGGCACTTTGGGTTCCAAACTGAGATGTTGGGGTTTTTTTTTTCTCTCCTGGTTCTCTAACTGTTTATTTTCAGCCACAGTTTTAGTCGCACCACGTCTTATCAATTCCTGATTTCACTTCTCTGCCAGAACACCACGAAGGGGACAGGATGACCCTGGAGGTAACGCAGGTGCAATTTACACTTCTGATGTGAGCAGAACTGCAGAAAAGTTTAACTCAAGGGCGGAACTCAGAGTCTAACACGGGGAGTCTGGTGTTCAATTAAGGTTCACATTGGAAAAGAGGAGCATCTTAGCTTTTACATGGTGTGACAGTTGTCTCCAATACACACCAGGTCAGGCAGTGGATAAAAAGCAGCAGAGAAGGCAGATGCTGCCATAGTTAAGAGGCAAGGAGGGTGAATATCCATACTGACAGACACCACTCCTCCCTGACAGTTTTCTCCTAAAACTGTTGGCCAGTGTTGCCCTTGATTGCTGGCACCTCTGCTTTGGGCACCCCCTGAGGTGACATGAAACGGCCCCCCAGACTGACAGGCCTGGCTCCTGCGGGGACTGCTGCCGCGCCCTATCGGCACCACAGGCGGTCCTTGCTGAAGGTGCGGGGGCGGCAGGTTGCGGGTTTAGCCCTGAAGGCTACGACCACCAGGCCTCCATGCCAGCAGGCCGCAGGCCTCTGCCTTTGCCCCCTCCTCAAAATGGCGGCCGAGGGGCCGCTCTAGCCTTCGGTCCTCCAGCCTCCTCTCGTTGGTCCCCGCACACACACACACCCGGGTGGGAGGGGGCGGCGGCGCCTGCGCAGAGGCGCGAGCGCCTTCACTTCCGGCTTGCCGGCGGCCGCTTCCGGCCCCCCGTTCCTTGGTAACAATGGAGCAGAAAATGGCCGCCTGAGAGGGGAGGCAGGGCGACGCCGCGGCTGTTCGGGGACGGGACGGAGCCGGGAGAGCCGTGGACCGAGCCCGCTGAGGAGCTGGGAGAGCAGCGGAACGAGAGCTGGGGAGAAAACGGCGGGCGGCGACGGCGGGGGGTGAGTATCGAGGCCGGAGGTGGCCTCTCAAAATGGCCCGGAGAAGGGAGAGGCCCAGGCCCAAGGGAGGCGGCGGCGGCGGCTGCGGCCCCCGCCCGCGGTTGGGAGGGCCGCGGAGCCCCTCAGCTCTTGTTCCGGGCCCCCGGCAGGGTGCTGGGCAGGGTGGGGCGGCTCCGGGCTCGGCGGGGATCGGGAGGCCGAAACCGCCCCGCGGCAGAGGCGGAGCGGGGTGCCGTGATGGAGCAAGGGGCGGTGATGGCGGTCTGGGCGCGGGTGTGCCCCGGGCACTGAGAGGATCCTTGTCCCTCCTCTCCCCTGGATGGGCCGGGTTCTGTCACCCTAGGGACTTTATTCCCCTTTCTCCCGGGGCGTGTGGCAGGGCCTCCCGTGGAAGTGGGGAGAACCTGTTCTTCCCTTCAGAGCTGGAGGAGGGTTTGCGCTCCCACCTCGGGGAGGGCTGCTGGGTCCCTCACCCTCTAGGGATCTAGGTGGGGTGGAGGAGGAGTTGAATCTAGGCCTTTTTGTGAGGGGTGGAGTGGGGGGTGGAATTAGAGCCACTATCTTGGGCCTCGTCATACCGTTTAGCGCTCACTTAAGGAATCTGCAGCTCTTCGGGACTGTGGTTTCAGTCTGTTCTTCCCCCGAGCTGAAACAAGAAGCCCTGTTGTGGGAGACAGGCAAGAGGAACGTTTCATATCTCTGTGTCTGTTGTAAGGGTCTTGATCAGCTTGTGGCCTGTTTAAAACCTATGATATTTGCTATTCCTGACCTGTTAGTTTCACTCCAGTTAATCTCCTCATCTTTGCTCTGTCACTGTAGTTTCTTGTGCAAGTTCTTGTGCTTCCCTTTTTAGTGTTGTTTGTTGACGTTTAAGGTTTCTGTTTAGTGTGTTTCAAAACCATCTAAAGTCCATCTAGATGTATGTATTACTTCATCTTAAGTGATCTGCTTTAATATAGGAACAATATTAGGTTGTGTGTGAGTAGCACAATGTAGTTATTAAAGGTTTATGTCTCTTGATTTTAGTGTGGAGGAGGAGGAGCCTGACAAAAGGTTCCACAGCAAAAAAAGTACAGATTTTATTTTGGTTTTGTTATGATTTTGTTTGTTTCACTGTTTTTGGGGGAAGATAGTCCTTATACAGAGAAGCTTGTAAACAAGAATTCAAACTTGATTGTACCCAGTACTACCACAGCATGTCAAACTTGTTTTCCCTCTCCATGTTGGCAGTACTGGTTCATTTCAAGTTGTAAAGTGTTGTCAGAAGGCTAAAGAAGTTCTGACACCAATTTGTGCCTGACTTTTAATTGCAGTTACTTGTCAAGTCTTTTTTTTTTTAAAAAAAAAAAATAGTTGGCTGCTTCTTGTGCAGTTAATTATTTTAATTAAGAGTTAAGATGTTTAGTTTTGTTGGAGTGGTCAGCTAGCATTTAAACTGTGTTCCCTCTACAGGTTTACCATTTTGGAATTAAAACAATTATAGCTTGGAATTGTGTCTGGCCTGCTCCTGAAAAGGGGAAAACACACCACACACCATAAAATTAAGGGCTGCTTGTTATGTCAGACCACTAGAGCATAATAACTGCTGCCTTCTCTTCATCAGCAGTTCTGACTGCCTAAATGTTTGTCACTGAAATAACTACACCAGCATTTTTCAGGCATGTGGTGGTTGTCATCTGTAGTGTGTTTATTTTATTGCTGAATTCATGGCTGTGCCAAGGTGAACTGGAAACCAGTGTTAGAAAGGACTGATCTCCATTACCTGTCCTTTCTTCTTCTTGTTGTTGTACTGTGATTTTCAGGGGAATGGATAGTGTGATCCCTAAATGGAAATGTTTTTAAAACACCTGTACCTGCCCAGCTTGTTCCTTTATTCTTTTTATCTATGCAAATCTATCAAGATAAGTTCCTTGATGTTGGTAGAATGCTTCTGTAGTTTAACACCTTACTAGGCTGTTTTCCTGTAGAGAACTCTTGTTTCCATTCAAAACATTTGAATCTAAACAAGATTATTGGGTATTTATCCAAGTTTTTGTGACTTTAGCTCAGTCTTAATGAAAGCTTACCAGGTCTTGAGCTTGCAAAAGTTAATCTTGAAGGGATAAAACCAAATGTGAGCGTCTCTGTCCTTGAGATATTTTGATGACAACCTTGTGCAAACTCAAACCCACCATTTCTAAAGAGCGTAGCAGTGGAATAACTTGGAGTTAGGACCTTTGTGTGGTGAGTAGGAATAGCCAGGAGCATCACAGAGATCCCTTTTGCTTTTGCATAGGTTCTTGGCTACAGTCAAGATCCCAAGAAACACACACCTGTGACTCCTTGAAACTGTTCAGGTTGATATTAATGAGGTACTTGGTAGTAATTGTTGCTGATGTGCAGTGTTGAAGCTCAGCTTCTTACTCAGAGTTCTAGGATCTCCTAAAATTGTCTAAAGATAATTGAATATGTAGGAAAAGTCAGCTCACATTTTCTCTTAATTTAATAACTTTAAAACACTTTGCTTAGAGCACTCTTAATTTCAATATGCAAAATGGATGCATATGGAGCCTTATTAAAATGCTTGAGCTTGCCTGCCTTGGTGTATCATCAGAAATGGAATTCTAGTCTTACAGACATTTATTTGAATTCAAATAATTTTTACTTACAAATAGAGAAGTAGAAAATATAATTTTGGCACTAGACATTAATAACAACAAAAATCTGTGTGGCAAAACTCCTGGGTGGGTTCTGGTTGTAGTGATTGTCATTGCTTTATTTGCCTTCTGCTTTCAGTCATGACTGTCTTAGAAGTTTTGTGGGGACAGTGAGATTTGGTAGTAAATTTAAAGATGTTTTAGTCTTTTTTTAATCAAAATTCAGCGAGTTATGATTGACTTAGTGCTTTCACTAACCAGAAGTTCTGTTCAGGAATCAAAATACATGATGGTCATCCTGTAGTTTTGTGGGTACAGCTTCCTCCTACATCAGTCCTGTTTATGCTTCTATCACTGGTGACTTGTGTGCAGTATTACTTCTTCCTCTGAGCTTCAGAGCAGGCCATCTGCTTGCTGACCTAGCAAGAAGCTCGTTTTTTGGGGAAAACAGCATCGTTTTGTGAGACTTCAGTGCTGGAAACTTGTTACACCTTATATCCACTTAAGCTTTCCCATCTGTGCTATCAGCTGAAGTTGAGGGCCAAAGGCAGTACTGTCTTAAAAATAAAATTATTTTCAACTCGAATGTGAGAAGTTGTTGTTTCAGTAAGTGCAGATGAGAAAATGTGAAGCCCTGGATTTTGACAGTTCTTGCTGCGTTTTATTTTCAGAGCTCTATCTTCTTTCCACATGCTCTCAGTATTCTGGAATTGCTAAGCTCAACCCTTTCATGTGGAAGATCACACTGCAAAACTGCAATGGGTTCTGTTCCTTTTTTTAACTGGATCTCTTTGAGTTGGGAATCTTTATGGTAGGGTGGCTTGTCTGCCTTAGATGCTGTAGGACTGTTGGACACTGCTGAGATTCTGTACCCTGATTTCTCTGCTTCTTTCTGACTTCTTGGGGATTGATAGTACATCTAAGAGTCAGTCTTTTCTTCATCTCAACAGTTGGTTCTGTTGAAATGTTTTCCTGGGGTGTTTTTATTTGTTTTGTTTCATTCTGTGGAACTTTCTGCAGCCATTCTGCAAAAGTATTCATCTGCTTGCTATTGTTTAAAGGTTCAGAGTGACATCTTGTTTTAGGGCCTTTGCTTTGAAACATACTGGGGTAGTGAAATAGCTGAATTGATGTTTAACACTCCTTCTTAAGCTGTCATTTAAATTTCGTAGCAGTTTACAGGGAACACTTCATAGAAGTCTTCCAGCTTTCCAAAAGTGGTAGATGTTCCATGATGGTTTTTGAGGTAGAGGGGACATAGGGAATTCTTGAGTGTTTAAAATTCGTAGTAAGCTTAATGGAAACCTAGAAGGAGCGTGGATTTGTGGTTAATCAGAGTGTTCATGGAAAGCAAGAATAGCTTTCATTATTTTGAAAACTAGAAAGGTTTGTTACTTGTTAACATTCCTAAGATGTAGGTGAGTACCTGGACTATCAAAGCCCTTGGTGTGATTGCAAAAGGAAACTTGTGCACCTGCACAAAAAGACACACAAAAACATAATCAAATGTGGCATAAGGAAGCTCGCTGAATAATGCTGATAGATAGCTCTTTCATTTCACTGTTTTCTGGTATCTTTCTCCTTTAATGATCAGGTTTGCTGACAGTCAGGATTTGCTTCTGCTTTTGAGCTGGCAGGCTTAATGATGAAATATTTGAGATGAAAACGTAGTTTCTACTATGACTTACTCTCTGCTAGTTTTGAGCCTAGAGAAATTGGATGGCATGGAAACTATTCAACTTTTACTTCTAGGAAAATGTAGTAGTAGGGAGATGGGTTCTGTATGTGCTTCAAGAACCTGGGGTGACAGAACTGCCTGTTCTAGTGCTGTTCCTGTGTCATTTGAGAAAGGGAATTGGAGAGGCCGGGGCTGGCACTGCCAGATGGGATGGTATGTTAGAGCTGCTCAGGTCAGAGTTCACACAGAGCGCTTTGAAGAGACAGCTGTGTTGTGCTGTGGAGCTAAAATGTCTTTGAGATACACTCTAGTGAAAGCACAGGAGGAAAAAAACTAGTTAATCCATAACAACCCAAACTAGAAAATAAGTATTTAAGGCTTCTACCACTGAGTCACTTCTTCTACTCAAAGGGTTTGATAATTTCTGAAGGCTGGAAGTAAGCAAGGTGCTCTACCGGTTGAAGTACCTAATTAAGATGAGGTTATGAATCATAAATGAGAAATTAGCCTTCTGCTGAGCACATCTATGAGACACTTATTCATATTGCCATCATCTTTTTTGTTTGTACAAAGGTATTAATTATGTTGCTGGGACGTGAGGTGATTCAGGAAATGTTCCTGACATACAGGGCACTACAGGTTCTCACGTAAGGTTGAAATACCTGTTACACCTAGATGGGGGAAACTTTAGAGGGAGTTTTTGTTGCACAGCTAGCTTGTGAGCATCTGAATTGTTTGTGCAATTGAACCAATTTAGCATCTTTCTCCTGTTAGAATTTGAGACTTGCCCCATAAATGTAAAAGATTGTTACTATAAGGTACTGCTTTTTCTTTTAACTCTGCAGGTGCCTGGTTTCAGAGTTTGTCAAGTCTTTTAAGGTTTCCTAGGTAGTTTAATAAGAGTTCTAATATTTTATGGTTGGTTTGTTTCTTTTTTAAATATAAAATGAACACAGGCTAAGGTAGTGTCTTGATATTCCATACAGAAACAAATTGGGGAGGGACTATTTGTCAGGAAGTCTAGTGACAAGACGAGGGGGAATGGTTTTAAATTGGAAGAGGGGAGATTTGTATGAGATCTTAGGAAGAAGTTCTTTGCTGTGAGGGTGGTGAGGCACTGGAACAGGTTGCCCAGAGAAGCTGTGGCTGCCCCATCCCTGGAAGTGTTTAAGGCCAGGCTGGATGGGGCTTGGAGCAACCTGCTCTAGGGAGAGGTGTCCCTGCCCATGGCAGGGGGGTTGGAACTTGATGATCTTTAAGGTCCCTTCCAACTCTGACCATTCTATGATTCTATGAAATGTCAGGAGATATTACACATTTTTGAAGGAGGAAGAGCCTCGTGATTTATCTCTGTGTCATATTCTATGTTAGTACTTTTTCTGTAGTCTGTAAGTGTTAAGCAGTATGGAGATAGATGGTGTGATTGTTGAAGGTGATGGGCAACACAATTATTTTATCACTGCTTGCTGGCCCACTGGGTTGTTTTTAAGTGCTAGGAGATTCCTGACTGATTGGATTTAGTTTACACACAACTTGGCATAAGGGAAAATTGTAAAATATTTCCTATACCCTAAGAATGATAACTTTGTGTTATTGAAGGAAGAGCTAGCACTCTTAAATTGTTCTATGGAAAAAAAAACACCCCATAATATTAATTTCTCTTGAATAAAAGGATGTAACAAACAATACCTTTTGTGGGCTTTCTGTTTTTGCTGCTGCAGTCTGTAGCAGCAGTGGAGAGACAGCTAGTCATTTGTGCTCTGAGATCTCTGAGACTGTTGAAGCGTAACTGCAGGGGAGATACTTTGCTGACTTGTGGAAGGATGGGAATGCCAATTAAGAATTCACTGTAGTTAGTGTGTCTGGATATGCATCTGCTGAAGAATTTTCTTCTTCATTTCTTTTTTTTTAAAAGGAGAACATAATTTATTCTGGCTGTGATTCTGTTTTGTGCAAAATTTAGGTGATTTCCTTAGCCCTTCCTCCCCACTCTTCCCATCATGAGGTTTTCATTGCTGGATGCCTCAGCTGTAGTTGGCAGTACTCACCAGATCTGAACTTCCTGCTCTTGGATGGGACCTTCACCACCCTTTGTCAACTCGGTGCTGACAAGGAAGGACACTAAAGAAGGAAATGCTGAATTTTTAACTTGGATAAGAACAAAGTCTTACTTTGAGTTGAACTCAACCACTGGAAGAAAGAGAAGCAGAGCTGAAGCGTGCCTGCTGGCTGGATAATTTGAGTGTTGGTTATTTTGTTGTAACTTAATAATATACCTGTTGGTTTTCCCTCATCATGTTTCCCTGTGTTACCTTAGTCAGCTTCCTTAAGCCAGTCTTAATTTTTTGCACTCTACAAGCTGAGAGCAGAATGAATGAAGAACAGGTTTTCAAGTTATGCTGAAGTAGGAGTGAGGTGACGTAGTAACTGCCACCATGGAAATCCTGTGGAACTCATGGAGTCATGCCTAGGTGAAGCTTAAAACAGACAACATGGACAATGTGAAGAGATAGAAAGGAATGGAAGCCTTGGGGTGGAAATCCTTATTTTCCATTTACTGGTTATAATATCAGAGCTCTAGTTTGAAGAGAATTGTCCCTTTTGCTGTCAGTGGTAAGGTAGGGGGAATGTGCTGGGGTGCCTTTATGCATTTCTGTGCCATCTATATTTCCATCAGTGTAAACATCCCATACAGATACAGCATTTCTAGGGTGTTGAAGCTAAACAGTATGAAGTTGGGGTGTAGTGGGCTAGTTCAATCAGTTACAATCACTTGTAATATGAAAATAAAGTGAGTTTGAAATAGTCCCAATGTAAATTAAAACTCTTAATTCAAGATCCCACCTCTGAGGCTTTTTTCCCTAGCAATAGCAAGTTTTCAGTCTTGATCAGAAGCTGATTATTATAGTTTAGGAGGGAAGCTAAGAGATGATGAGGGCCAAACTGGGAAATAAGACTGACTTTGACTTACTCTGAGCGTTTCCTAAAGGATCACGTGTCGAAACATGCATCAGTCTGTTGGTAAAGAAGAGATTTCTCCCCTTCCTGCCTGAACCTTCACTTTTTTGACTCTCTCTTTGTTTTTCCTCTGACCAAGAAGAGTTCCCCTTCATCTTCTGAAATTGGGCAAATGACTTTGAATCAAATCAGCATGATATAGTTGAGGTGCCTGCAAGCACTGGTGTTTGTAGTTAAAAGGAGAATTTCAAAGCGTAAGCAGTAAACAAATGCCATGCTTTGTATGCATAGTACTGTTGTCTGTTTTAAAAGCTGTTGTTAAATTAGTCTAATGCTTACAAATATGGTAATATTACCACCTTTATGAAGGTATTGTATATCTTTTGAAGTCCATAAATGACAAGGTGGCAGTTGTTTTGGGGAACACATTTCCCAAAACTTAATGCTATGTCTGTTCCTTATCATCTTATTTCATTCCCTTACTTTCTGAATCTTACTGTCAACTTTGTTTCATTGTTGTCTTAAAAAAGGGAATGCTGGTTGGAGTTGTGATGTTTATCCCTAGAGAGCTAATGCATTTTTCAAGGTTTTATTTTGGAGGAAAGTCTCTCGTTCTACTTGAGGCTTTATTCAGATGATTCTTTTAAAAGCAGCTGTCTTTGTATTTCTGTTATCTTCTCTGGAATGAATACATCATAGAATCATAGAATGGTTAGAGTTGGAAGGGACCTTCAAGATCATCAAGTTCCAACCCCCCTGCCATGGGCAGGGACACCTCTCCCTAGAGCAGGTTGCTCCAAGCCCCATCCAGCCTGGCCTTAAACACTTCCAGGGATGGGGCAGCCACAGCTTCTCTGGGCAACCTGTTCCAGTGCCTCACCACCCTCACAGCAAAGAACTTCTTCCTAAGATCTCATCTAAATCTCCCCTCTTCCAATTTAAAACCATTACCCCTCGTCTTGTCACTAGACTTCCTGACCAAGAGTCCCTCCCCAGCTCTCTTGAAGTGAAGTTACTTGGCGTCATAATTATGCTACAGAAAGCTTGGAAAAAGTTGTTGGAGTTTCAAGCAAGCTATGTTCTTATTAGAAATCCATGTCTGAGATCTGAAGGGCATACAGATTTCATAACTGAGCCCAGCCAGAGTTGGATGTACCTGCTGAAACCCTTGCACAACTCCTGCTGTGAATGGGTCCGTTTGTCGGTGTGTTTGACAGCACATCACATGCAAGTCTTCAGACTGGCCAGGCAGTCTTTAGATTGCACCAGAGATTTGGCAATGCAGAGAAGGCTGATAGGCTTCCATTTGAAATGGTCCTAGCCCTGGGGGTTGCTGCTGCTTACTGCTAGAAAGGTGAAAAAGAAGCCTCATTTCTTTAGTGAACCAAATAACACCAGTAGCCTTGTCTGTACTGTGTTACTGAGTGGCTACAAGTCATTTGTGCCTCAATAACTTAGAAACAAGTTCTGCTGTGTCAGAGTTGAAGGCAAAGAGGGTTGGAGAAGCTGTTCTACAATCCACAGGTCTGGGTGTCTGCAGTGGGGTGTCCTATCCTGTGGAATTCTCTACTGTTAACACACGGAGGTTGTCAGTGCACTTTAATTTTCCCAATAGCAGCTGAAAGAAAGTACCCCTGGAGATGGTGCAGCGCTGCTCTTCTGTGGAGAAGCACTAATGTAAACTGTGGGCAGTCTGAACTTGACAGCTGTGCTGACAAACCAAAAAAAGATGCTTTTTGCACTAGACAGATGTCTAAGTGCTGGAAATTTTCCAGTGAGAAGCAGAAAAGCTTTATTCTTCCAGTATTTTCGTGTCACATGAAGTATGGTTTAAATGAAAGGAATGTTTTCAGATGGGGGGAATGTTATTGCAGGGCTTTTTTAGCATGCAGAGGATTAGCTTGCTAAGCACCTCTCTGAGTAACTAGATTCTACCAGTTGTACAGGAAAATTCTTGATGTTGTGAATAACGAGGATGGTGATTAAGGAAACTAGTTATTACTTTTAACTTCATTTGATATATTTGCATGACGCAAGTAGTGCCAGGATGTCTCCTGCCTTTGCATGTATTTTGTTAAAATATTTATCAAATATAGAGATGACATTCATTGATAACTTTTTTTTGAGTTACATTGTCAGAGATCTCATAGAAATAAACCCCAATTTTATTAAAAAAAAATACACACTATAGAAGATGGCTCTTTATAGCAGAAGCTGTACCTGGTGTACACAGGAATTTTTTCCTGGTAATTGCAGAAAATTCTTCTCTTGACGTTAAACTACAATTGGTTTTACAAACCCTTTTCCTTTTTTGAGGAAACTAATAGTCTGGGTTGGTTGGTTTGGGGGATTTTTTTGCACACACAGTGTTCCATGGCATCTTCCACTTTATATGTTTGAATCTTTGATGCTGTTAAAATCTGCTTGGATGTTGAAGACGATGTTTTTCATAGACAGTAAGTTAGGTTGATTCCTCTTTTCCTCACTATAGTGCAGGGCAGGAAGAACACTTAATCCCATGCTCATTTAGAGAACATGGTCAAGAATGGTTTGCTTATGCCTTGTCCAGATAAGTCCTGGACAGGCAGATAAGTCCTGGGCACACAGTTAACTATGTAAAGATGGACTAAGGGTTATGGCTGATAGTATTCCACCTGTTTATCCCTGCTGTTTTGTTGAGTGATAATGATGGGCATAAGTTTCATTTGTATTTCTTGAAGAGCTCCATGCTTTGAGAATTATTCCATTTGTGATCCCTGTGGTTATGCAGCTTATCTTAACTGGAGCTTCATTAGCAAACTACTACCTGCATCACCAAATTAAGGATAACAATGAAGCGTGTAGCACATGCCTAAATTTCATGCTGTATTTCACTATGCTGGATGAAGGATTTCTTTTCTCCTTTTTAGGTACTCTTCCACTCATCAAGATGGAAAGCTCAGATTCTAGTGATAAAGGAAACGTTGATCAATCAGAAGCACAACGTCAGAGTCAGCTGGATCGGTTGGACCGAGAAGAAGCTTTCTATCAGTTTGTAAACAACCTGAGTGAAGAGGACTACAGGCTCATGAGAGATAACAATTTGCTAGGAACACCAGGTAGGTAATGCTTGTGTACATCCAGCTTTCTAGAATTGCTTGTAGGCAACCTGTGTCATTTTCTGTTCTCCTGAAAGTTTCACCCATGTAGTTTGTGTGCTGCAGTTGTGTTCCATGGTAGGAAGTGGCTTCTTGCTGATTTGTGCATCCTGAAATTTGAGCAATCCCCTGACTAGTGGAGAGGGAGGTAGAGTGATGTGGATTCCTCAGATACAAAAAATCTAGTGTTTACACAACTTGGCAGGAAAACACAGAGCTGATCCAGTGCCACTTGTGGACCCTTGCACATTTTTGATCAAAAAGTAAGCATCTTAAACATCTGTGTGAAAGCTTTGTGCTGGTGAGGTTCGGTTTGTCACTAGGATGAGCAGTCTGCTGTGAGAGTCTGCATGGGGGGTTTATCTCAGTTTTCAATTGACTTACTCCTTTAAATTGACTCCTTATAGGATGATACCTAATTCATATCAGTTCTAATATAAAACATAGAATCATAGAATGGTCAGAGTTGGAAGGGACTTTAAAGATCATCAAGTTCCAACCCCCCTGCCCTGGGCGGGGACACCTCTCCCTAGAGCACGTTGCTCCAAGCCCCATCCAACCTGGCCTTAACACTTCCAGGGATGGGGCATCAACAACTTCCCTGGGCAACCTGTTCCAGTGCCTCACCACCCTCACAGCAAAGAACTTCTTCCTAATATCTCATCTCAATCTCCCCTCTTCCAATTTAAAACCATTCCCCCCTCGTCCTGTCACTAGACTTCCTGACCAAGAGTCCCTCCCCAGCTCTCCTGTAGGCTCCCTTCAGAATGACTTCAACTAATTTAAATCTCTTTTTTTTTTTTTCATGCTTGTGAAGGTGTTATCTTAAATATTTTACCCTGGACAGCCATTTCATTGGGATAGGATGCTGAAAATTGCTGATAGATTGTAGAGGGTACAGAACCAGAAAGCACATCTGTCTTGAATAGGTTGAAACTGTTGGATCTTTCAGCTTCAGCAAAACTTACCTGGGACAATGGTGCTGAAGTCTCCTGAACTTCCCCACAGCAACCTGTTTGGCAGTCTCCTTATGGCAGGATTTAATTAGGAAAAACAAAAAAGACAAGCAGTGGCTTGTACCTTCTTTAGAAGCTTTTGATAATGCTTGCCATACTTATGATTTGGAAATATTTTTGGAAAATTGTGCTTATTTTCTAAGGTGAAATTACTGAAGAAGAGTTGCTGAGAAGGCTACACCAAGTTAAAGAAGGTCCGCCACAGCAAAACAGTGATGAGAATAGAGGTATATACAGTATTTGTGAAAACTCTTAACTTTAGCACCCCATACGGACCTTAACTTGAGTGCAGGAGTGGAACAAGTTAAGCCTAGGCAGGTACAAGGTGAGCTTTGTTTTAAACCTAAGTGACCCTTATGTCTGATATCTGCTGCAGAGGTCAGTTTGGGACAGATTTCACTCCTAACATTTCTGTTCCTTGCATCAAGATGAAGTTTCATTGAGGTTTCTTTCTTTTTTTAAACTTATTTGAGATTGCCTTCCTGTCTGCTTCCCTCCTTTTGGCAATCCCTCTTTTTAATGCAACGTTCTGCCCTTCCAAAGATGTTTTATTGCTTTTGTTGTCACCTTTCTGTAGAGATTGGTGGAAGATGCTTGGAGCTTACCCTTGGGTTTCATTCTTTAGTGAAGTAGATTTTCTCTAAAGCCATTATTCAAGTGAAGGGTCGGGACAAACTTAGTTCTTTCTTTAGCCGTTGATAGATCAATTAATTGTTTTGAAAGGAAAACACAGAATATTGATGTGTTATGACACCTGAAATGTGACTTTCCATTTCCTTATGATAAAGAACTGTGTTATTTTAATGACTTGTTCATTATGTGATGGCTGCAACCTATCTCCATATTATACAAAAGTCCACTCCTGCTCCCTCAAAAGAGCTTTGGTAGATAAGAATTGTGAAGCTAAATGTGTAGGACTTGCTAGGAGTAAGCACTTCTGAATTGTCACTTGTTAAACCAAGCAATTATGTTCTTGGAAAAATTCACTCCCAAACCAGCTCAGTGCTCTAATTTTGGTAGTTCCCTGTCTTTTTTTCACAGGTGCAGAGTCTGCAGAAGATGTTTCAAATGGAGATTCTATAATAGACTGGCTTAATTCAGTCCGACAGACTGGGAACACGACACGGAGCGGGCAGCGAGGCAACCAGTCTTGGAGAGCGGTGAGCCGGACTAATCCCAATAGTGGTGACTTCAGATTCAGTTTGGAAATAAATGTCAACCGGAATAATGGGAACACGAATCCAGAAACTGAGAACGAGCCATCTGTAGAGCCTTCCAGCGGGGAGGATTTGGAAACCAGCCAAAGTGACTCTGAAATTCCAAGGTCTGAATCGCCATCCGTAAGGCAGCCTGGATCAGAGAGGAGCACTTCGGAGGAGCTAACAACCGAGGAAGCTTCCCCTCCTAGAGGGCAGAGGAGAGCCAGAAGTAGGAGTCCGGAACAGCGGAGAACGCGGGCTAGGACTGATAGAAGTAGGTCACCTATTAATCCAGTGAGTGAGGCTCCTCGCAGGTCTCATCACAACACGTCATCTCAAACGCTGGACCACTCCTCAGCGAATGAAGCTGAGGGAAGCTCTAGAACTAGGCAGCACGTGACCTTAAGGCAGCACACGGTGGGGACTGAGGTGCCAAGTGAAAACCCAGTTCTGTTTTCCACCCCCGAAACAAGACCTGTTCCTCAAGCAGCAGGTTCTTCGGAAACTAACGGCGCCGGGGAATCCGCAACCCCTGGTCAGAGGCCTCCTACCATAGTGCTGGATCTTCAGGTGAGAAGAGTTCGTCCAGGAGAATACCGGCAAAGGGACAGCATAGCCAACAGAACTCGGTCCAGGTCCCAGACTCCCAACAACACCGTCACCTACGAGAGCGAGCGGGGAGGGTTTAGGCGCACGTTTTCCCGTTCGGAACGGGCTGGAGTGAGAACTTACGTCAGTACCATCAGGATTCCCATCCGTAGGATCTTAAACACAGGCTTGAGCGAGACTACATCGGTTGCCATCCAGACTATGCTGAGGCAGATCATGACAGGCTTCGGGGAGCTGAGTTACTTCATGTATAGCGATAGCGATGCAGATCCTAGTGGCCCCACTCCAAACCAGAACGTGGATGCTCCCGAGCCACAGAACGGAGGCGGCGGAACTTCAAGCAACGAAAATACAGATGTTAGCTCAGGGGAGGTGTATGAAGGTGGCAATGAAGGAGGCTCAACATCTGGTGCCAGACGGGAAGGTCGGAATACGAGGGGATCAGTCACTTTTGAAGAAAGCGGTTCTCTACCGTTCCTTAGCCTGGCACAGTTTTTCCTCCTAAACGAAGACGACGACGACCAACCAAGAGGACTCACCAAAGAACAAATTGACAACCTAGCCATGAGGAATTTTGGTGAGAGCGATGCTCTGAAAACCTGTAGTGTGTGCATTACAGAGTACACGGAAGGCAACAAGCTCCGGAAATTGCCTTGTTCTCACGAGTATCACGTCCACTGCATCGACCGCTGGTTATCCGAGAATTCCACCTGTCCCATTTGCCGCAGAGCCGTCTTAGCTTCTGGTAACAGGGAGAGCGTTGTCTAAAGGAGATCTGAAACAGCTGGTGTGATAGTGATGGGCAAAGAAGTCACTTCCTTTATGGCCACTTTTTGAGTGGTACCTCAATGTATAATAATAATTACTCGGAGTGAATCTTCCTTCATGAAAAGCGTTTTCTCGCAATCCAAGCTTTTCAAATTGGAAAATTTCTTTCTTTAATTAGGGTTTTCAAGAATCTAGTCAGTTTGGGTGGTAAATTTCGCTTGTCCAAAGACATCTTCCCACTTAAATTTTCTTTTTTTTTTTTTCTTTGTGAAGAGTTTTAAGTTCTTTCCCCCCATCCCAGTCCAATAAAGGTTTTGTCCTCAAGATCGTGCTTACGAGGAGTTCTTCCAGAAGTCATCCCGTGAGTCATAGGGGAATTTTTGCAGGAAATCCCAACTCTCTGAAAAAAGAATTTGAACTTAATTGCACACTTGAACATACTTTTAATTTTTGTACTGGGTTAATATTGGACATGCCTGTGTAAATAACACTAATGTTAGCCCTTTCCCCATCACTATGGCACGCTGTAGGATGAGCTGTTAGCTTAACTTGGGCTATTTATCTCGTTGTGGAAATATAAGAAGTTGCCTATGCTTGTTTAAATAATAAAAAGACAAAAAGAAAAAACCAATCTGTTTTCCAATTGTAAAGCTTTTTTTTGTAGGAGCTCAGTACTTTTCCAATGCACTGTTGTACTAACGCATTTCAGAATTAAAAATGTACCATGCTTAGAAATCCAGGGTGCTTTTCCTACAAAACTCCACCACACGGAGAGCAAACTAAATCCGAGGGAGCTGCTTTTGTGACTGTGTACCTGTCAGGAGCAGTGCATATCTGTACTATTTATGTGAACAGCTGCTGTAATATAAAACCAGTTGAATTAGACATCTTAATTGCATTAAAAAGGAAAAAAAAAAAAGGAGATGAAATGTTATAATTGCAGTGGTTTGGCTCAGAAATGCCACCAAAAAAGCTGATAAAAGTTAAAAACTGTTCCAGTGGCTGCTTGTTTCTTGGTGTGGGTGCTGATTGGGAGGAATACAAGCTGGTGTGTGCTGGTTTGTGCCCAGTTTTGCTTTCGATTGTTGGGGCATCTCAGTGTTAACTATTCAGCAGAGGAGTAGTGACAGGTTTGTTTGGGGTTTGTTTTTTAGTTTTTCTTCCCCACCAGCTTCAACTGTATTTTGTGTAACCTCTGGATCACGGTGTTGCCTCCAGTGTAGGTAACTTCAGGCTCCAGTGCCACTGAAAAATAACTAAAGTATTAAACAAAGGAAATTATTAGAGTGTTAGGTTAAATTTGAACATTATGGGAGTACACTTAATGCGTTGCTGATTCTAAGAATAACATTAAAACCCCAGAGAACTCCTATTCCTATTGCTTAGATTAAAATGAGTTGAATTAAGCGTGTTGAAAGGGAGAATTTGGGGATGTACCCCGGCTCTCCTCAGTGTCGGGGGAAAACAACCTTCTCCTCAGTGCCCCCTTCTTTGTTTCATTCTGTGCTGAGTTCATTTTCTAGCTTACACGTGCTCCAGGGAAGGCAACATTTATTTGGGCTCCAGGACAGTCGTTCTGAAGGAATATGAACTGCTCTTGCTGGCTGTGTGGGAAATGTTTCAATGACAAAACCAAAGCTGGCCTATCTCTTTTTTTTTGTTTGTTTTTTCCTGATTAAAACACATTTTTAGTGTCTTAAGTGGTGGTTGCATAAACTCTAGTCTCTGCTCTAAGCAATTTTAAGGTCTCAGCAGCTAGTTAAGGATTCCAGAGTGCCTCAAAAGTCTGATTTGATTTGATTTGACTTGATTTTTTCCTACATGGATGTTTTGTGGTGGTCAGTTCAGTGGGAAACCCTGGGTAGCTCCTGAACTCGTTTTCCTCCCGGTGGGACGCACCGTGGTGGAGGAGGGCATACGTGTGTTCATTTTGAAGAGAAGAAGAAAGAAGCTCATGGGTTTGATTTTCTTTTTCCTATCTGCAATTCACTATGGATTTCAGGTGCTGGATTCTCTCTGTCAAAATTTCCTCAAGAAAATCACGCTTCTGCCTTTCTTCCCATAGCCCTCACGTAGCAAGCGTGTGCTGTGGGTTGTGGTTTCCAGTAGCCTTACTGGAGTGTAGAATTAAAAGGGAAAACAAAATCACCCAAAAACCTTTCCATGTGAATTCTGTGTTAGATTTTGAAAGCCTGATGTGCAGCTCTGAGGACTAAAGCTGGTACCCAGAAGGAGAGGAGGCTGCTAGTGCTGACTCAGCTCATTTCAATGCGATTTTCTTTCTCATGATCCAAGTTCTCCAGTTTGTGATGGTAGAATCCACTTTGCCCTTTTGTTACAGCTTACCAGTGGCATGCCTTAACATCCCATCTTTCTGTAACAACAGCAACTAATAAACTGTTGGAGGTTTCCCAAATGGGACCGAGAACAAATAATTTAAACCTGGATGGGGAGGCCTTGCATTTCCTGGATGATTTATAACGCCTTTCCCACCACCTGAGCTCGCTGAAGGGGTCGAGGGTTCGTTGCCTGAAATTAAATTCCTGATGCAGCAAAGACCTTTACGTGGCCGAGTCATCTGTCAGCCTCCCTGGTAATTTGATTTCTGGTCTTTCAAAGTTAGGATGGAGTTAGGAAAAGCCGGTATTAACACTTCAGCTGCTAACAACAATCTGGAAGGCACTAATAAGCTTCACAATTAGCCTGATTTTGGTATCGAGCGTGGGTGTTTGGCACTTCCCTCAGTTTGTTTTCTTGGTGTTGAGGGGTGCAGGTACTGAAGTGATGTTTGCAGCCGTAGGAAGGGTTAAAATGACTAATTTTGTGCTTTTCCAAGGCCTGATGGTGCAGAAGAGGCAGGGCTGGCCCTGCTCCGCTGCCGGGCTCGCAGTGCCACCCTGTGGGAGCCTCAGCCTTCAGAGCGGGATCACTCCCATCTCCCTTGGAGCCACAGGGTTTATTTCACATTCAATACTTCACTTATTTTATTTTTGAAGGAGATTCCCTGTTAACTGCCTGCCTCTGGAGTTATCGGGGGGGATTTTTCCCATTGCAACCCCCCCAGGCTCCTGTTGTGAGTCTGTGTGAGCCGAATTCCTTCCTGGCAGGACAGACTCGCGGTGCCTCCACGGGGAAGCAATTCCAGCAGTCATGAGGCCAAAACCTAGAAAAAACACAGAGTATTTTGTATTTAAGAGTGCATTTGGTAGTTTAACTGCATTGTTGAACTGATAGAGAGTTGTGGGTGCTTTTTTATTTGATTTTCTTTTTAATTGGGACTTTACCCATTAGGAGACTGAGGAGTTATTCCCGGTGTTTGTTCGATTTCCCTTTCACACGTGCTTTTTTATTTCTTTGAACAAGTTGGGGTGGGTTTTTTTGGCAAAGAAAAGTTAATGATTTCTTTTTAAAATTATTTGATGGGTACCACATGCCTAGAAATTACTCATTAAAAGTTTCGAGAGGGTTCTGTCGGAGCTTTGGTGAGCAACTGGTGCCCTGAGACTGCAGCTCTTTGGAGGAGCTGTAATTGTCCCTTGTGTGGACTTGCAAAGTTGGCACAACGGACCTTGATGACTCTCAGTCCCCTTTCCTGTCTCTTGCTGGGGTTATGCAAATGTGGAGAGTCCAAAGGACTCTTTCCCTGGTGGATCTGAGTCGATGTTTGTCTTGAAATGGGTCCTACACGCCGAGAGGGTTCCCTGTAACTGAGGGAAGATGAGAAATGCAGTTGAGGTTGAACCATCACCATCATTTTCTGGCTTGTAGCAGTGCAACAAGGTGGGCTTCTCAGCTTCCCAGCATGATCTTCACCGTCACGCTGTCCCACAAAGCTTCATCCTGGGGGTTTAGCCTTGATTTTGGGATCTTTTATTAATGGAAATACCCGATGCTTGGGTTTGGTGGAAATCTCTGCCCGCTCCTCTGCCTTCTCCCAGGAGGAGGTGCTTGGGAGGAGGGCTGGCTTGCAGCCACCTGCAGGGAATTTGTAACAAATTTAGAAATATTTCCAACCTTTAGGTACACTGGGCCTTTTTGTTTGTTTCTCCTTGGCTGGGGAGGGAAGAAGGAGGGCGAAGAGACAGAATCAGTGGTGACTTATCCAAAGTACCTATGAGCTGCGGCGTGTTTAAGAAGAAAAGCAGTTTGCTTCTGTTACACCAGGGCTTCCCGACCTCTTTTTTTTTGATACGACATCTCTTTTTTGGATTTGCTTTGATTCTTTTATCCGGTTTTATTCCCTTAAGCCAAAATACCCGAGACCCCTTCCTGAGTTTGACTCTCTGCTGGTAAGGCTGGTGGTTGGGAAGCCCCGAATTCAGCTGGGAATGTAAGTTTTCTTTTTCTTTCCCCTTTTTTTTTACTTCTTTCCCCCTTTTTTTTCCCATACTGTGCTTTCCATCTGTTTATACTGGACTTGTTTCCTACGAAATGGTACTCTGAGGTTCATCGGGTGGCAGCTGGAGCAGGTTGGGTAGCTAACGGTTAGGAGGAGTTTGTTCCCTGTGTAAGATGTCATGCTGCAAGTTTCAATAGACTCAATAAAATGCATGAAGCCTTCCATTTTGTCCTTGATCATCACTCCTTGGGTTTAAACTCTCCTCCACGGTGGGAAGGCGCTGGAGTAAAGGATGGTGGACGTGGCAGGAATTTGTTTTCCTTCCTTTTCCCTCGAGGCTGGGCAGAAAGGGAAGAACCAGAATGGTGCAGAGTTAAACTTCTCGGGAGAATTTATTGCCCCCTTAGTATGGAAAACCAAAGCAATAAATCTCACCGTGTCCCAGATTTCTCCGTGGACAATGTGGGATACCAAAGCTGTGTCTGGAAGTTGTCTCTCAAGGAGAAATTGTGACTTCTTACAGGTGCCCATCAGAACCAGGACCTGGTGGCCGGGGCTGGTGGGGCTGAGTCTGGGAATCAGTGATGCTCACGAGCAGCTCTCACATATGGCTGAAAGCTTCATCCTAAAATTAGTAGCTGCTGTACGTGCAAGTGCTTCCTTGAGTGGGAAGGAAATTTTTGTAGGGTGTGGGGAGCTGTCTTTGTTATGGATGCTTCCCTCACCTCGGCTCCGTCCCCTGAGTAGGAAGCGGGAACCGCTCCCCATGCTGGGCATGATGGAACAAAAGGAGGGGTAGGAAGGTGATGGGTGGCTTGAAAACACACAGCACCTGGTGTTTTGGGTGCTGGGGTGGTGGGTAGTTCCGTGGCTGATGATCCACAGCGCAGGGAGTGATGCTCCTGGTGGGTAAGGAGGAGAGTCCTCACTTTGAGGGTGGCAGAGCCCTGGAAGAGGTTGCCCAGAGAGGTGGTGGTATTTCCAGCTCTGGAGACACTCCAACCCACCTGGACACGTTCCTGTGGGACCTGCTCTGGGTGGACCTGCTGTGGCAGGAGCTTGGACTAGATGATCTCCAGAAGTCCCTTCCAACCCCATTATCATTCTGTGACTGAGAGTTTTGGGCTTCTCCAGGGGTGCCTTGAGTTAATTCTGCTTCAGCTTCACCCTCTGTGGGGAGAGCTCTTGGATAAGGGCATTTCCCCTGCCTCCTCCCCATTCCCACATGCCTCCTCTTGAGCTCCATGGTCTGTCTTGCTCTGCAAGTGCACAGTTTAGTCTGAAATTGAGTCTTTATTTTTAACTTTTATTTCAGTGGCTTCCCTTAGGGTTCCCACCAGGAGCTCTTTGCCAGGTCACCGGCATCTCCCTGTCGGAAACCCTTCGGTTTGGGTAGCCCTTGCTTTTGTTCCTTCAAAACTGTCCACCAACCCCCAAACTACTCCAAAGAGTCCAAACCAGCCTCGGGGTACGTATGTGCATGACTTCATCCCACTGTTTGTTTTCTTTAATATATTTGAGGTCTTTGTTCTGGCCTGGAGAACTTTCTATAACCTTGTTCCTCCCTCTCGGTGCTTGGACCCTGGAGCTCGTTGCCTTGTCCTGCTCCTCCCTTCAGGGTGTATTTCCATGGCAGATCCAGACCTTCTCAGGGGCTGATGTTTGACTGCTGGTTGGGAGGAGAAAGGTGGTGTTTGGCCAATCTGTCCACCCCTGGAGGGATGGGGGTGCAGGAATAACTGCGTTTGGGGGCTCCTCACCTTCAAAAGGGCTCTTCTGACCCCTCCTCAGTGGGATGGAGTGTTTGGGAATAAAGATGGGGAGAAAAGCAAAGGCTGGTGGCTGCTTGCTTGCCTTTCCCAGCTGTTTCAAGTGGGATTGAACCTGTTTCAGGGCTTTTCATACAATGAATCTGAACTCAGCTCTGTTGTGGCTCCCTAAACCCTTACAATAAAGTTATATAGGGGAAGCTAAACCCACTTTTTAGTCTTAAACTGGAGGGGCATTGTCTCTGGCGCTAATGAGATGCTGGTGCTGCATGCTCCAACTGTTCCCCTGAATCCCTGTTAAGCCAAGCATGTGAAAATCCAGGCGTCAAGTCCTCCTCAGCAATGATTACTTCATAAAACAGGAGTCAACTCATATTTGCTGAGGGTTTCTTTGAGTTTTGGCACCCAACGTTTTCCAGGGCCTGGGGTTTTCAAGGAAAAAGCTTTTGAGGCAGCATCCTTGGGGTGGCATCTCCAGAGCTGGACGGGGACCGTGGAACCAGGAGGGGATCTGATGGGCTCCTGGTTGCCAGCAGACAACTGGTTGGCTTTGGCACTGGTTGGATTTCTCAGGATGGATTTGCAGAATGTGATTTCTCCAGACTGAAAGGCTGGGATTGCTGGGACTCTTAAGCCTGGAGAAGGTTGAGGAGAGACCTTATTAATGCTCACAAGTATCTGAAGGGTGGGTTGAAAGAAGATGGAGCTGGACTCTTCTCAGTGGTTCCCAGTGACAGGATGGGGGGAAACAGGCACAAGCTGGAACACGGGAAGTCCCATTCGAATATGAGGAGGAACTTCTTTGGGGTGAGGGTGGCAGAGCCCTGGCAGAGGCTGCCCAGGGAGGGTGCGGAGTCCCCTTCTCTGGAAACCTTCAAGCCCCACCTGGATGCAGCCCTGAGGGATGTGCTCTGGGCAACTCTGCTTTAGCAGGGGAGTTGGGCTGGATGGTCTCTAGAGGTCCCTTCCAACCCAGACAATTCCCTGATTCAAGTTTGAGGTAGGTGGATTTTTTTTCCCCTGGAGCAGCAACTCTGCTTGTTGTGATGGGTCCTGTATGAAGTGCCATGAAGGAAAAAACTCCTGGCTTGGGTTTTTTTGGCTTTAATACCCTCTCTAGTCTCCTTTCACAGCAGTGAAACACCCTTGATAACACCGCCCGAGACTGAAACCTCACAATTTGTCCTGCGTCTTGCAGAGCCAGACCTTTCCTGCAGGCTGGCTGGTGGTTTGGTTGATGCTGGAGGGGTCACAGGCATTAAACCCCTTGAAATTAAGGCTTTTCAGGAGCCCAAGGGGTTCATCTCCTGAATCCAGAGCAGGGATGTGTCCTGAGATACAAACTGAGGTGGGACCACCTCAACATTGCTCATGCTGGGCAGGTGAAAGGCAGGAAAATATCCCAGTGGAAGAAATAGTTTCATCTCTGTGGGTACTGCTGACTTCTAAATAAATCCTAAATAAACTTGGAAATGAGTCAGCCTTGACTAGTGGCACCTTTGGGATGATCTTGCTTTAGTTTGGAAAGATGGAGCTGAAGAAACTGAACTGCTTCTAGAAAGGGGAAGGCTGGTTAAAGCCCTGGAAGCCGGTTGCGGTTGGTTGGTGTCCAGGCAGCACTGCTTGTCCACTTGGTGTGGCCAGGAGGGAAGCAGGGGGCTGGGAAATGATGGAAAGGGATGCAGGGATGAAGGAGAGAAGAGGGGAAGGGAATTGGGAGGTGGATTAAACTGAAG
>VXBW01000285.1:177769-201254 GCA_013400375.1 Thinocorus orbignyianus | reverse complement strand
ATATATTATTTTTTTAATTCTTTTTCCCTCCTTTGCTTTGCCCTGCTGCCAGTATCAAGCAGTTTCCCATCTCACATTTTAAAAGGCCCCCAAAAACCCAACCTGAAGGAAAGGAATCGCATCCCAAGCTCACCCCAGTGCTCAGCCCTAGCTGCACCCTGATTATTCTCCTTTCCTCCCCAGCGTCCTTGCACCCAGACACCCCATTCCGGGAGTTGTGGGGTCCCATAACCCATCCCTTACCCCCCAGCTCGGTGCCACCCTCCCTGAGCAACAGCCCTGCCAAGCCTGGGTGCGGCTGAACAGCCCTGGGAAAAAGAGTTTTTTCCAAATTCTTGCTTTAAATCATGACAGCAAAGCAAGAACAGATCAGCATTTAGAGGCCAAGATGATTGGAAATTAGTTCCTGCCACTCGTCGCCGCAGCCTTCAAAGGACTTGCAGACGGGGTGATTTTTTTTCCTGCGGTGCTTTTTTTTTTCTTTTTCTTTCTTTTTTCTTGGAGGATTATAACATTAAAAGTCCTGCAAAAAAGAAAACAGATGGAGAAGATGACAATGAAAGAAAACAAGCCCAGCCCAGAGCCCGCGGGGAGAGGAGCAGGCTGGGCACAGCGTGAGGCCGCGGCCTCCAAAGGCCCAGTAACCACTGCAGGACATCAGCCTCGCCCAATAACAACCACACACATATATATTTAGGCATGTATATATGTGTATAAATTAAAAAAAACCCAACTAAATGTAACTATAGATATTATATATGCCATTCATTTTTATCTATCTAAAATACAGAGGTAATTTACAGCTAGTCAACCAAAGCAAAGCGTCGCCATGTGGTTCACATTTCATGTATAAAACAAACACGTGAATTTGGCATTTTGCAACTACAAATGTCAATGATTACGCATAATCCGCTCGGTTTAATCCATAATATTTCAATTTTAATGCATGAATAGATGCATAAATACTTGGCTATTGTGTTATAGTCATGAAAAAAACCCCTCCCCTTTATTTTGTTGTTGTTGTTGTGGCTTGGTTTGGTCTTTTCTAGTTTGGTCTTTTCTAGTTTGGTGCCTTTATATTGAAAAACTCGGGGTTTTGCCCTGATACCAAATACCTTTATTTTTCCCCCTCTACTTTTCCAACTTTTTGGGCCAGATGCAGAATGCTGAGTGGAGAGGGGTGGTGCTGCTGCTCCGTGCTCGGGGCTCAGCAGCGAGGCTGAGCGGGGATTCCCAATGGGCACGTGCACAAACACACCTATGGAGATACATATATATAGATATATATATATGTATATGTATATATTTGTTTATTTATATGAAATTTATGGAGATGGCCTGCCTTGATCTGATGCTCTTTGGGGCCTCGGGGAGCAGCTGGGCACTATCCCCCCACTACTTCAACCTTCATTTTTATCACGTACCCCAAGCCCCCCCCAAATCTTCAGCCATCCCAAGAATATCCTAATATTAGGCTGAGATTGTTTTTTGGGTTTTTTTCTCAGTGCTTTCCACTCCCAGGAATGGATGCAGCATTTCCTCCCCTTGCTCTGTCCCTGCATGCACGGCACGAAGTCCTCCTCTGAGGAGCTCCTTACTGTTGTCTCATCATTCCCTTTGAATCTTTATTTACCACCTCTTACCTCCTGGTGCGTTCGTTTTAAATACTATTTGCAGTAAATATCCCCCGACTTGAAAAAGGATTGAGATGATAGGCATTTAAAAAAAAAAAAAAAAAAAAAAAAAAACGCCTGAGCTATATAAAATTAATGCATATGTCAGCTTTCATCTAATGTCAATTAAAGCACCTCGTGTAAACACATCATTAATATCAAGCCCTTGATAAAAGCCCTGTTTTCAGTGTTTCACAGCCACAGTAACCTCACTTATGAATAATCACCCCCGGTGTTTCCCACCCTCAACCCTCCCATCCCTGCACTTACTGACAAAAAAAGATTTGCTCTCCCGTGGCCAGCGCTAACGCCGTGTCCCTGAATCGCTGCCAAAGGGAAGAAATAGTAAATAATACTAATAATTAAACAAAAAAAGCCCTGGTGCTGTCCCTGTGTGAGGGTCCCCACGGATCCACAGCCCCCCGAAGATGCTGGTTGATAAAAGCCAAAGCTGTGCCCAGGGAAACCCATCTGGGGTCCCTTTGGGCACTGAGATGCTCTCAGAGATCGATTTCTTTATTAATTGCAATGTTTGATGCCTTGCTTGGGACAAAAACCATCCTCCACCTCCAGCTTTCACCCCTCTGCTTCCCATCAGGAACTTCTTCTCCCCCATTAAGCACCGGGACCCCGGCACAGACTTTCCTCAAGGTGTATGAAAGACTTGGTAAAAATAATTAATTCCTGTGCTAAACTGCCACCTCTCCACCCTCTTTTCACTTCACATCCCAAGTGGGCAGAGGATCAGCAGCAGTTGGGAAAGTCACTGAGAGATCAGCACCTGCAACTGGCCCCGGGGAGAGGAAAGCTGGTGAGACACAGGCACGTGAAACCCCTTTTCTGTTTAAACTGGTTTTATTCTACACAATTTTTTTTTTAAACAACATTCATAAAACATTAATTACAAAAAAAAATGTGCTAATATGGGGTAGGGTTTGTTTTTTTCTTTTTAATATACCAGCAATCAGAAATTCACATTTTGAAAGGATAGGTCATACTTTGAAGACATACATTCAAATATTTTACTTCCAGATACAAAATTTTAAGGGAATATAAATCACTTACAAGGAGCAGATGTCCAAAAAAAAAAATAAAAAAACCCCCCAAAACAACAAAAGAAATAATAATTTTAGACTTCAGAGTCAGCCTACTGCATCAGATTGAGTGTTTGCTTTCACGTTGTTGGTTCTGCTGGTCTGCCCAGGGTGCCCAGCATCCCCAGGCACCTCGCAGGACCGGGTTTGGAGCCACAGGGGGCTCCTGCCGAGCCAGAACTGGGAGCACAGTGAAAAGAAAAATGAGTTTGTGAAGCTATTAATGATGCTTGCAGCCTTTTACCGAGTCGTTCTAGTGGGTACAGACACTGTGAGGGTGAGCGTTACCGGCACATCGGCAGGGCAAAGCAATGTATCCCAACCCAAAAGCTGGTGGGAGGGATTTTTTTCCATCGTGATGGAGCTAATGTTGATGTGATGGCCCCTGGAGAGCAGCAGGGTTGGAGAAAGGCACGGTATCGGGACCCACTAACAAGGGGAGATGGCAGCAGGCTTGGATGTCCTGCTTTAAAAACAAGCCTTCTCATGAGTTACCCGAAACAGCCAAAATTCAAGCCTCCACCCCGGTGCACTGATGTGGAGTCGGCTCCAAAATCCACCCATCCAAAAGAAAATATTTGGCTTCATCCCGCTGGATTTCAGGGCAGGGGAGGGGGAATAGGGTCATTTCCTAATTGCCCCTCGCCTCCCCCCAAAAAAAATCCTGTCTCCAGCTTTAGTGGATTCAACTGGCTGAAACAGGATATGCTGGGAAAGTTCAGGCCTCGAGAAATCATGTTCTTTCCCAAAACGATTGGATTGAATGCACTCGGCAGCCAAAAAAGCCAAGGGCATTCAGGCAATCTGGCCCTCACCAAACCAGAAGCAGAGCATCAACACCACGGAAAAACCTGCTCCAGTAAACAACTCGTCTTACATGCCACGATTAAAAATGCACAAAACAAACCAAAAAAAAAAGCTTCATTCCTTAGTAAAACAGACACTAAGTCTTGTCTCTAACGCTACGGTTAAGAGCTACGCTTGCCTTGCTGGTTGGAGGTCATGTAGGGTGAGTTTTGGGAAGTATATTACAAAAAAGAGGAGAAACTGTCATAGAATCATAGAATCACAGAATGGTTTGGGTTGGAAGGGGCCTCAAAGACCATCCAGTTCCAACCCCCTGCCCTGGGCAGTGACACCTCCCACCACACCAGGTTGCTCCAAGCCCCATCCAGCCTGGCCTTGACCCCCTCCAGGGATGGGCAGCCACAGCTTCTCTGGGCAACCTGTTCCAGTGCCTCACCACCCTCACAGCAAAGAATTTCTTCCTAATAAACTTTGGAAGTTCAAAACCTCCTTCCAAAACCATGTTTTTGCAGAAAACAGGAGAGACTATGGGGCTTTCTTCTTCTGGCTTACCTCCTCCCAAACCCCATGCCCATGATCGGCTGTGTCTCTGTTTTGCTGCTGCGGTGGCACGGGGAGGAGGTGATATGAGGGCACTGGCAGCATCTGTCCTTGCAACGTTTAGCAGAAATAAATCAACAACCCCCCCCCTCCTCGCCCCCAAAAGGGGTTGTGCAGGGTGAACCCGCCAAATCCCAGCGATAACCTTCCTGTCACCAGGACTAAAGTCCACAGAGCCACCGTGCCAAGCTGATAAAACGCCCAGAGCCACAGTCACCCCTCTGGCCATGGGAAGGGTCACCTCTGCAGCTGTCCCCAGGGTTCAGTCACATGAAAAACCCACTCAGAGCTGCTCGGGGACAGCAGCTCAACCCATCCTCACATCTATTTTCTTTCCAAGGGCTCTCAAAAAGAAGGGAAATGTCTTTACTTTGGTTCGTTGGTTGCCGGTGGAGCTCCTCTACAGACTGGCTCCATCCCCAACCAGCATTACGCAGAGGACATTGGAGGAGTATTTAAGGAGCACTTGTTAATCACATCATTCTCCCCAGAGGTTCCAAGGGAGGCCTGGATTTAGACCAAAGTGCCCAAAAGCGCTGCCCAAGTGTGGGTTTCCGTGGCAGAAAGGCAGCAGCTCCGGCGGCAGGAGGGGGCTGCCCCGCTTGCCTTGGCAAAGGAGACGGGGCTTTCAAAGTCATTCCAGTTTTCTGCTTCCAGCTGGATCAGGAGAGGTAAACTCTGCCAGCGTGAAAATTATTGAAGCTAAAATAACCAAGGTAACCTCCAAACAAAACTCTGTTGGGTACAGAGGCACGTGAAAGCCAATAATGGTTTGCAGTGAAGGATGAGGGGACAGCAAGGGCCTCAGGTGGATCTGTCCCTCTACATCCAGAGGATTTGGTCCAAGTTCACCTCGTTACTCCAAAGACTGTGTGGCCACATAGAGATGAGGTGTCAGCCAGGCTTGAAATCCACCCTAAGCCTCCTGAGATGCTGAACCAGAGAGCTCTGAGGAAGCACAGACGAGATCCTCAGCACCAAACCAGACCGCCCAGAACAAATCCTTCTTAGCACCAAAGAGACCCTCTAGCACCGTGCAAAATGCTCCTGTCACACACGGAAGGGCAGGAATGTCCTTGCTCAGCTGTAGGCCACCTCCTCCTCCAGCTCCTCTAGACCAAGTAGCTCATCTTGGAGGGTTACGAAGCTCCTCAACCACCAGCATGGCCAAACTGACAGCCCTGAACCACCACGGTGGTGGGAGGCAGAGCCAAACCGTCCTGAAACTGAGGGTCTCCAAACCCCATGGTACCACAGCAGACCTGCTGAAGCTCTCAAGCTTTGATGGCAATTAGAATGTGGCCTTCCCACAGCTCCCACAGCAGGGAAACATTAGGAAACCTCAACGCCAGCCAACGGGTAGCCAGAATTTGTTAAATTTAAGTGATGTGACTTAAAAATGTGTATTTCCCTGGCCACAGGACTTCAGGGCAGGGCACGCTGCAATAAAGCAGCTCCTGCAGATGGTTCCAGCTTTGTTTCACAACTTGAAAAAGCTCTAAGTCATGAATCATGGCACTTCGCGGGCAGCTCCAGCAGCCGCTGCCCCACCAGCCTTCCCATGGTCAGGGCAACCCCAAAAAGCTGAAAACCCACCCACCCCTCCAAGCCCTTCCAGCTCAGTTGTCCCGCTCCATCCTTCAATCAGAGCCAGAGGAGTTAAACCCTGTGCCTCACTCTGCAGCAGAAAACCAAAAAAAAATTATAAAAAGAAAAAAGAAAGAAGAAAAGACAACAACTTCTTTTTGAACACCCTCAAGCTAAAGATTTAGAAAGGCAGCCCCAGCCGAGCCCCGAGCAGGGCGCTGCTGGGACACGTCCTGCTCTTGCTGTACACTTACATAAAGCCTCACACTCCTGCAGTTCTCCAAACACCCCGGGCACCGAGCAAAGCTGCTCCCTTCCACCCCCTTCCCATCCCCGAGGGACTTGACCTGCTCCCCTGCCCTCGCTGGCTCTCAAAAACACCCGAGCCTTGAGTGTCGGACTCCACCTTCCCCTCCTGGGGCAAGGAATCACAGCCTGGCACTCGCCTTTTTAATTAGAAAACTGAGTAAAAGGTAGTTTTCGGCGTGAATGCTGCCTCCCGTCCAGCCCTTGCCTGCCCAGAGGAGGCGATGGACGTGCTGGGCCAGGATGAGGGGATCCTGACGGGAAGAAATAGGATGGTTTTTACGATGAAGCCTTTTGCAACAGGTAGGGACAGACCTATTTGGCATCACAGCACCCAATGGTGACAGGCTGAAAGGACGTTTTGGAGACCAAAACTTCTCCCTGTTCATAGACACACCACCACAATTCCCACCTCTCACATGCCACAAGTCTGCAAAAATTCTTCCAAGATACTCAATGGACAAACCAGACGCACAGATAAACCCCAAAATACCACTCTCCCCCCACCTCCACCCCCCTGGTTTATGTTGACAGACCATTCCAACCTTTGCCCTTCCCGTTCCCATCTGTGTTTGCAGACAAGGTGAACCTTTCATCGCTGTTGCTCAAACGCCTTCCCCACGGCAGAATTTGCCCTCCTCTTGACCAAGGGCAGGATCTCAACCAGACAAAGATGCTGAGAGCAGTTTTGGGAGGCTGGTGGTAGACACTGGTCTGGGATAGGATGAGGAGTGGATTCTTTTGACCAAACTCCAGTAGTCCATGACTGCACCTCATCACTCAAAAATCTTCTAAAGGGCTGGTAATAAGAGCTGTGGGCAAAGACCAAAATTTAGGGGGGATGGGATGAACGTGGGTACCACCATCCATCCCTCCAGGCTGGCACAGGGCTGGTCCAATGCCACTGCAGCATTAAGCACCCGTTGCACCAAATGTGGGCACCTCCCGGGGCAAAGACCTCTGGAGGCAGACGGAGTATTTAAGGCAAGTGGAAATCTGCAGAAATTTGGGATTTGAACCATAAATTGCCTTACGAGCTGGAGAGGTTTTACCACAGTGAAGTCTCCCACAAAGCTGGGTGCAGTCCACTGGTGGGCTCTGTCCTGCAGCCGCTCGCTCGTCCTCTTTTTGGTCTGAAGAAGCTGCTTCTTGAATTTAAATCCCTCACAAGCTCTCCTGCGGGGGGCATTAAGGTAAAAAAAAAATAAATAATAATAATAAAAAGATTTAAAGAACTTCACGGAACTCTGACGGGAACAAAAGCCCCAAACCTCACAAAAGGAGTTAGGATCCATTTCTTTCCTTCTGCTGTCAGATGGCTTTGGAGATGCCCCGCTGCCAGCGCTCCCACCTGAAGAGCATCACTTTTAATGCTCCAGGCTAAGCCTGGCAGATCCCACCACAGCTGGAGCAAGGTTTGGCAACTACCCATGCAGGGGTGTATTATTCATGCCCTGATGCCTTCTGATGTGGCTCCTGCTGCCTTCTCTGGCTTCCTACACCAAGTGATGGGTGGGCAGAGCCGCAGCAGACGATGCAACACGGGCAACGAAGGGTAAGAACAGTCACAGGGAAGCGTATTGGAGCAAGAGACAAAGGGACATCCCGTTTCACAGGCACAAATAGACATGTCACAACACACTGGTTAATTTTCTAGCTCGTAGGGGGGACAGAAGGACCACAAGACAACAAGACCTCACAATGCAATTGACAACGGGGATTAAAAACAGGGCCAGAGGGAGACATGCAGGATTCTGAGCCTATATACAGAGCTTCCACCACTGCCCAGAGAAAGGTGGGGGGGCCTCCACTGAAACCAAGTTTCCACAGCAAAGGTTTGTCCTGGTGTCCCAAAGGACAGAGGGATGACCTCCCACAGCACACGTCCCTCTTTTCAACGGCAGGTGAGTAAAATGAAAATCCAACAAAGGATGGTTTCACAGCCAGGATAAGCGCCAGTCTTTGTTTCTTACTCTTTCCTGGGTTATCATTTCCAGGAAAAAAGTACCCTGGTCCCAACCAGCAGCTCGCTCACAGGAGGAGACCCACCAGGGCAGCAGGACACCCCTTGCTCTGTGCCCTGCTCATTAGAGGTATCCGGAGATGACCAATTTCTTTGCTTGGTGGGATGGGTACCCACAAGCTGTGCTGTTTTCTTGACCTCTCTCCTTTTCTTGACCCTCCCCATCCTCAGGCTCTGCACAGCAACACACAGGCTACAAGTTAAACCCTCTCAGGGCTTTAAAACCCTTGGGAAACACTGGGCTTCCCCTGCCAATACTGACTCCTGGTTATTGCTGCATAATACACAACCAGCCCCCCAAAAAGAGCCAGTGTCACCCTGTGCCCCAAGCCGGCTGCATCCATGGGTACCCCAGCGCTCCACGCTGGCTGCATCCCCGCATCCCTGGGTGCAAGGAAGCTGCATCCTGGCACGGAGCAAAGCCACGACACACACAGGGCTCTGTCCCAACCCTGCGTGCCTCGACACCTCCAAAGAGCTCATCTGGACAGCTTGCCTGCGGTTTTCACCCCACAGAGCCGGCTGCTGTGGGCTGCCCCTCTCTTTCACACCTCAAAAGCCCAATCGTACGTCGACAGGGGAGAAAACGGAGGCAGAAATCGGCCGAGGGACCTGCTGGTCTTGTCCCTGCGTTTTTAAGGCATAATTTGCAGGAAGGGGGTGCTCTTGCAGGGCTCTGTCTGACGAAGGCGGCAGGACCGGAGCCGGCCGAGCTCCCCATCGTCCCAGCTGCAGCTCCCTGGGAGCGTGGGAGAGCAGCGGAAAAGGAGGAGAGAAGAAGATTAAAGCGGGACTGAACGACCATTTATTTGGTTTGTGCATCGGATTAAAGCAGCGTTTCCTCCTTCAGATCTGCTGGCTCCAAAACAGCCTCCGGAGCTGGACAGGGAGGGGGGGCTGTCTCGCTTGGATGGGACAGCCCAGTGGCACCGGAGGAGGAGGAGGAGGATGGACAGCTGCAAGGTTCAACACGCTCCATCTGTGGCCTGCTTTGAAAAGGCATTTATTAGCTGTAAACCTCTGTCGTGACATATAGAAAACTGGGGAGAGGAGCGGGAGATCGATCAAGTTTGAATCCTGGTGAGAGTTCTCCTTAAAAAAATGGTTAAAAGGAACACCAAAAAAAAAGGTGGCTTTGAAATCAAAACTGTCCTGGAAAATGAGCGTTTCTGCTAGTTAAAAGCCTTTAACTAGAACTTCTTACGGTTTGTTTGTTGGCTGTTTTGTTTTCGTTTGTTTGTGGGGTCTTTTGTTGTTGTTGTTTTTTGTTTTGTTTTGTTTTGTTTTCCTTTACAAACATAGTGCATCTGAGATTATTGAGAATTATGGTCCATCTAGAAAAGGGCCTGTGCTTGCTGGGCGCTGGGGATGCTGCTGGTGGAGACAGTGCGTGTCGGCGAGCGGCGGTGCTCCATGTGTGCTTCGGAGGCCGGGCAGCCCGGCAGCAGCTCCCCGTTCACCACCGCCTCCGACACCAGCATCTTGTCTTTGCCAGGATCCAGCTGCTGCTTCTTCAGCATCCTCTGATGGATCAGGGGCACAACAGAAAGCACCAAGGCGCCGACGACGGGGGGGACTCCGGCAAAATAAAAGGCCGCGTTTAAATTCCCAAAGTAATCGTTGAGGTATCCTGGAAGAGAAGAATGACGGTGGTGGTTATAGACATTGACTTGTCTGCTCCTTCAAGCCAGAGCTGCAGCTTGCTTCCACCACCAGATTTGGGGAGATTAGGGTTTCTAAAACACTCTTTGGATTTGAATCTGTTGCATTCCTTGAGGTTTTTATGCTCTGGACTAAAGGATGTGCGCAGCCAACACCATGTAGCAAAGATGTTTTTTGTTAACACCTCCACCATCTCTCCTGTTTTACCAGAAGAGGACACTATCAGGCACATCCCGAATGATCCCAAATGCAAGTTGAGCTGGTGTTAAATAACCAGATGTTTCAGGTAGCTCTACTCAGAGCCGTGCTGGCCAGGAGGCAACAGGGAAAGCAGGTAGGGGCTATTCCTCAGCAGATTGCCTCTTATCTGGCAGCCCTGCTTTGGGTATGGATATTTTATCTACATGGGGATGCCAGCTGAAAAACACATGCTGCCAGTTACAAACAATAACCGACCTCTTAAAAACCAGTAGGGTTCTACATTTGTTAGATTGTCACCTTCTAAGTTGGAGAATAACACATCACCGTTTATTGGCACTGAGAAATCCCTCTGAGCTTGCTCCTACATAGACATTACACCCATGAAACAAGCCCCTTCACCCATCCCCATCCCCAGAGACCTCGATGCAGCAGCAACCAAACAGCAAGAAGTCCACAACTCCCACCTTCCCTCACGAAGGTGTTAAACTGAATTTTGCTGCCAGAAGCAGAAAGGTCAGAGGTGATCACACGGCTTTAGCTTAGCGATTGCTGATGCAGGCGTTCTGCTAGTCAAGGGCCAGCTTTGGCCAAGTGCTCACTGTTAAGGAGGTTGTGGTTATTACTACGGTTAAACAAGTATCCAAGTCTTGGGAAGACAGAGGCTTGGGTGTCCCCATCTCTAACTTTGATTCAACAATCCAAGGGCTGAACTTACCAACTAGCAATCAGTCCCCAGACATCTAAAAGGACTTCTAGAAAACTAGTATCTGCCAATTTTTAGCTCAGCCTCAAAGAGAAATCAGTTAATATGAAACTGGGTTGCTCCCCCTGTTCCCCGGCTGGTCACCTTTCATCATCCTGGAGAAAGGCCCTGAGATGCTACAGGACATAGTGTGGAGTGATGCTACATCCACCCATATTGTTATTGCATTCAACCCCCATGCGACACGATAAACTGGAAAATCCAAACCCATATTTCTGGGCTTGCACCAAAATATCCCCATGGGTGAAAGCCACTACGGGCATCTGCTCCCTCCCAACAGCTGGGTCCAGGTCCAACATCGTGGTGTTACCAACCTGCTATCGGTGTACCCGCGGTCATGGGCACGGCCATCAGCCCCATGAGGTACCCTATGGCCTGGGACGCCTGCATGGGCCCCACCAGCTCAAAGGCGATGGGGGCCATGATGGTGGTGAAGCAGCCATCGCAAAGGCCAAGGAAGAGGCAGATGACAATGACGCCCTCGAAGCCTTGGCACTGGGGGATCAACATGCACAGGAGGCCCAACAGCATGAAGGACCCAACCTGGAGAGAAAAAAGTGCAGGATGAGTGGGGATGGGCAGCAGGAGGTGTCATGAAGATGCACTGAACACTGACATCAATCTCCCCCTCCTCTGGACCCAGCAATAGCATGCATGCTCTGCTCGTCTCCGAGAGGCCCTTAAGAATAACCTTTTAAGAAGCTTTAGGAAGGATTATCTGATGGATTAGCTGCTAGATTTCAGCAGTAGGTTTTTCAAAAAACACAAGAAGGTGACAGGGTGTCCAGCAGTTTGGGAAGACCAAACACCAGACTTTGGTTGCCGAACAGACAACTGAGACCTCAGGTCAAGTGTGTAACATCTCTGTGCACCTTCTTGTAATAAATTTTCTTCCCTAAGAGCAGATAAGAGTGTTAGGTAACGGTGCCTAGAGGATTTGTGATGTGTGGTTGGCAGTTTTTAAGCAGCACATTGATACTGATGTAGAGATGGTGACCCCTGGCCTGCAGTGGTTACCCAGCAGTTACACAGAGGGTTGGGCACAACGTACCTGCAGGTAAATCTTCTTCAGCCCAGGAATGCAGTCGCCAATCCGGCCTGAAACCAAGCGCCCCAGCCCTGACATGGCTCCCAGGCAAACCGGGATGATCCAGTCCTTTTTGGTTTCATGAAATTGCTTCTCCACATATTTCACCTAGGATGGAGCGAAGGATGCAAGGACATGAATCCTCAAGAAGCTAATTTCTCTCATCTCCCAGAAAGGGACAAGACTTCTCACAGAGAGCCCATGGCTTTGGGGGTAGTTGTGTGGCCCTCATGTCCGCACCACCCTGGCTTGCACCCACCACCTCTGCTCATCCCAAACCCAACAGTCTCCTCCTCTCCTGCTTGCCCTCAGGAGCCATGGGAAGAAACTGCTCTGTCCACCCTGGCACAGAGGACACATAGTACCTTTAAAAATCTTCTCCTCCCATCATTATCCCTGTTTACAGGACGTGCCTGCAGCAGTTTCTTAACTTTGAGGCTTTTGGTGGCTCTGTCCCTGCTGCCCATCTCCACCTTCCCACCCCCTCCTAGATTGCACGGAGGAGCCCCTTCAAGTCCAGGCAAAGAGACCTCCCTCCCCTTCCAGTCCCAACTAAGGCTCTCACCAGGTTCATGTAAGGTACGAGATATCCCAGGACAGCAGTAGCAATCCCAAAAGCCCAAATCCGATAGGTCTTTCTCCGGAAAACCCTCAAACTGAAATACTTGCGCGTCTGGGCCCAGCACTGCTGCCGCATGCTCCGGCTGCCCAGCTTGTCCTGCCCATCGTGCTGAGAGTCACAAGAAGGTGGTAAGATGGGCCGGTAGGTCAGGCACAAGAATATCTGGATGAGCATTAAGGCACTGAGTACTTGGAAAGTATGTGCCAGCCCAATGGCCTTCCCGACCACTTTCAGGAAGAAGGGGAGCGGCACGGAGATGAGGCAGCTACTGCCGGCCACGATGCCATTGGCCAAGCCAAGGCGGCGCTTGAAGTAGTGACCAAGGATGACCAGCGAGGGCTGGAAGGCGAAGGAGCTGCCGCAGCCGAAGAGGATCCCGTAGGTGAAATAACGAACTTCCAGAGACCTAGTGGGAAGAAGAACACACGGAGGTGGTCACGTTGCACAGAGATAAGGAAGCCTTCTCCCACATGGCCCTGCAGAACCTGGAGTTGAGACCCGGGTCTCACATACCACAGGTGCTACACAGACAGTCTGACCCTGAGGAGCTTATTCCCCAGGCAAAGCAAGGATTATCCCCATTTCACAGCTGGCATGTTAAACCTTCGGGAAAATGAAGTCTAGCTGGGGAGTGCTTTCTGCAAAGAGGAGAAGACAGCAGCCAACCTGCCCTCCTTGGGAAGCTGACCTAACTTGAATGGTTTTTCAATTACAGCAAGCAAGATTTTCTAAGGTAGGCAGGGTGGGTTATTTTTAGCTAAAAAACCCTTTTTCCCCTCCCCACTGAAAGGACTAATTGAAAACATTCTGCACCGGTGTTTGAAAGCAGAAGGCACCAACCCAGCTGGTTATTGGGCACTTAGGAAGAGAACATTGCATTTCTGCCCAGGCTCCAGGCTGGTTAATTAAGTTCTTCTCCTTTAAGCTCCTCTGGGAGCTTCAATTAGACGGTTAATAGATCTCATTTGTACCTTACATTGGTGGCTGTACTCAAGGAGGGAGTGAAGTGGCTACTCTACAGAACAAGTGGAAAGTCTTGAGAACCTTTGGAAGGAGCTGTTTCCCAATTGCCAGCCTGGTTTTTCCTAACAGAAGCGGCTGAGAAAGGAGCCTAAAGTTAAGCAAATAACCAGTTGTGCTTCTCTCCAGATGAAGGATTCTTTCTTCCACCTCTGTGCAATGCAAAAGCCTGCCATGAAATAGTGCATGGGAGGAAAGTGCAATGGAAATGTTTGGGCAGCTCATCGGACAAGCGATGCTGCACGAAAACGGGGTCTTTACTCCAACACTCACGACAACTCATGTGAAATACTGAGTGCTGCTCAAGGAGCAAGGGAGAAGACAGCAGCCCAGATCTAATGGAGCGATTTGAAGCTGAGGAAACGTTTACAAGCACATAATTTCTTCCATTACACGCTCGTCTCTTTAGCTAGCCAAGCAGAACGTGCTCGCTGTACCCAGCGGCTCAAAGACAAACGACTGTCATGAAAGGCAATTTCCAGCTACTCCAGAATGAAGCCACATCAGAAATCTCCCCCCTCTCATCCCTCCGCAGGAGCCAGGCAAGCAGCTGGGCTGTGCAGGCTGTTCCCGACCTCCCACGCACCAACCCTGGTCATCTCAGCTGGGTCATACCAGCTTTGGGACTGCTGCTAAGCTGACATGTTGTATAAGTGGAGACAAATGCCGTGGTTCCCATCTGCTCCCCCTTGATGCTAAGACACCCCTGCATGAGCAAGGGCTCCTTTCAGCCTGGCTCCTTAGCCAGGATTTCCCACCCTGCTCGCTGGGAACGAGCCAGCTGCTCTCCGGTGGGAAGGGCGGCATCATCTCCCTTGGATAATGAGGTCTTCCACGGATAATGACATCTCCTGGGATGAGGAGGTCCCCCTCCAGCAGCTGCCTCTTCATGTACAGCTCACAATGGGAACAGCCCTGGTTCAGCCCCGCAGGCAGAGGTTTGGGGGATTTCTCTCTGCAGGAGAAACTGGGCAGAGACTGCAGAGGGGAAGGAGAGGCAGATGACAAGAGACTCAAATGCCACCAGAGAACACTTCATGGTGCAGAAGAGAGGGCTGGGAGGGCAGTAGAGTGGGGGCACATGAAGACAGCCCCGCTGACCTGGCCATCACCTCCCTTTCCTCACACTAAAACATCCCCCTTAAAACTGGAGGGAAGGCGAAACCTTAACACAACTCTCTTCTTGAGGGCATGTAAGATCTGCAGTGGCTCGAGCTGATAACAAGTGCAGGAGACACCTTAATGCAAGGCAGCAAAGTGAGGAAAACCCTAGCCTTGATCCCATCCAGATAACTTCAGCCTTCCCACTGCTCTGCTTTTCAGCATATTTTGCTTATTTTGAGCTTTTTTTTTTTTTTTCCTACAAAGTTCCCAATATTTTGAGAGCAGGAGGCGCCGAGCAGTACGCTGGGGTTCTGCCGTGCAGGCTCGGTGGCTGAGTGGGTTTTGGGATCAGCTCAGTGGGGCGCTGTTTGGGAAAAGCAAACCCATTTTAGAGAAACTGGGAGATAAAAGGGTTGATCAGCCTTGATCCAGCCCTGCCTGAGCCCACCAAACCCAGGTGCTGGGTGGGTTATCTCCAGCTGCGGCGGTGGGGAGCTGGCAAGGGGGACCCCTAAAAAAACCCACCCCTTTTCCATTGTTCTGGGTGAGCAGGAGCTGCTAGCTCTGGATTTCGGGACCAGCCTTCACCATCCAGATGGAGAACTGCCAAATCCCGCAGCCCCGCTGCTTTTCCTCCGGCTCGGCTGTGCCGAAGGCAGCTTCCCTCACCGCGGTCCAGCTGCAAAGGAGCTCCTTTCTCCCTTAAAAGGCAGCCAAAGGAATGTGAACCAAGAGCAAGAAGGCAGGAAATGGGGAATTCAGCTCTGGAGCTCTCCTGGAAATAATATTCTTCTCTGCCTGTACTGTTTGATTTTTATTTTTTTTAAATTTAAGTCCAACACAACAAGCCACTGGCAGCGACGTGGTCCCAAGAGCTCTTTTCCTTCGCACGAACATTTTACAATAGGGGAGGGGGGGGGAAAAAATAATAATTTCCAAGCTTCACTGATTAGAAGGAAAGCAAAGATTACACGGGAAGCGCCTGTGATCTGCACTGCCAGGAGCCCGGGCATACCTTCCCTCAGGACCCACTGCACTTTCTCCAATGACTATAATCTTTTGAAATACAAAGGGGTGGCATCTGTGGAGGAAGTCACAGAGGGTGGTTCCTTCCACGCTGCTGCCCAGGATGGTTTTATCATCCCAATTCCCTTTGGCTGCAATCACCCCTGGCTCCCTGGGGCTCGGCCAGGAGACTCAGAAGCTGCCCCCGTTTCCAGTGTGACAGGAGGTTCCTACAGCTGGGAACATGGGGACCCATCACACAGCACGTATCCACAGGGAACCAGGGCTGGGGACAGCAGGAGGGTCCCACTGACCAGGGTAAAAGGGAGCTGGCGTCCCACTGCCTGGTGTGGGCAGGGTGGGCAGGGAGGAGCACAGCGCAGGCAAGTCACCCTCTGGGAAACTAGTGTGTACTTGCTATAAAAAAAAAAATCAAAAAAATCAAAACCAACCCACTTCTTGAAGCATTTTAATTAAAACAATATTGGTTTCAACTGAAATCCAACCCACAGCAATGTTTTTATTCAGAAAAACTGGGGCAAATGATGCTTTGGAGGGTGCCTCCACGGCGCCTTTGAGACTCCACTTCACAGGCGCCACATAAAGGACCTCAAGGGGTGACCTCTTGTTGCTCCCACAAAGATGCCAATGTTTGGGGCTGGGAAGACTCCCGTATCGAATCAGGTACACCTGCCACACAAATGCACATTGCCTAGTGTCTGCCAGCAGAGATTCATGGCACGGACTTAGCCGTGGAAAACGAGGAGCAGCAATCACCCCGTGCTGCCATAAATGGCACAAACTGCTCCAAACCCTGTCAGCCCTGCTTGGAAACTCCCTTTTGCCAGGTGTAACCCATCAAATATCATTTTAAGCCCTGACTGACTTTCAGGACCAAACTGGTTGCAAAGTAGAATGATTTTGTCCATGAGCATCTCTGTGGAGCTGCCCTCAAGAGGTGTGCCAACTTCTCATGATCTGTTTTAAAGATCAAGTGAGGGACCCGAGGGCTGAAATCCCACAAAACAAAGTCCCTTGATCAAGTAAAATCCTCTCTCTTGTTATACAGGGACAAAAGAGCAACTTTGTTCAGTTTGGAGAGAAACAGACTACGGGCACATGGGCTGCACATAGGCTGTAGGGATGCAAGTGGATGGAAACCACTTGTTTTACCCCCAAAGGTAACAGTAATATGTAGGCAAGGTGGGTTGCAGGGAACAGTGAGGAAGAGGAGGTCAATGAGGAGCTGGATGGCCCCTCTGCAGTCTTACTTGGTGAAGGAGCTTGAGAGGAGTCCAATGAAGGCAATAGCAGCTCCTGATGCTGCTGTGGTCCTGCAGCCAATCCGGTCGGTGAAGATGCTGACGATGGGAGAGCAGAAGAAAATCATGCCCATGGCCAAGGAACCGACCCATGCTAAGGAAAGAGAGAAGAAAGCTGATGGTCAGGGTGGGACATCAAATGAGTGCCAGAAGGAGAACAAACAGGGACTGACTCCAGCTTTGAAGGCGGTCTTGGCAGAGGGGCAGCCCCATCACACTGTTAATTAACAGCACAGCTCATAGATAATGTGGTTACCATTTGTGCTGCCCACCAGCATCACAGTGTCCCAAGAGCCAGGCTGGCACCTGCAGCATCTCACCATTCACCCGTGTGATGGATGCAAAGCCAAGTTTTCCTTGTATTCCCTCCAGCTGGGTTCATACATGTCCTAGGAACACATTGACCTCTCCATGCTTTTTTCTAATGACCCTTGCTGTGTGTGTCAAGACGCTAAAGATGTCTCCACTGATGCTGCTTCCATAGGGGACATCTCCATGGCCAAAAGCACCCTGAGCTTCTCAGAGCCCTCTTCTCCCTGGCTTTGGTTTTGAACAGTTCCCTATCTTGAGTTATAGGCTCTGCATTTCCAGGCCCCACACTCATCCACCACTGACCCAGGACCGCCTCACCTCCCCCTTGCCCTGTGTTCAGAGGGGATTTCAGAGCTGATGGGAGACAGATGGGACCCATGACCTCATGTCTCCTTCCAACCCACCTCTGGAGAAAACCACTGTCTGTCTGTCTGTCTTCTTTCAGAAAGTTTTATTATTCACAAATTTTTTCAGCCTGTCATCTTCTCCCTGCACTCCACCTTCTTTCTTTAATGGTTTCTGGGACTATTTCAGGGAGGAAAAGTGAGTGTTCAGGAAGAGCAATGTGGTAAGGAAAAAAATCTCAGTCTACCAGCTCTGAGGAGAAGCAAGAGGTCCCCTCAGTGGGGTACAGGGCAGGATGGACAGATGGATGGACAAGGGGCCTTCAGCGCTACCTGGGGCCCTACCCAAGCAAGGGCCCTCCTGGAACATCTCCCAGCTTCAGGTACTGGCTCCGGGCTGCCAAGCATGACCTGGCCTGGCAAAGACTCCTGGATATGTGCCCCTTGCTTTTTTTATTCCTTTTATTGGGGTGGGTTTTTTTGTTTTTGCACCCAAACTAAGCTCTCTGCAAACCCTTTTAGTACAGCCCCGCACAATACCAACCCGTCCTTCAAGAGCTGTGAGATTTTCAGAAAATAGCCAGGTCCCTATTAAAAGCAAATCCCGGCTGTGTAACAGCCTCTCCAACCTCTGCCTTTCAAAAAGGACCACACAAAGAAGCCCTCGCTAGCCTGGGAAGAACTGACCCTTTCAAATTAATTACAAGTTTGCAAGAACCCAATTTACTCCCAAGTTTTCCTTAATAAATGCAGAGAGAGGCAATAAAAAGAAAAGCAGAGGCTGCGGGGGAACGTCTTGGGACTCTTGTCTGGACACCAGGCGAAACGCAAAAGGGGTGAGGGAGAGGGAGAGGACCCCCCTCTCCGGCTGATTTTCTTGGTTATAAACACAAGGCACAGTGTAATGAAAGTCCTTCTAATAGGATTAGGTGGCACGGCTCCAATGAGCGGTCCAAAACAACTCCAGGAGGGGGTGAGGGGTGGGAGCCAAGCCAAGATGGGAAAGGCTCGTTAAATTGGATAATATACTTCCAGAAATGTTCCTTCTACTCCAGCCAAGGCAGTAAAACGTTAGATGGCCCCGTCATGTTTGAAGTTTGTTATTTTTGGAAATTACTTTAAGAAACGCGGAAATAAAAAGCATAAAGCAAAGTATTAAATTTAAAGGGCCAGATTCTGATCTTAATAACCCGGAGATTTACATGCAAATAAGCAGTATCAATCTCTGGCCCCAGAAACGCACACTCACCTGCGGAGATCAAAGCAAACCCGGGGCGCGAGGCTCAGCAACGGGCGCTTAAAAGCTCCTCCAGCTTTGGGCTTGTAAAGAGGAGATATCGCTCAATTAAAATTGGTAAACACAAAAAACAGAGTCCCGTGGCAAATTGCTCTACCTTAGAGAAAGGGCTTACCACAAGCAATGAATAAAAATAGGCTTGGGGAAGAACATCAAGTTAAAATTAGTAAGAACAATAGCTTCACTTCCAGAGCGGGGTTTTGTCTTCCCAGCGCTTCCCAGTGAAGCCCCGGGAAGCCGGGAGGGCTGGGTGAGCTCCAGCGCTGGAAGGAAACCTTGGCAAAAGTCTGGGGGCTGGAGAAAGACGCCTCGGGCCTGGCGTGATTCACACCAAAACAACCCCCCGAGAGTGGGTTCCACAATTTACCCCCCTGTTTTAGCCCCGGCGTGATGGGGGTGATCTCCTTTCACCTGAGTCAGGGCAAGGCTGGAGGAAAGCCATGGAAGAAAACCCCGGGTTCGGAAATAAATAAAAAAAAAAAGGGATTCAGATGAAGTGCAACCCCAAACCTGCCCCTCCAGACACGGATCTGGAGTCCCTGGATCCAGGGGATGTAGGGTTTATTTTTGGGAATCTGCGTAACGCGGTATTGAGGTTTCTCCTGGACTTTCCTGGACACAAAGGGCAGAGGCAGCCATTCCTCTGGTGGAAACCAGGCAGGACTTAACCAGCCTGAGTCAGGTCTTCTCCTCAGCGGCTCCTCTGATGCTGGAGAAGTTACGACTTGATTTAAAGCCCACAGGAGAAAACAAAAAGGGGGGTGGGGGGGAATCTTTGCTCCTGATTTCCACAGGGTTTGGATGAGATGGTTATTCCTAGCCCAGCCACACCTCGCAACCCTCTGTGGTTGATAACCTGGGTGAGATATTGAAACACAGAAAGACAAGCCCCCACAAGAGGCACGAAGCCTTATCAGCAGCACGGTGCAATCAAGCAGCTCCTAAAAGAAATGATGGACTGAATCCAGCGGAGAACAGGGCTGGAAGGAACTCAAGAGCTGCTCAGAACTTGGACAGGAGTCGGGTTAAGACTTGATTGAGTCTCAAGGTGCAGTGAGTCCAACCACCAGGAGCGCTGGCTGAAGGGGCTGGCTTTGGAGCTGCCCGGCTGGGTGCCATGGGGGACCCAGCTGGTGAGGGCCAAGAGATGCCCCCTCCAAGGGATGCCTTTACAGAAACACCAAATGCATCAGAAACCATTTTTTTAGTTTAAAAAAATGAATTAAAAAAAAAGAAAGACATTTAAAGCACTCTCCTTTTCCTACAGCCCCTTCTGAAGGCTGGGGAGAAGCTGATGGGACCCGCCTGGTGGTCCTGGGGTATGAGAAAAGCCCAGCACAGGGCTGGTGCCCCTTTGGTGGAGCAGAGAGGTTGACCAAGGAGAGCATCCCACAGGGTAAAGTTCCAGCTAAAGCTCCACAGTTGCTCCTCCCCACCTTGACTTAACAACAGACTGTTGGTCTGTGGAAGGTCCAAAGCAACATGGCCTTCAACACATGAGAGGAATACAGGGACTGAAGATCTCCAAGGAGAACAGTGATGCAGTTGTGTAGGAGATGTGGGTAACTTGGCCAAGCCAAGCTGGCCCATTTTCCCACCAGCCCAACATCACCAAGATGTGCCCACGATGGAGAAGCTCTGTGACCATGCACGCCTTGGCCACCAGGTTCTCCTCCTGCCAGTGGGTGACAGTGCTGCTAGGGACCCTGTGGCAGAGGAGGGCTGGGATGCGTGGGGTCAGGACCTGCAATAAGACATGCCAAGGGACCAAGGAGAGCTGTGAACACCCCGTCTGCATGGCAGCAAGAGGTAGGCAGGGCCCTGGGGTCGGTGCAGGTGGGTCCCACATGCCAGACACCAGATCAAATTCCTTTCCAGCAAGGTCATTCCCAAAAAGACAAAAAGCTCCTTCCTTGCTAGTCTTTTCCTGAGCAGAAAAAGTTTTCTGGGCATGGTGGAGCAGAGCAAGGTGGGAGCAGGAAGGTGAGAAACAACAGGGGAAACATCACCGCTCCAAGACGCAGATCCAAACCCCTCTGGTATTCAGCTCATTGTTCCAAAGCACATCATTAAAAAATTGTACTGCGTAGTATTTGTGGCCGAGCCTATTTGTTCTTTTAAAAATGAATCTCCAGGGAGAGAGGAGGAAGGGACGTCGCTCTCAGCTGTGCTTCCCCGCTGACCCAAATACCCCAGGCTGGAGGGATCAAGGGCCAGGAGGTGACCTCAGATCCGCCGCTGGAGGAAGTGTCTTCCCTCGCTTCCCGCGGCTTCTCCCGCTCGCGCCGCGCAGCTGGGACAGGGCGGCCATTGGAGGGGACAGGGATGTTCTGCAGAGAGTCACCTAGCATTTCTTGGAGGAGGGATGGAGGTAGCTTACCTCCATCTCCCCATCTGCACCACTCCTCCAAGAAATGAGTCATTTCTTGACACTGGTTTTGTGGGGACAGGGAAGCTCTGCTGGCATCAAAAACCTCACCATGCATCTTCAAACCCTTCCCAGCCCTACCTGGCTCCCTTTTCAGGTGGCCTGGGAGTCCAGGCAACTTGGTGGCCATGCCCATGCAGACACTGTAGGGAAGCAGATGGCTATAACCCTTGCCTCTGTGCCTGCCACCCGCACATCTGCAGTGAAATTAAAGCAGCTGTTTTATCTTCTGCCCTTAAAAAGCAATTTGCGTCATCCCTTTGCTCGCTCAAAGTACAGCCTGAAACGTTCCCGACGGCGCGGTCCCATGTGCTCAACACCCCCCGTGGACTGAGCCCATCCCAGGGAGGGCTGGTCAAGGCTTAAATAAAGGCAGATGCAAAATCACATCTGAGGAGGTCACCACCATGGGAAACTAAGCTAAAGAGCAGCAAACCAAAGCTGAGGAGCAAGAAAGCCAAAGCTGAGGAGCAAGAAAACCGAAGCTGAGGAGCAAGAAAACTGAAGCTGAGGGGCAGCTGGGCTCCTCTGCATGGGAGGTGGTGGTGGGGAGGTGCGGTGGCAGCCACTGTGCATCACGTGCAGCTAAAAGCCAGATAAACTCATTAATTGTATAGCAAGCCCTGCTTGGTACCATACCCTAAAGCTTCAGAACAAAGTCCTCCTTTATCAGGTTTGGCTGACTTCGCCCCCCCCCCGCCTCCCTTCTTTGGAGAACAACTCAATTACAGCCTGAAAATGGGAATAAATAGCATTATTCAGAGGAATTATTCAAGGCCAGGTCTGATTAAAGACCCTTTCAGTGTCCCGTTCGTGGTGGTATTAAGACAGACTAAGGAAAAATGTGAATGTCGTAGGAGAGGTGGCTGCTACCGTCATCATGGCATGGTCCCACGACCATGGATAACGCCACAGCTTCTTAGAGACCAGACCCAGCAAGCATCCACCCAGTCTTTGCAGTAGGAGACTTTAAAAAAATCCCTTTTTAATTGGTTCGGGAGCACAGAGCAGGCTGGGAATGTACTTTGCTTAAAAAAAAACCCAACAGACCTCTCCTGATCAGGCCTCTCTGCCTTCTCTTGCACTCAAGGATGGAGCAGACATTTAAGAGACGATGCCCAGGCCACCTCCTGTAACCACTAAGTGTCAGATATCAGCATATGTGAGAGAAAAATCCCAATATTAGCTGCTCTGTGGCCACGTTAAGTAGAGATCTGTGGTTTGATTTGGCAAGCAGCAGGCACGGAGTGTTTGCCTGAGGTTCGTGCACCGAACGTCTCAGAAACTCAGCCCCAGCCACATTTAGCATCGTTTCATTCCAAAACCATAAAATTCGACCCCAGTTAGAGCAAAATGGCGTTCGAACTCATGTCTGAGCTGCATCACGTCCTCCCTGTCCACAGCTCAGCTCCTGCTTGGCCCTGGAGGCTCCAGAAATGCAAATGCTTGTGAAATCCATCCAAAAGCAACAAGGCAGCATGTGCTCTGCAGCTGAAACCCCCCAGTGTGCCCAAGCTGGATTCTTCTCCTCAGCACTCCCCTCAGCAGTCCAGGAAGGTTTTTCTTCTCTATGTTGCCTTCTGGCTTACAATTTTTGAGAGATGATTCACCTACCACACACTAAAGTTACCCAACAAATAGGAGCTGCAGTCGCAACAACTTCATCTCAACACAGGCTCCCAATCCACCACATCCCATCCAGGCATCTTTCCATCACCTACACCCCTGAGGAGGTCAGGGATCTTGTTACTCCAGTCTTTCCCGATGTTGGGTGACTCCAAGTTGCACCAAGATTGCCCATGTCCCACGAAAAGACGAGTGGTCAGCATGTTGAGGAAGGGGATTCTGACCCTCTACTCTGCTCTAGTGAGATCCCACCTGCAATACTGTGTCCAGTTCTGGGCTCCCTAACATAAGAAGGACATGGACTTTTTGGAGTAGGTCCAGAGGAGGCCACAAAGATGGCTGGAGAGCTGGAGCCCCTCTGCTATGAGGACAGGCTGAGAGAGTTGGGGGTGTTCAGCCTGTAGAAGAGAAAACTCTGGGAGACCTTAGAGCCCCTTCCAGTCCCTAAAGGGGCTCATGAAAAGTTGGGGAGGGACTTTTTACAAGGGCATGTAGTGGTAGGACTAGTGGTTATGGCTTCAAACTGGAAGAGGATGGATTTAGGTTGAATATTAGGAGGGCATTTTGCTCTCTGAGAGTGATGAGACCCTGGCCCAGGTTGC
>VXBW01000285.1:159687-177486 GCA_013400375.1 Thinocorus orbignyianus | reverse complement strand
ATTAAAAAAAATTATATATATATAAAATCCCCTTCCAGTATCAGGAACAACAGCAGTGAATGAGGCACTGCAGGTACCAGCCTGGGGGTCCAGCTGCCCTCGCAGCTCCCAGAGCTCACCCAAACACTCAGTACCAAATACAGGGGACCTTCTTCCTGATTTTTTCCATCTTTCCTTATTTTTATATATAATTTTCCTCCCCAGNGAGCTGCAGTCGCAACAACTTCATCTCAACACAGGCTCCCAATCCACCACATCCCATCCAGGCATCTTTCCATCACCTACACCCCTGAGGAGGTCAGGGATCTTGTTACTCCAGTCTTTCCCGATGTTGGGTGACTCCAAGTTGCACCAAGATTGCCCATGTCCCACGAAAAGACGAGTGGTCAGCATGTTGAGGAAGGGGATTCTGACCCTCTACTCTGCTCTAGTGAGATCCCACCTGCAATACTGTGTCCAGTTCTGGGCTCCCTAACATAAGAAGGACATGGACTTTTTGGAGTAGGTCCAGAGGAGGCCACAAAGATGGCTGGAGAGCTGGAGCCCCTCTGCTATGAGGACAGGCTGAGAGAGTTGGGGGTGTTCAGCCTGTAGAAGAGAAAACTCTGGGAGACCTTAGAGCCCCTTCCAGTCCCTAAAGGGGCTCATGAAAAGTTGGGGAGGGACTTTTTACAAGGGCATGTAGTGGTAGGACTAGTGGTTATGGCTTCAAACTGGAAGAGGATGGATTTAGGTTGGATGTTAGGAGGGCATTTTGCTCTCTGAGAGTGATGAGACCCTGGCCCAGGTTGCCCAGAGAAGCTGTGGCTGCCCCATCCCTGGAGGGGTTCAAGGCCAGGTTGGATGGGGCTTGGAGCAACCTGGTGTGGTGGGAGGTGGCAAGAGGTTGGAACTGGATGATCCTTAAGGTCCCTTCCAACTTGAACCATTCTACGATTCTGTCATTTCCTGGGTGAGAGCCCAGGGCTGTATGCCCGGAGGGCAAAACCAGTGCCCTCACACAGCTCCTGACCAAATGAACTGGCAGAGCCTCTTTAGTACTGGGAGAAAAAAAGCCATGTCCTGGGCCGAGCATCCCCTCCTTCAACTGGGCTGTCAAACACCTCACCAGCTCCTGGCTGCAGTTTAATGCAGCAATTTTATGAAAAACAGAAAAGTTCCATTTTAATTGGTGAAAATTCCCTCCTCCCACCCGCGGAGCGCCAATCTGTAATTAGCCTTTCATGTAAAACGATGTTTATTCCTGACGGAGTTTATCTTGGCACAAACATGCGCTCTGAAATGTGCACACATTTGAAGACTCAAACCCTGCATTTAATTCTCTATCTGCTTGTTAATCCTCATTGTTCCCAAGCCCCTTTTCAAAACACACCCGCAGGGAGAAGAAANTCCTCCCCAGCTGTGATGCCCCTCACATGTTCCCCCTGCAACGCAGCGCACTTGCCTGAAGGCCAGGAGCCCCTGAGTTTATCTGGCATCTCTGCAGCAGGAAGCAGGGAGAAACAGAGTGTGGAAACCACCAATAGCCCCCAGATCCCAAGTTTCATGACCCCTGGGCTTAATATGGAGCAATTTGGGACTTACATGCTCCCGGCATGCAGCAGCCACATCTAGCATAGCAGCTCAGGGCTGGACCAGCAGCTCCCAGGGACCTCCCGGCTGGGACTGGGTGACCAAAGGGGACAAGGTCCTTCACAGCCAATCCAGCCCCATTGGGAAGAGCGGGGGGCTCCCGAGTGGCTGCCAGCAGCTACTCCAGGTTGTTCCACTCTGGGTGACCACATTGCTTCCAGCAAGCAACAAACACAATATCCACCTTAATGAAAGGGTCAGTATTAGGGTTTGGGTTCTAGGTCAGGACTAGGGCTTGGGTCAGGAGACTGGACCCTCCCCAGCCCAACGCACCCTGGCACATTGAGATTTCCTCCAGGACCCATGTGTTGGCTCTTCACCTTGTGTTTTTTGGGGAAATGGTTCCCATTCCCGGAGCCCAGCAGGTTCTGGAGCTGATGGCAATGATTAACTCTGTCGGGACAGTGTGGGTCAGCTGTGGCCCCAGACACCGGCTGCTGCACGTCCGAAATTTTAAGCCTGTGGAAAAGCCATGACCTGAGCAAACTTCACTGGCCTTTGACTATGATTAACTCCTCCACTTGCTTGTACAAGCACACAAAGCCTTTGCCTGGGACCAGCTCAGCACTCACACCCTGCCATGGCCATCTTCCTGTCCCAACAGAGCTGTGGTGACACCCCCAGCCCAAAACCAGGTCATGTCCTCCAAATACCAACTGTGGCCCCTTCTTGTGACTGGTAGACTCATACTGGTTACAAGTTCCTGCAGCACGTAGACAACTAGGAGGACAGTGTAGCTGGGGAATGGGGGAGGTGAAGCTTCAGGAATTCACCTCCACCACTCAATCTCCCTTTGGCAACCACCAGCACCAAGAAACCGCTCTGCAAGACATGTTCCTCCATCCAAGGCAACATCATGCTTGCAAACAGGAGCCAGTAGGATCCTCAATGCCAAAGTCAGTGGTTCATCTCTTGGAAAGGCACAGCACCCGTGTACATTCCTACAGGTGTCTACGCTCAGCACAAAGCCACCACCACACCTGGCATCACATCTCCATCTAAATGGTGATGCTATACCCAAGACATGGACACAGGACCCCCAAAATCCCCAACATTACTCTGCGATGGAAGCACCTGGGGCATCCTGACCCCTTGATGCCTCAGGGAGAAGACAGGAGAGCTCCTGGCCCCCAGCGAGAGGCAGGTTGGGTAACTCTCCCAAAATGTGGTTGGTGGCCCAAGACTGCTCCATCCCTTGCGAAATCACTGNTCCCCCCCCCGCCAGCAAACGCCGCCTGGGCTGCATTTGGGAACCCTCCGCCTTCTGCGGGGAGGCTGGGGTGAGAAAGGATGCTTTTTTCCAAGTTGGAAGAGACAGAAAAGCTTCCCTCTTTGCCAAATTTCTCCCAAGCCATCTTCTGTTTCCCATTAACTGTGAGAAGAAACCCTATGGCCTGGGTCCGTGCTCCTCCCAGTGCAACTCCCACGGGCACTTGTCAACATCCCAGTCAAAAAAAAAGAGGGAGAATTAAACCCACCCAACCTGGCTGGCTATGACGCAGGGACCGGCAGCGGGTGGAAAACAACCCCCCTGCTTTGCTCTTACATCTCCCCCACGGAAACTTTTCAACTCCAGTTGCTGGCAGGAGCCGGGCTGATCCCAGCTGAATTCCTTCCACTTACCAGCAAATAAATAGTAGTTAAATGGAGGGAAAGAGAAAAACACCCTGTTTTCAAAGGGAAAACAAAGAGGCGAAATGCTGGGCTGGTCACAGGCTCATGAAGATCTTTTTCCCCTCCTGGCTGGGTACTTGACAGCCTCCCCTTCCAGTTAATTAAGGGATACTCAGAAAGAAAAATACTTCCAGCCCTTTGCCAGCCCTGACCATTAAGGGAAGAGTCACAGCGCAGCTTAGACCAAACCCAGGAGCCTTGGCCACAGCTCCTCCGCCCGGCCCAGACGCTTAAAACCACCATTTTTCAGACAAATAGGTGCCGTTGTAGGACATCTCTGGTCTCCTCCCAGCCCTGGAAGGCTTCTGACCAGCCTTTTCTCCAAACCCTCCAGTGATGAGCTACTCCAACCTTCTTGCCCTCCAAGCGTTTCTCCCAACAAACACCTTCCTTGCAGCAAAATTTCGCAGCATCCCTTTGCAACCTGCCCCTCACTGGACAGAAAAACCAGTTTATCACCATTTTTACCAGTTTTCAGGGACCTGAAGGCAGCGATGCACCTTCCCCTCCCCTAGCAGGAACAACCCCAGTGCAGGTTCAGCTCTGGATGCTTTTCCCCATCTTCTCCTTCATGTCCCTCAGTTGACCCAACCCTTTCCTGGTGTGTGGTCCTCAGTAAAGTCACCATCCCACATCCCTCACCAAGGCTGAGGCACCCCAAGGATGAGCAAGGTTGGAAGAAAACATCCCTCGTGTTCTCTCCCAGTGGCACTTCTGACTCTGCATCGCAGCATCCTCCCCACAAACACCCCCCAAACCCACAACCACCTCACAGACACCCCTCCAAACTCCAGGGGGAAAAAAATGCTGCAGCAACTTCAACCTCAGCCCCCCTGGAGCAAACACCTCAAAACAAAGAGCGCTGGGGTGGCTTCGATGCCTCCCCACAGCACTCGAGCAGAGCCGCCTGCCCAAATGCTATCCAAATATTTCAGTTATGTTACTTATTTGCTTACGCCCAACAAGGCCCCAATTCCCCCGGAAGACAAAGTCCGCCCAATACCAGACTACGTATGGAGCTAGAAATATGAAAGGGAAAATCTAGGCGGCAGCTGTGGGTGCTTTTCTGAAAGGAGGCCCCTCTCCAGGCTCTGCCAGTCGGCTTTTAAGTTGTTTTGCCCCCGAGCTTCGTTCACAAAGGAGATAACACCTCCCTGCCATGGCCTCTTCCATCTGGGCTCTCCCACCATGGCTCACTGGGCTAGTCCCAGTTCTCAGCCCCCAGCCCAAACCCTCTCACGGCACGAGGGGACAAACTGGTGACTGACCACAGTGGGGGGATCCATCGAGGAGTCTCCTCTGTTGAGCAAATATCTTTAAAAATCAAAATAAATGAAGAAAAGCTCTCTGTAAGCAGGTTGAGCAGAGCCCTCGAGTGGGCAGGCAGCCAGGGAAGCATCCTGAGCTTCCCCAGCCGTGTCCATACAGTGAAACTGCTCCGTGGTTGGAGATCTGGGCTCTTCTCTTGGTGGCCATCGGGAAATTATTTTCTCCTCCAGTACTGGAGAGCTTCCCCTGGGACTCCAGCACGGAGACACTAATGCCTTTGGATAGTGCTCCTGAAGCCTACTGATGGGGAAGAAAAAAATCCCCAAACGATGCAAGACTTGCGTATCATCATTAAAACAAACACCCGGAGGCCAAAAGAGGGGTAAAATATCCATGTGCTTTTAATCTCTTGGAGTTTCCTTACATTAAAGCCCACATTTGAGAACACCTGGCTATCTCAGAAAAATAGATCACGCTGTAATTAAGCAAATCCGATAGCTAAAGGAAGCTGAAGAGCAGCAATACTTTATTTTATTCAATCTTCTTTTTTTTTTTTTCCCCCCTCTACAAGAAACAGGTTATACCCCTTTGCCAATGGGCTGTTACTTTTGGCTGACCTGCTCTCATTTGAAAGTTTTTCAGACGCCGGGTGGCTTCGGCAGCCACCCCCTGGTGCAGGGACGGGCCAGCCCTGCCCTTTGATGCTCAGGGAGCGTGGAGAAAAGCCACGGTCGATGCATCTGAGTTTCCTGCACGGGATGGTACCCAGCCCCACGTTTCCCATTAGCATCTCAGGAACCCAGCCCCGAGCCCTCCAGCTCCTCCCAATGCACCTTAAATGGGGATCCATAATACATAAACGCACATATACATATACGTGAATATATCTACGTGTCTGCATCTCTGTACACACACACACACATATACATATATATTAAAAAAGCAACCCCCCGAGGGCTTTAGCCCACACGACGGCTGCCCCCGAGCCATGCAATGTTTAACAAGGCCGAGGGGAACTGGGGACAGCCCGTACCATTTAAAGTGCCTGGGCAGCAAAGTGCTTCGAGGACCAGTGAAACATTAATGCGCTCCCCCCCGGAGAAATGTCTTTGCTTTTTTGCTGCATCAAGGGCTTTGAAATTGGAATAAATAACAGGGCAGGTTAATAAAGGTTTCTATCAGTTACTGGGTAAGTTTTGGTGCTCCTGCCATTTGGGTTTAAAAGCCATAAGTCCTACCTCCATGGTCAGGGAGCCTCCTCTCCCTCCATGGGCAAGGACATGCCCCACCAGCCCAGGTTGTTCCAAGCCCCATCCAGCCTGGTCTTGAACACTTCCAGGGATGGCGCATCCACAACTTCTCTGGGCAACCTGTTCATGTTGGGTTTCTCATCAACCAACACTCCCAAGTCCTTCTCAGCAGGGCTGCTCCCAATCCATTCTCCACCCAGCCTGTATTTGGATTGCCCTGACCCAGGTGTGGAACCCTGTGCTTGTCCTTGTTGAACTTCATGAGGTTCACACAGGCCCACCTCTTAAGCCCATCCAGGTCCCTCTGGATGGCATCCCTTCCTTCATGTGTGTTGACCGTGCCACACAGCTTGGTGTTGTTGGCAAAACCGCTGAGTGTGCACTCAATCCCACTGTCTGTGTCACCAACAAAGATGTTAAACAGCACTAAGTCTCAGTACCAATGCCTGAGGAATGACACTCATCACTGGTGTCCACCTGGACATTGGGCTGTTGACCGCAATGCTTAGTCAAGCCCTTTCTTCTGGCCAAGGAGCAACTCTGAAATGATGCAACCTCAGGACTGGACCAGCAAAAGCAGCTCAGCTGTGCTCCTTGGCCACAGCTGAGCAGCAGCTGCAGGCAACACAAAGCTGAAATTCCACCCCTCCACCAAAAAATCTGTGCTGTGGCAGTGACCAAGGACAGATGCAGCAGGACAGTTGACGACACGGGATGCAGATCCCTCATTGCATCCACCACTTGGGTTAACCTGGACATGAAGCTTCAGCGTGTCAAGGAGTTGGGAGGTGCATGGAAGTGTAAGGTTGATGGAGAAGATAAATTCCCCCCCAGACAGGGCTCGGGGGAGTCCTGTGCTGCTGCCAGTCCCACCAGGCAGCCGAGACAGCGGCTGTGGGCCGGCTGAGGATCACACGGCGTTTGCAGAGCCGGGGAGAGGCTCACTTCTGTCTCGATTGCTAATGAGACTAATATCAGCTGCTTCTCGCTTAACCAGTCTGACCATCGGGCTGAGCCAAAACTGATTCATTCATAAGAAAATGGAAAAGGAGATTGACTCGTCACCAGCCCTGACTAATGGGGAATCCAGCCAACAACCTGCCGCTTGCACGTTGGCCCCGGCATCCTGCTCTTTCAGTTTTTCATCATCTTCCCAAATTCAAATGCTCAGATGAAGCGTCAGCTTTGCCCGGCACAGCTGGCTGATACAAGCAAGGGCTATCTGCTGCAGAAAGTGCCGGCGTGTGGCCAGGGGGCCACCATCACCCAACAGAATTAGCTATTGCAAAATAGCTAATTCCTACTTTGGAAGCAGAGGAAACATCAAAACCCCTGAAGACGTTGCTTTTTGCACTGCTTTGGCTGGCATCATCTTCCCAACAGCTTTCTGGTTGTTGTTTTTTTCCCCTCCTTTCCTCTTTGTACCACAATAAAAACCTAAGCAACCACTTTCATCAGAGCAGAAAAACTCTCCACCACCCTGCTGTAAAAACAGCTTTCTGCTTTTATTTTTTTTTGTTTTCTGTGGTGGGTTTTGTTTTATAAGGCCAGTGGGGCACAAACTGTGGCAGGAGGCGGGTGGGGGAGGCTGAAGACGGGACAGCTGGGAAACCTGGGGTCAGGGGGGTGTTGTCCCAAGGGAAGGAAACAAGCTCTGAAATCCAGATTGGGGCTAATCTTATCTCTGGGTTATTTTAGGATGGGCCAGTGAGGGTTAACAGCCAGCCAGAGGTCACATCAGGACCTGAAGTACCTCCACTCCGGGGCTGTTTGGTTCATACTTTGGTTGATGAACTGAAGCAGGGCAGAGTTTAACAGCTTGGGAAAAAAAATTAATAATAATCCACCACGACTTCTTAGCTTTGGGCAAGACAGCTAGTTTTATATGCACCTCCCTTAATAAAGGTTCTCTTGTAAAATACAGACCTCAGGGGCAGGCTCAAAGCCTACCACACCATCCCTTGTTCCCAGATGTTCTGAGTTTCCATCACCCTACCCTACAGATGCCAGGACAACCACAGCAAAACTTCACTTCTTGGTGAGAAACCTACCCTACACCAATACGGGTCTTGAAAACCTCCATTTTCAAGGCAGAAAATCCCCAGTCAGGCCAGTCTGGGCAGGAAAATGCCCCAAATCCCGACTCCAGCAGCCCACAGCCACCTTGACAGCCACAGGATTCCACGGGGACAGTGGAAAACTGGGACCCCACAGGCTGGAGATGAGCAGAGCTCTGGGTACCACATCCAATCCTCCACTCACCTCTCTCACACCAGCCTCAGCAAGCTGGGAAAGAGCTGCCAAATCTGAAATTTTCCTGTGGTCATCTCAGCACAGGGGCACACGGAAAATCCTTATGGGAAGGCTTTAGGATACACACCCAGCTCTCCCTCCCAAGGGCATTCAGCTACCCGGCATCAGCCCGATGCCCACATGCCATCGTGCACCCTGCACCCTGCCAAGCAGGACGGGAAAAACCTGCGAGGGATGGAAACCACATTCCCAAGGTGCAAGGGAAAAGTCATCCAGAAAACGGTAGACAACATCTCTGTCAGTCCTCACCCCGTCCCCTCCCAGGCTGGTTTCTCACCGACTGTGGGCAAGCTTCCCTGGCATGGGGGTGGTTGGCATGTCTCTATTCAATGCTGAATTTCCCCATGGGAAAGGGGGAGGTGATGTGGTACAGGCAGGAGGAGCCCCATGAAGACCTCACACCTCCAGCAGCGCCCAGGCCCCACCAAATTTATTTTGAAAAAAGAAAAATAAACCCACAAAACAAAAAAACCCAATAATACCAATATTCACCCCTTGGCAACGTCCTATCTCAATAAGTCTCTGCTATTATTATACCCTGCAATTAAGCGATAAAGCTATAATTGCCTTATCTGATGGAGCCGGGCACGGCAGCGAGGCAGGAGTTGGACTCTGCATCCCTGTCCCGCTGGGTCCGTGAGGTGGATGGATGGCATCACGCCAGGCATTTGAAAGCCACCCTGTCCAAAAGCATCCTCCTGCTTGGCAGACAGATGGCCAGACAGGACCCCACGGCAGCGCTGGGCTTCCTCACCCTAAATTTGGGTCTACAGCATCACGCATCACCCCGCTTTGGTCCACACAAACCTCGGGGGACACCCAGGGAAGGCACTGGTGGCCTCCACCAGCTTCCCACCAGGAGTTGGGCTGCTCTGGCCAGGATGGAAAGCACATGGAAAAAAAAGGGGGGGGGGCTTTTGATCCAGTATTCCTGGTAGAATCTGATGGTGGAGGCGAATCCATGTCAAACCCAAGCTCAAACCCATGTCACCAGCCTGGCGTCTCAGCGTGCTGGGAAAAGCTGTGCCCAGCAGTTCTCAGGCCACAGTTAACTCCAGCTTGGTGATTTCATCCACACATTCATTGCCTCTGAAAGAACTCTGGTGGGCTGTGGCATCCTTTCCAACAAGATCAGCCCTGATTTAATTTGTTTTGGTTTGTTTTTTTTAAGATTTGGTGTCCCCTGAATCCTGCTTCTTGCCTTTTAGTCTTTGACCTCGGCGCCGCTCCTGACCCCGCCAGCTTTCGGCTGAGCGGCATTTCGCCAGCCTCAGGGAAGAACAACAAAACCCTCCAAAATCCCCCACGCGTGACCGTTGCCCAAATAACACCCCAAGCTGCCTCTGCCCCGCGCCCCAGCCCAGAGGCCACGGTGAGGGGCGCTGGGGCCGTGGGGTGCCCGCGCCCCCCTCCCAGGGCGAGCGGGCTCCTGCCGGGGCGCAGCCACAAGAAAGGCCGATGCAAATCGCATCGTTAGCATTCTTTCCGTTTTAATAACCCAAGGTGTTACCAGCAACAGTGTTACTGATTTTTATCTCCGCAGCGCCTTTTAAGAGCTCCAATTTGTTTTTCTTGGAGATCTCATTTTGTTTTATTAAAGCTGACACCGAAGAGGGGAAAGGAGACTTTCTGGGCCCAGAACAAAAATATCCCGTTTAAATACCCCGTATGATTTTCTTGGAAATGCTTCTCTTTTGACTTTAATTAAGCTCTCCCCAGGCTCGCGAGCTTGGCGTGCCTGGCTTTCAGGCGAGTTTAATCCCGGACAAGCTCCCTACGCTCCCAGTGCTCCCCACTTCCAGTGCTCACACAAAACTTAAGAAATAAAAGTGGAGTTGATAAAATACGTGGATTAATAGCTGGCCCGATGTCAAGAACATCTTGATATTGCCTCTTCACCACCGGCTGACCACGGAGCAAGCACGTGTCCCCGGCTGCCCTGCTTGCTTCACTGATAGACCCTAAAAACAGGTTTCCTCTCCTGTTTTTTGATTCCTTTCTGCCATTGCAATGCTGGTTACGGAACGGGGAGATCCATAGTTAGTGCCTGACTTCACCCAGAGCTATCAGAGGAGGCAAGCTCACTCCCAAGCCCACCTCCAGTGGCCATGGTGCCACTGCTGAGCCTTGTGAAACCATGTCGGGTGCTACCATACTATCAATAATTACCCCCCACACCATGGCAGAAGCACTTGAGGATGACTGCAAAACTAAAACACTCCAAAAGTTGGGGAATCCCAGGAGGGAGCTTGTCCAGGCATCATCTGGTACATGCCCATTATGTAATTACCACCAATCTTTAATCACAGATTATTTTTTCTCTTTCTCCATCGGACCTGATTCAGAGGGTGCACAGGAGGCAAAACCTCTCACTTCAAGGAGATCTGATTTCCACAGAATCACAGAATGATATGAGGTTAGAGAGGACCTCTGGAGGTCACCCACTTCAACCCTCCTGCCAATGCAGGTCCACCCAGAGCAGGTCCCACAGGAATGTCTCCAGGTGGGTTTGGAATGTCTCCAGAGATGGAGACTCCACCACCTCTCTGGGCAGCCCGTTCCAGGGCTCTGCCACCCTCAAAGGGAAGAAGTTCCTTCTCATGTTTAGATGGAACTTCTTATGTACAAGTTTGTGCCCATTTCCCCTTGTCCTGTCACTGGGCACCACTGAGAAAAGCCTGGCCCCTTCTTCCTGACACCCACCCTTGAAGTATTTCTAGGTGTTGATCAGATCCCCCCTCAGCCTTCTCTTCTCCAGATTAAAAAGCCCCAAGCCTTTCCTCCTAAGAGAAAAGCTCCAGGCCTCTCATCATCTTGGTGGTCCTCTGCTGTCCCCTCTCCAGCAGTTCCCTGTCCTTCTTGAACTGGGGAGCCCAGAACTGGACCCAGTGCTCCAAATGGGGCCTCCCCAGGGCAGAGCAGAGGGGGAGGATGACCTCCCTCCACCTGTCACACTCTTCCTGATGCCCCCCCAGGATGCCATTGGCCTTCTTGGCCACCAGGGCATGTTGCTGGCTCATGGGTATCCTGGTGTCCACCAGGACTCCCAGGGCTTTCTCCTCAGAGCTGCTCTCCAGCAGGTCAGCCCCAGCCTGTCCTGGTGCAGGAGGTTCTTCCTCCCCAGGTTCATCACCCAACACTTGCCCTTGTTGAGTTCCTGCTGCCTCACACAAGGTTTGCACAAACCCTCTGGCCACGCCACCTGACTCCTTGGCAAGCAGTGACACCCCCGCTCACGCAACATCCCCCCGAGAGGGAAGGATTTCATCCCTCCTTTTACGCACAGGATCTGCGTGCAAACAGATTAAGGCCAGGAGGCTGAAACAAAACCTTTGTTTCGGTGCCCAATACAAGGTGGCCAAGAAAGGGACTTTGGGGGATGCCGCTGGGCACGGGGCGATGGGTGCTGCCTGCCCTGGAGGGTCCCATCCCAGCTGGTCCCCAGGGATGGGGTGCTGGGTGGGTGCTCAAAGCAGGTTCCTTCACTGTGGGCACTGCGGGAGGGTTGTTTCTCCTCCGAGAGGAGGGCCCCGGCGTTGGCCCGGGGCGAACCCCAACAAGTCAGCCCATGCAGGGAGCGCCGCTCCGGCAGCACACGGGGCTTCCCCTGCTCTCTGCTCTGCATCAGCTAAAAACCATCCCCGAGCTAAAAAAACCAAAATCCCAACAAACCCCAAACATGGGGAAAATACAGGGTCCAGTGAGTTCACCCCCTCTACCATACGGTGTTGCAGAGCAGATGTGCCCAACGCAGTGCCCATCCCAAAATCCTTCTCGTAGTGAGATGCCAGCATCGGGATGCAGCACCAGGAGCTTATATTAAAGTGATGTGGTGCAATGCCCTGCTCTGGATGCAGGGATGGAGGTACGGGATAGCGCCAGGATGGAGCTTCCCAGGGGCATGCAAAGGGGCTGAGCTACCAATCATGCCACTGCCATCCTCTTGCCGGTCCCAAATGAGCCCAGGAGGTTGCTTGGGGCACCTCGAGCTGCTCCTCAGAGCAGAGGATGCCACGGCAGGGCTGCCGGGCATGCCCGAGACGAGTCCCAGCAAACCAAACCACCACGGGCACGGGGCTGCGACCTGACAGCCCTTCCCAAGGGCTTTTCCCCCACGTTTCACCCCACTCTGGTCCTTGAGGGATGCGCCAGGGAGCTCTTGCAGAGCAATTTTTTTAGGGATCTACAAATAAAAGGGTTGAATCTACAAACAAAAAAAGCCTGGAAAATGTGCCACTGGAACCCAGGGCTGTGTCACCCTGCACGGCTGCACCCCTGGGTGTGACTGACGGAGGACAAAGCAGCGGCAGGAGCTTTGCTGCCCGTGGTCCGTGCTGGCAGCAGGCAGCAGTGCAGGCAGGGGTTGCTGCGGGCAGGCAGCGATGCAGGCAGGGGTTGCTGCGGGCAGCAAAGCTCCTGCCCCGGCAGCTGGCAGGACCTGTTGTACAAGGTGCCTGGGAGAGAATGGAATGGCTCGCGCCTGCGAGCGAGCGTGTTGCAGCAATTCCCGGCACACGTCATGCGGGTTTTGCAACCGCCCCAACTGTCTCGGGGTGGGTGAACGGAAAGAGCCCGGAGTGAACTGAACTGCCCCAGTGCCCACAGTGGGCACAGGCAATGCCAGAGCTGGGTAGAGACCCCCCCGGGGAATGCCCAGCCTGGCACACAGCCCTTCTCCCGCAGGGATGAACGCCAAAAGGCAGCATCTCCCTCCCTTGCAATAGGGAATAATCAATCCTTCGAGGAAGAGGAAGGGAAAATCCAACTAATCCCAGTTGTAAAGGGTGTAACACTGGTCTTGCCCGTGTGTTTTGTTGGCATACGGGGGTGCCCACTGCCAGAGCAGGTGTGGTCATGCCATGGACACACAGGATCGTGGCTGCGGAAAGCTGGGGAAAAGTGATTCCCCAGGGAAAGTGCTGGCTGGAAGAGATGGGTGCACAGGCCATCATCCCGGTCAGGAAATGCTGGTGTCCCCCTCCATGCTCTGCCCGGCCAGCAGGAGACCTGTGAGAAGGTCATCATCTCCCAAAAAGTGAGCAGGAAAGACTAAAGTATTTGGTGATGTGCCTGAAAATTCCCTAGGGCATCCAGACGCCAGCCAAAAGCGGGCAAAACCCCAACGACAGAGCCAGGGTGAAGCCCCAGTGGTTTCCAGCAAGGCGGGGGGACTGCTTTGGGACAGGGAGGGGGGTGGGTGGTGGCAGGTCAGAGAAAGTGCATGTGGCACTGACTCAAATGCCACCGAAGTCCCCATCAGCTGCGCATCGCTTCCCCAGCCGCACTGTCACTCCACTGCTGGCACGCACGCCACGCCGCTCTGGCAGAGGTCCCAAGGAGTCACCAGGATCAAAAAGCAAAAGGTCACCCAGGCCCTATATCAAGACAGTGCCAACTGATCCAAATCCTCCTCCCCAGCCGGCGTGCCATCATCCCACCGGGATTAGCTCCCCGTTAAGCGTGGCAGGAGCAGGGCTTGTTTACTGCCACCCATGTACCCAGAGGGGAGCTCCCCAGCTCTGTGCACTGTAGGGATGGTGGAAACCTGGGTTATTCTTCCTTCCCCAAGCAGCCCTACANTGAGCATCTTTATGGTCCTCCGCTGGACCTGTTCCAACAGTTCTATGTCCCTTCTCTGTTGAGGACTCCAGAGCTGGACACAGCACTCCAGGTGGGGTCTCAAATCCCATGGTGGGAGTCAGCAGCCCCAGCTCCATGTCCACCCAGCTTGGTGGTCTCCATCACCCCCCACCGGATTTTTGGGAAGATGGCTTTTCCCACCACTCCTGGGTGGGACAGGGTGCCTGACGGTGCAAGCCGATGAGCTCTGTGAGCTCTGTAACGGGCGGGATGAAGGAGGGAGGGAGCCAGAGGAGCTGCCCTGGGGACAGGAGGCGGGATGCTGGTGACAACGCCCGTGCGAGCTATGCGCAGCCGGCCCAACGGGCACTGCCAGCGAGGTCAGCGGCGCCTTCCGGCTACGGGCTTTCACCCAACCTGATGGGTTAGGTCTATTTTAAGGTGCTGGATGTCAACCAGGCCTGGCTGATGGTTGGCTTCCAGCTGCTGAGGGTTTTTAAAGGGAATTAAAGGGTGATTTGTCAAACTCCCGGATTTCCCCCCAAAAGGGGAGATGAAACTGCTTCATTGCTTCTGAGCCCCCAAGTCCCACGGTGTGGCATGGCATCACACCCCACCTCACCCTGAGCACCCACATCCATCCTGGCTTCTTCACCCATCAATCCCTCCTCCTCTCAGCCCATCCTCAGCGACGGAGCTGAAACCCAGCACCTTCAAAGCTTGAATGACAATCAAATCCCAGCAGAGTGGGGTGGGCTTTGTTTTGTTGTAAGTGAAAGGACCCCAAAAACCCCACCACCATCCCCAAACCAACTGCACAACCCCACGTAGCAACGTCATGGGAGCTGCTGCCACTTGAGGACGAAATACAACTGAGAGTGGAGTATCTCCTTGTCTGGCTGCCGGAGAACACTTGAAAATAAAACCCACTAAACCAGCAAGTGTGCTGGCTGAGAGGGGCCCCCACAGCCTTTAAAAAACAAGAACCTCCCTTAGAAACAGCGCCCTGGCCTCCTAATAACCTTAATCGCTCCCGACAGCCCCAAGAAGCGAGTTTAATGACATGATTGTGTTTTGTTTGCTTTCCAGGCTGCTTTATCTCACGTGGCACCTTGCGCTCACAGCTCAAGTGACAAAAACCCAGTTCCTCCCAACTTCACCCCCCCCAATCTGCTGCAATCCCAAATTGGTGGGAGCTAAGCCGGGGAAGAGCTCGGAGCCATCACATTGGCATCCCACCGCGGGAAAGCCCCAGTAAGGCTGGAAAAGCTCCCTGGTGCCCTTTGCACTCCCCAGATAGCAGGGCTGGAGAGATAAAAGGCTTTGGGGGGGCTGTTTTTGCTGTATTTACATCCCCATCCAGGTTATGTAAATATTGTTCATCAGAGCACATCCCCCTGCAGGGTTAGGATATGTGGAGGAGGGCTAGAAACCCGGATGGATGTGGGGAAGCCCCCAGGAATGCCAAGGTCTACAGGGCCCTCAAATCTGTGAAACGGGGCTGGTGCAGCTCCCTGACAAATAATAAAACCACCAAATCCTGCGGATTTTAGAGTAAGGAGGTGACAACCACAGCATCACCTTCAGGAGACTGGAGTCTCCTGGGTGCCAGCACTGGGAGATGACACCCATCACAGGCTTTAGATCTCTCACCAGTTGGTAATTTGTATCTAAGGGTGTCTGTAAGAGTGCTCTCACCCTTCCCAAAGCCCAGACCTAACACCTGGGGTAGTTGTCTTTCGTTGCAGTGGGCTAAATAAAGTACAGCTTCATGGCAGCCGTCCCTATTCGGTCTCATCCAAGCCGTAGAGTATTGCTGAATTTTAGTTGGGACCATTTCCAAGAATCATCCTTTGCGATTTACTCTCTCCTTGGATTTCCCTTCTCAGCTGCAGCCCCGCTCACCTGCCCTGGGATGAGCCCATGGCTTCTCCTCCCCATCTTTCACTACGACTGTTAGCACTGAAATGCTTTATTTTCTCCAAGAAACAAACTCACTCTTTCTTACTCAGCCTCCATTATGATGCTGGAGTAAAAATAGCCTTTTCCAGCTAAGTTCACATGTCCAAAGGATGTAAAATCACTGCTCATGAAGAAATTCCCCAACAAAAGAGACAGGAACTCAAGCATAAAGCTGACATCGCTTATGCCTTGGCCTCGTGGGCACATGGAGATACAAGGGTCCATCACAGGGCACTTCAGAAGCCTCTGCTTCCCAGATAGGGCTGGATAAAAAGGGGTGGATCTGCTCCCCAAGTTCCTGCACACAGACCACAGGATGCTGCTGGACACACGGATGCACTTAGAGGAGCCACGGCCAAACCAGACCAGCTCCTCAGGCCATCTCTCTGAGTGCTTGCAGCTCCCTTTTCCAGCAACCAAAACATTAAATATTAAGCAAAGAGAGTTAATCTATACCCAGGATATTGACACAAAGCAGAGGAGAGGAGAAGGAAAAGATAAATAGAGATTTTTTTTCAAAAAAAATCAATGCACCTCTCTAGGCTGCCCCACCAGCGCTTGCCAAACCTCCGAGGGTGGCACCAAGGATGTGTTTGGAGGAAGAGGATGCATCAAAAAGTGTCACCCTCTTGTCTCTCCCCAGGTAGCCAGGACCCTGGGGTGGCTTGGGTAGGAGCAGAACCTCCTCAGCTGAGGGCAGAGCCCCGTCCAGGGATGGGCTCACCTCACACTCACCTCTGCCAAGGTCGGGAGAGCATCCAAACAGCAGCAGAGCAAACCTAAGCGGATTTCAGAGGGTCAATGCCCAGTTAATGCTTACCAGGACCCTTCTGCCACTCAGACTGGCTTTTGGAGCTGAGGAAGATGAGCGCACAGGGATGGCTTATTCACCCCTCAGCTGGGCTCGGCTCAGCCCACGCCTGGCAGGACTGGCATCGCAGCAGCCGTGCCCTGCGGATCCCTCAGCACCGGAACGAGCCTTGTACAACCGGAGGGAAACGCCACCATTCATCATCTCCCAGCAAAACGCTTTCAAGCATCGCTCAACACCTCTCCGGCGGAGGAGACTGATTGTTTTTGACGTTTTTCCCCACTCTCCTGCCTGAGTGCTCACATGTATATTATTTTTTTTAGTTTTTTCATTCTAGTCTCAGCTCCTCCGCTCCCCCCCGAAAGAAAACAAACCCGAAAGCACAGAGTGTGCCTTGCAGAAGTCCCAGCCCCGGCGCCCCGCGGCGAAGGGGCACGCGGTGGTCCCAGCCCGCCCCGGCCCGGCGCTGCTTGTTGACAGACGCTGGCGGGGCGGTATATTCCTTTTAAACAAAAGCAGCCTATGCATTCGATGCATTGTTGAGGAGAAGGGGTTTGTTTTCAAAAAGCCTGACCCCAAAGCCTGAACTCCGCGGATGCTGCGTTTCTCAAGATCAAACGCCAGAAGCCAAAAAAAAAAAAAAACAACAAAAAACGTGACCAATGCAAACAAGAAATAAACCTTGATAATTATAGCCCTGTGCTGGGGCGGCTATTGTTTAGTGCAGACTAGTACCCGCTTTAGCATAAACATAACCCCATTTTAAAAAGGATGCCTGACCAGCTGACAGCATTACTCCTCATTTCACCTCCAAACCCTTTCTTTGATACCAACCCACCTTCCAGAGCACGCAGAGGAGATTTAAAAGTGGAGCCAAAGGGCTAAACGATGCGCCCACGGTGAACGCCGGTGTCAGAGTGGGGAGAGGGTCCCTGTCCCCCCAGCCAGCTCCTGGATGGTGAGGGATGAGGGGGACCCCAGGGCCTGGCTGCTGTTTGCAGCCAGCGGGACCAGACCGACGTCGGAGGACAAAACAAGACAGTGCTTTTCAGGAAGGCCGTATCACTTAGCGCTTGGAAAGGAGCTCCAATATTTTCCTGATTATGTTTGCACGCAAACGAGCGCCGCGGGGAAATTATGCAACCCTGAGCAGGGAGGGGTGGGAGTGAAGGGCTGGAGTGGGGCCGGGGAGTAGAGGGGGGGTCTCCACGCTGCACCCTGCTGCCCCCAACCCCAGCCAGCACAGCTGCAGCCCACGAGGTGCCGTGCTCCCTGCCGCAGATGGGCTCCATCACTGTCACCTCTCCC
>VXBW01000285.1:124932-151329 GCA_013400375.1 Thinocorus orbignyianus | reverse complement strand
ATCCTTGCATGGAGGGGGGGACAAAATTGGGGTGTGTTTCTTTGCATCTTGTATGGGGGAATCCTAGAAGCTTTACAACCTTGCAAAGGAGGGGGGTTTGGGGGGGGGTCAGCTGTGTCTGCTGTCATTTTGCATTCCTGCATGGAGAAAAGGGGTGGTATCTGGCTGCTTTGCACCCTTGCACAGTTTGGGGGGGACCACTTTGCATCCTGAGGGTCTAAGGATAAGCTGGACCCACGGTCACCCATGCAGGAATAAAGGTACCTATAGCCTGGGGGATGGGGGGGGGCACAGGGTGTGAAGCTGGAGGAGCAGAGAGGACAGGGCCAAGCAGGGCAGAATCCTGGTGGCATCTACCATGCATGGCCATCCCACCCAGCCTGAGGTCCTCCCTGGGGTTTGGAGGCTCCCACCGTGCCCTCCCACCCCAGGGCACCCCCATAACCAGGCTGCAGGCAGTCAGACACCCCGCAATGGGTGCAGAGCCTGGGCCTCCACGCTCGGTGATTCAGCTTCTTGCAGGGAAGCTTTAATTTTATCACTTAGAACTCAAGTTCTCGCTGCCTCGTGGTGGTGTCAGCGCGATGAAATACCTATGGATTAAGGTGCTTTTTTAGCGTAGTTTGTGGCTGCTTTGTCTGCGGCTGCCGGATACGCTGCCGGACACGGAGAGCACAGAACCTGGATGTATGGAATTTATGGGCAGATCAGCCATGGCCAAATGAATAATTCATCTTCAAAACTTCAGCGTGCCAAGGCACACCCCTCATTTGCTGCATGGTGTTGCCTGTATATTAGAAAGGTTGCTGGTTTCACTTTTTTTAAGATAAAAAAACCCCAAAACACAAGATATTTTGTTGGCATCTCTGTCTCAGTAGCATCCCCTACAGCAGGTTGAAGAGCTCACTCTTAGGGGAGAGTGAAGGCAGCATCAAGTCCAGCAAAACTCCACCTGGCAGCTTGAAGGTTAATGTCCATCCTGCTTTTCTGTCGCAAAAAGCAGGCGAAGGGCTCTTACCCATGACGCCTGTGATGCAACTTAGTCCCCAAATGCCTGCTCCTTTCCCGAGGAGCCGAAGCCCACAGAGAAAACTCGAGATGAAGCATATTTTGCTTTGAGCTGTCATCTCCCTTGGCCCAGTTCTGAACCAAAGATGCTCACAGCCTCCATTTTATGGTGGATGACAAATCAGCTGTGGATGCCAAGATCTTGACAAGTTACGAGCAACAGCCCTCGAGCCAAAAAATGTTAAAATTAAAAAAGAAAAAAAAGAAGCAAGAATGAGGGTGGTTGGGGTTTTGGGTTTTTTTTTTTTTTGCAGAGCTGCTCATCCAAAAAGCCACCCTCTGAGCTGCACCCCGTGGGTCAGAGCTGTGGTGTTTTTCTCCTCTCCAAGTAGAGGGGATGCAACTGGCTCCCAGGCAGGAGCTGGCCCCATTCCCACCAGGGTCCCACTGGGATTTTTGTGGGGCTACATGTATGGAATTGGTGGGGAAGCAGCATTGGCAGCCTGGGAGCTGTGTTGGAGCTGGCTGGGAGTGTTCTGTGGCTGGAGATGCTGGTCCCACGGCTGTTCCCAAAGGGAGGAGCGCTGGGTTTCCACAAGGACCCCTGCTGCTCGCTGAGGGTTTCCTGGGTTTATCAAAGCAGCTTCTATGCTGGGGAGAAGAAGGCCGGCTTGTTCAGCAGCGTCCCGCTCACACAAACTGCCAGAGAGATCCTTCTGTTAATGAGCTGAGCACAAAAAGGGGAAAGAGAGAAAAAAAGAGGGAAAAAAAAAAGAAAAAGTCATTGAAGATTTTGCCTTTGGTGATAAAGAGTCATTAAAAACAACACATGATTCCCAGGCCAGCGGGGATCTTCTCCAGCCCAAACAGAGCTGGGATCTGTGTTGCTGTTCCCACCACCCCATCTCCTGGCTCCTCCTCTGAAGATGAAGATCGTGGCTCCCTGGTGGTGCTGGCACAGGAGCCACATGGGGGGCAGCTGAAGGAGGACAGAGGAGGATCACACGTAGTTTCATCCACACCTTTTTTTCCCCCGCCATCCACCCTTTTCCTCCCTTCAGCATTTTGAGTATCAGGGTGTTGTGTTTGCATGGATTTAGTTTGTACCCGAAGCAGAGATGAAGCCAGAAGGTGATGGTTGTGGTGCCAGGGCTGGCAGCAGCTTCATGGGAAGGACCTACTGAAGTGACCCTCATCTCCTCAGGGTGAGGGGGTGGCACTAGGGCTCCCCATTCCTGCCAAATCCAACAACAGAAACCCCAAACCCACATCAACTAGAACCCAAGGAAAACGGCGAGTGGGTTTTTCAGGCAGCTGGTTTGCGGTGTCTGCTGGTGGCGTAACCTGGGAAGAAAACATCATTTAGATAAAAGCATGATGAAGGGAGCTCTGGTTGTTTCAAGCCAGACGTGCAGCAGGACAGGATTTTTTTATATGGACCCCGAGGTGGCGAGGCAGTTGCATTTATGGCATCCTCCTCAGCGAGGCTTTTTTGGCAAAGGTTGGTGTTGCGGAGCTCAGCCTTCAGAGGTGTTTGTGATTTAGAGGCGATTTAGTCAAGTGCTGTTCCTAGAGCTGAAACGTTTTGCAGTAGAAGGGGAGGGAAAGGAGGAAGGGGAGAAAAAGAAGGGAAAAAAAAAAAAGAAATACTGTGGCATTTACTAATAAAACTCTTCAGGAATATTTTTAGCTGTGATTTGACGTTCTGTTGCACTTCGCTGCGAAGTGTTGGTTTGCTGAAGCCTCCTGGCAGTTCTTAGCAGCGGTGGAGCTGCCTTTGGCTGAGTTAGCAGAGGAGGAGAGATGCAGATGGACCGGAGGAGAGGTGCAGGCACTGCTCCCGGCAACGTGCCTTCCCGGTGGGCCACAGGGTCCCCAATTCGGCCCCAGCCCAGGGAGAAAAGCAGCTCAGCCCCGAGGCCAGCCAGATGTCCAGCTCCCTCCTCCCTTTGGCCAGAGGGTCTGACCCTTTCCCTGCAGTTGCTACTCAGCCCAAATCTGTTCTTGGCTGGCAGCAAATACTCCTCTGTGCCACCCAGGGTCAGGGCTGAGACCTCTCAACTCGTTTCACATGTGCTGCAGGAGCAGTGGGTCCATAACTCCAGCTTCCAGCCTCCCCCGAGCCCAAAACTTGCAGATGGGGGACCAGAAGCAGCATCCCACATCCTGTGGCTTTTCAGTCCCCAAGGCATTTTGCCACTTGATGCTTTTCCATGAGATATTGTCCTGGTTTGAGGGAAATCCATGACAGATCTCCAAACCCTTCTCGCTCAGGATGGGGCTGGGATGCTGTCCCTGGCCCCCGACCTTTTATAAAGCCACACTCCAGGACGCAGAGGTCTCGAGGAGGGGACAGGCAGCAGCATCGCTTCTCCCACGCCCATCAGCCTCAGCACAATCATGAGAATTTACTCTCAGCAAAGCTCTGCCCCCTGGTTTATTTTAAGCAAGGGGAATGCTTGAGATCCAGCCGGCTTTAATATATTTAATTAACCTTTAGGACAATAGCTCTGGAGTGATTATCAGCTTCACACAAAGCAATGACATTTGTCATGCTAGTAGCGTTCACAGTCATTTGGGCTAGCAACAAATTAAGAAGTGGCTGCAGATGCATTTCGTAAATGAGAGCAACGAGTCCTTGTGGTGCAGATCACGCTCCATTTTGTGTGAAGTAAATCAGCAGATCTGGTCCAGCTCTAGCAAACAGGTTTCTCTGCATTGCAAGGAGCCGCCTGCACACTTCTTTTGCTGGTTGATTTTATTTATTTTTTCCCCCCCTGCTGACACACCAAAGCTTCAGCTCCTCCAGGCTATAGGCTCTGCTCTCCCTCCTGAGGCTGCTCGTGGCCCACTTCAGCAGACATCTGAGGTTGAGAAGCAGCAGTTCAGGGCCACCCGAGCCAGAGGTTGCCCCTCAGCCATTATGTAGCTGCTGGTGGCCCTGTCTGTCCTCTGCAGATTTGTCCTGTTGCTCCTTGGACCCTTCTGCATCCACTTCCCACATGCTCTGGGGCAGAGCTCCTCAAAATCGACGCCCCCAAAGCCTTCTGCTTTTGCAGCTACCACTTATTTCTGCCTGCTCAGAAACACTGCACACCCCAGGGATCCTTCCCAACCTCCTCTTGTACCAGATCCCTCCTGCCATCCCCAGCAGGACAAGCTCCTTCAGGCACTTATATGCCCAGCTGAATGTCACCTTCACCTCTTGTCCTTTTCCTGACTCCAGAATTGAGGTTTTGGGGGGTTTTTGCTCCTTTCAGGACTGGCTTGTGTCTCCTTCTCCTTCCTGCCCCCAAAGCCCTGCCCTGCTTCGCTATTCCTACACCAAAACACAGGTTGCTCTCCTGAACAGGCATTACAAGATCTGGCACTTCTTCTTCTGATATTAATTTCTAAACCTTCTTGTCTTTTGTTCAAGGGTAATAGATTTCCAATATACCACTTGGGTTTTGTTGCACTACTCTGGCTCCTGGCACCCAACCAAAGGTTTTGCTCCCTTGCAAAAGCCTTGGGTTCCTGGCAGTGTTTGGTCCTCGGGGCTCAGCAGTGCCCTGGGGAGCCCCATTTGGGTAAGAGCTTTGATTGCAAGGGCTGAACAAATGAACTGCCCCCAAAACCTGGCCCAGAACTGAGCTTCACCGCAGGGGCTGACCCCAACTCCCAGCCTTTAGAGGTTTGGCATGGATATGCTCACTTACCTTCTCAAATCCAAGCTCTAGGTTTGTCTTGGCTGTCTGACACATGGGGAATTATGTTTCCCTTGGTACAAGCTCAGCTGTTGATCCACACACCATCCAACTGGTGCTTTCAATACCATCACCCAAGGTATTGAAGATACCTCGATGGCTGATTAGGTTTTTGTGAGCCAGTGGAGTGCAACATGGACACCCTTCTCTGCCACAGCTCCATTCCCAGTCTGGGTTTCTCCTGCAGTGAACATCCAGCTGTGGAAAATGAACCCCAGAATTGCCTTCTGTCCCACCCTGGATTAAGCAGGGCACTGGGACTGAGACTGGAGGTATCAGGCACTGACCAAAGTGTCTCATTTTCACCCAAAACACACCAAATAGGGATTAGCCAACACCTAAGAAACTCATTATCACCCACCCACCTTGCAGGGTCATCCAGAGCATGCATGATCCTTCAGGCCACTTTGGACCCAGTTGCAGGAATCCAGCTTGTCTTTGCAAGTCACAGCTCGATCCCCTGCCCAGTAAGACAGGAGGAGTGGTTCTGGTGACACAACAGAGGTGAGGAGATACTTATGTACATGAAAAGCTACTGCAAAGGGTATAAGGAGCAATGACTGCACATGAAACTCCATTTTTTGGACCCTTTTAAAAAGTGAGAGCAGCTTTTCTGCCCCCCATGGGCCCCAGGGACTTAAGCTGCCAGATGTGACAACTGCTGAGAGGAAGGATGACATCTGGAAGGAGCCAGCTCTAGGGGTCACCTGTGAGCCAGCATCTGCACATCACACTGCCAGTCTGGTCTGCAGGGACCAGGGCTGGCAGTCATGGTCTGAGGCAGCATTTATTCTCCAACCCTTCTGTGCTCTTCTCCTGCCTGGTCTGGGGAAGCAGGGGCTGCTCTTCAGCATGAGAAATAAATAAGAGAAACAAACCTTGCTGAGGGTGGTTGGAAAAGTCCATGCAACCACCTAAACTTGAGTGGGGCTTTGAAGATGAAGCATCAGTGAGGGCTTGCACTGATTTTCCAAAGCAGCTGAAGGATTTCTGAAGGGGCAGCCCCAGATGTACATAGAATCAAGTGTCAAGGAGACAGGAGCTAAAGGGGACAGGGAAGACAACCAGACTGCAACACAGGTCCGACACCCACCCTGAAGATCATGCCAAACCCAGGACTTACCCTGGGTACCAGCACCCACCCAAGGGATCCACCTGAGGCAAGAGATGCTCACAGAGGTGAGATCCAGCAGAGCATAGCCAGGAGCAGGACTAGGAACCAGCAGCATCCTTCAGGGGGGGACTAACAGCCCCAGCTGAGCTTAAATAACCTCCTGAGCCCATGTGCGGGGGTGTGGGTCCCAGGTGAGGCTGCTCAGTGCCATCACGGTCTGGTAGTTCCCATGGGAAGGTGATAATTTGGCCCTGCAGCTTCCTAAATGTGGCTTTGCTGATTGCATGGTGATGCCCAGCTGAGCTGTTCTGGGGGTGCCCCAGTGGTCACTGCCGAGCCTGGTGAATGTTGTGCATTGGGGGTGACCCGTGGTGGGGTCCTGTGTGGCCACACGTGTGGAAGAAATAACAAGGTGCTCTTGGCCAAACTCTGTCTGTGTCCAGGCTTCTCCCCCTTGCACCAAGGAGTCACCTCTGGGCCTGGGGGAGCCCTGCTCGTAGGAAGTCTGAGGACCTGCCACCAAAATCACCCTAAATATCAGCACGAGCAGGAGAAATGCTGGGCAGAACTGCGCATCCCTTCGCTGGGGCTCAGGCCAGGCCACCAGCGCTCAGGATTTGTGCACAGCCTCTTGGTAGGTGTGAGCAAGATGTGCTGGTGAGGACAGGAATTTAACTGATGTCACAGGCAGCTCATCCCCACCCAAAGCATGTCCATGCCCTGAGTTGGGGCAGGCCTTGAGATTGCAGGTTCTAGGTCAGAAGTTGGGTTTTCAACCCAGAAATCAGAGGTTTGGTGCTGCTGCTGCACGAGGGCTGCTGTTACAGCAGGATGAGATGGCGCTTGTCGTGGGAGGGGATGGCAGGGGTTTCTAATCCCCGTGTTCCCATTAGGAGCCATTAATTTGGGAGCTTAAAAAGCACGTTCTCCTGCGGCTTGGCCAAATGCATGTACCTAAATCCTCCTTGGTTTCTTCTGCTGTAAGCTCCGAGCTTGTTAAGGCTTTTGGGGAGGAGACTAAAGGCATCTTTCTTCTCTAGGGGTGCGCTCCCATGGCACGGTCTCAAGCACTGTTATCAAACCACGTATCCACCTCCTGTCCCTGCTGGGAAGCATTTCAGACCTGAAACCCTTTTTTTTCCCTTCATTTCCCTCTGGAGATGACGGCACTGGTGGCCCCAATTCCTCCCTGGCCCCCTGTGCTGGGATAAAAAGCCCTGGGTGCCAGTGGCTGTATCCCAGACGGATGCTGAGAATGGCTCTTTGTTCCCTGTTTCTAATTGCTGGGCCCGAATCAGCTCGTTAACTGCTCTGCCCCGTGCCCTGCCATCCCTGCAGCCACTTGGCTCAGCTTCTGGGTGTGGATTTTTTTGGTGACACATAAAACTGTCTCAAATCAAGTTTGGGGTGAAGGTGCTGGCGTTGCTCATCTCTTTATTCAGGGGTGCCCAGAAAGAGGGGGGGTGTATGTGGCCAGAGCAGACATCCATCAACAGGTATCTAGAGTCTCCCCTGCAAACTTCATCACAGTTTTCTCGACCAAAAAATAACCAGTTGGGCTTTTTTGGGGGTGGGGGAAAGCCAGGGGCAACAGCAGCCCTGCTTTGGGAGGCACTGGAGGGTTCAGGGCTGGGGTCCTTCCCCTGGCACCCCCAAATATCCCAGGGCAGAGTGGATCCCTGCCATTCAAGCCCTGAACGTACAGATCTGGGAGCACAATCAGCCCTTTAGGAAGCTCGATATGAATGATTTTGAAACAATTTTTTGGGCTCTTTCACAGTGGGAGCTTGCATTTGCATTTGAAAACTCCGGAGGAGCTGGCGGGGGGTGGAATGGGAGCACTGGCCGGGTGTTATCAATGGGAAACTGTTCTGTCTGGTGCTGCTGGGGCCAGAAAATGTGAACTCTGCAGATTTCTGGCTCCGTTCATGGTCAGAATCGCTGGCTTCGTTGTGGGTGCCTGGCTGCCCCGCTCTCAGCTGTTAACGGCTCTGCTCGGAAGCTGGTTTTCCTTTGCTGCCAAAACAGAGCAGGATTTTGTGAAAGATGGGGTGGATGGGGCCATGCCCAGGGTGTGAAACAGGGAATTCAGCTTGCTGCATGTAGGAGCTGGGAAGGTTGTTTGTGTTCTCTGGCTCTTCTCACCCCGGGATCCAATTTGGGGTGGTTTCAGTGCCAAAGCCATCAGTTTGCCTTTGCATTGGGAGCAGAGCTGAGGCCAAATGCACTCGTGTCACATATGACCCCCAGGAGACACCAACATGGTTGAAAAGATGCTCTTTTTTAAATTTTTACTCCTTTTTCAGCCTGTTTTGCACTGCTCACCTTCCATGTCAAGGGGGTAACCTCCCTCCCCAGCCACCCTTTCCTACCCCAGGTTGCCTGCTCTTCATCCCTCTTCCCACAGGTGCCCTCGCTGGAGATGGGGCAGTTGGGTGTGGGTATCTCCCTACATCTCCTTGAACCTTGTAGAAAATGAACCTTGAAAATGCCTTGTTCAGGCAGGGGGGTGGGAGGCAGGGATGCTGGGGGGGTCAGGCAGGGATGCTGGGGAGAGCAGGGGTGAGCTGGCTGTAGCAGCTTGCCTCCGTGTAGGACACACACAAATAAAACCCCCGGAGAGCTTTGCACTGAGCTGGAAATAATGGCATTACAGGCGCTTGCTCGCTTCTGGCCGCTCTTTGGGTTGGATGAGGCTTGTCGGGGCCGGCTGAAGGGCTGCAACACGTGAAGGTTCACTCCTGGTTTGAGCACAGCTCCGGGAAGGTAAGCTCTGGGAAAGGCTCCGCGGGCACCTTGGCTTCTCAGCAGAGCATGAGGGTAGGGATGTGGTCCTCATCACCATCCTGGCACCCGTGAAATCGCTGGCATTTGAGATTTGCACCCACAGAGCATCATCTCCTGTGTGGAATAGCCCTGCTGCTGCCACATGAGCTGCATCGTCTGTGTCCCAGTGTGGGAAGGACAGGGAAGCAGAGGGAATGAGGAGAAAAAAATCAGCAAATGGCAAAACCTGTGTGTGTTTCGGGGTTTTTTTATTATTTTCTTTTCTTTCTTTCTCCTTTGCCCAGGAGAGGCGTGAGGGATCACCAGCAGGATGCCGCTGGTGAAGAGGAATATTGAGCCCCGGCACCTCTGCCGGGGGGCTCTTCCCGAGGGGGTGACGAGTGAGCTGGAGTGTGTCACCAACAGCACGCTGGCTGCCATCATCAAGCAGCTGGGCAGCCTCAGTAAGTCACCACAGCCTGGCATGGGATGGGGATGGGGTGGTGGGATGGAATGCCGGTGGGATGCCGTGGTCGCTTGTACCGGTTTAAATCCCAGAGAAACATGGGCTGTGCATGAGCTGTGCAGGCTACAGCCACCCCTAATTCAGCGGGAATTATCTAGTTAATACAAAAAAGGAGGATGCTCAGGGTCAAGCCCAAAGTGGGGACGTGGGGACATTTTTAAGACTCACTTTCCTGGGGAAGGAAAAGCCTTTGCCAGCCCCTTGCTGCTCGACTTGTCCAGAAACAGGAAGGTCAGGTGAAGATTAAAAGAAACCCTAACCTGTTCTTTTTAATCTTAGAGCTTTTTGTTTGTGTGAAAGAGAGGTCCGTATAAAAGGTCTAAATCCTCAGCTGCCTTCCTGCCCTGCGACTGATTTTAGCAGAAAGTGGAGGGTGAGAGCACTGCACACGCTGATGTGAAGATTTAATAGGGGCAACCTATTTCACAGCTGAATATCTACTTAAAATAGAGAGAGCAGCCAGGCTCTTCAGGGTTCCCTCTCTTTTTCCCCCCTCCAGAACTAGATTATTCTCTAAAATACTCCCAGAAAAAATAAACCCTGTACTTAGGGAGCTGCTGGAAGCGCAGCAGCTGGGTTGAGCAGCACCCATGGGTGCTCATCCAGGGGAAAGGGAAATCAAACACAAACGGCTGAGCCGGGTGACGGGCTGAGCAGGTATCAAAAGTGCCTTGATCTCGGGAGCTGTTTGATACTTGGTTTTGGAGGAAACCCTGAGGAGCTGAGGTGCTGGGGCTGGGTGCTGTAGCCTGCAGGTGTCAGCAATGCTCAGACCTGTGATGACAACAGCCCTGATGCAGAGCTGTCGCAGGGATGCGCTGAGGATTGCAGGAAAATAACTACTAAAGTGAAATAAATCACAGCTTCTCCCTGCTGTAGCACCCTCCCCACTGCCCTGCTCTCAGTTTTTCACCTTCAGGGCTGGGTTTCTGTTTGTGATTCTCCAAGACCAGGGGGTGATGGTAGATTTTTGGCCATAGTAGATCCAAAGACTATTTTTTTTAGGATGAGCAGTGCCACGGTTTGGTGCCTTCCATGAGTACCGCTCTGGCTGAAAAGGATGGTTTTGCACAGAGAAGAGTAGGTGGTTTGTGCTCCCCTCCCTCCCGGCAGCATCTTCCCAGGTCTAGGAGAGGATGAAGCTCAGCTCCCAAAAAAACCAAGGGAGGGAGCTGGGGGGCGTGTGGTGCAAGGGACATGCTGGGAAAGGGCTGCCCGTGACGGGTGTGCATTGCCCTCTGCCAGGCAGGCACGCAGAGGACATCTTCGGCGAGCTGTTCAACGAAGCCAACAGCTTCTACATGAGAATGAACTCGCTGCAGGAGAGGGTGGACCTGCTGGTCATCAAGGTGACGCAGCTAGACTCCACCGTGGAGGAAGGTGAGGGACTGGGGCTATTTTGGGGTGATGGCTGGGTAGAAGCGGGTGGGGGATGCTTACTCAGGGCCAGACCACCTATCATGCCTGGTTTGGGGAGGCTGAGATCACTCCTGCATCCCTTCTCCTTCTCGCACCCCCAGTTTCACTGCAGGACATCAACATGCGGAAAGCCTTCAAGAGCTCCACGGTCCAGAACCAGCAGGTCGTGTCTCGCAACTCCATCCCCAACCCGGTGATGGAGATGTACCAGCGCTGCGACAAGCCCCCACCGCTCAACATCCTCACGCCCTACAGGTATGGTGGCTGGCACATTGCTCCTTGGGAGGGTCCTGGGAGGCTCTTTTTAGGAGAGGCGTCAGGAGGTGGACCCCATTTGGTGCTTGGTTTCTCCATTGGCTGTTTTCTCCATCTGCTGTGCCACCATCCAAGCGTAGGGTGCTTGGGACAAGTGACCCCACACAGTGGTACTGCAGGTGGTGACCACTGTGTTGGATGTGTTCATGGTGGGGCAACAACTTATGGCTGTAATCATGCCAAATCACCCTGTGCTGGGGAAGGAAGTCTTCTCCTGTGGCTGATAACCCCCTCTTCTCCCTCCCCAACCCCCCAGGGACGACAAAAAGGACGGCCTCAAATTCTACACCGACCCCTCCTACTTCTTTAACTTATGGAAGGAGAAAATGTTGCAGGCAACAGAAGATAAGAGAAAGGAGAAGCGCAGGCAGAAGGTAACGGTCAGAGAGGGGTCAGACCCTGGGACCACTCATGGTCCAGAGGAGCCAGGTTGGAGATGAAGCTGTGGCTTGTGTTTGTCCCCAGGAGCAGCGGCTGGTGGAGGACTCCACCCGGGAGGTGAAGAAAGTGAGAAAAGCCCGCAACCGGCGCCTGGAGTGGAACATGATGGCGTATGATAAAGAGTTCCGACCCGATAACAGGTTCTCACCATCCCCCTATCACATGGCGTCATCGGAAGGATCACTGTCCCCAGATAATAGGCAGGTTTCACCTACTACGTGTTAGCTCACCGGCTCTCCTTTGCTTTTCTCTTCTGCGTCTCTGGGGGGACACGCTGCCCACAGCAGGGTCAGGGTGAGAAGCTGTAAACCCATGGTAGCTTCACGGACAGTTGGTGCCCTTGGGGTCATGTCCTGAGCTTCAGGAACAGCCTTGGTGTTGGGATAAAGTCAGGGCACTTTCCGTTGAGCAGCTAAGGGAAGAGACTTGTTCAGCTCCGTTGGTGTCCTTCTCCCCTCCGCTACAGCTGCTTTCTTGTACTTCTCTGTTTTTGTGGCCATGCTTTGTTTTGTTGTCTCAACCCCAAAATACCTCCAAACCTGCATGCCACCACCCCCCAACCCTTCCTCCCAGGAGTACGACCGTTGGGTTTTCCCCTGTGCCGTAGATCTTATGCGTCAGACGTGGCCGACCACTCCTACCCAGCGAGCCCCAACCACCCCGCACAGCTCCTGGCCCCGGCATCCCACCTGGCCCCGGCAGAGCACAAGGAGGGGGTGCTGGCAGCTGCACCCCCCCAGGAGCACGTCTATCGCCCGGCGCCAGCAGCGGGCAGCCGGCAGAACAGTCTCAACCGCCTCCAGCAGCCCCACGCACCGCAGCCCCCCGAGGCTATCCTCAACGGGCCCAGACCTCACTTAGTCAAGGATTACGGGTAGGACTTCAATCTGCATCTTCTCTCCTGGCAGAGGGATGCCCGGGGGAAGGGGAGCTGGTGTGAGGGCTGACTCCTCCATTTCTGGGTTGATGTAGTGGGGAGAACCCTCTTCTGCAGCCACTGTGGTCTGAAACTGTCCGTGAGACCCAAGGCCAAATCAGTCAGGAGAACTTTTGGGGTAACCTCATCCCAGACGAGGGGACAAGGTGGATGGAGGGGCCTGTTTCTCCCTGGGATGCTGGCTGCCTTCCTGTCATGGTTAGTTAGAAGAGGCCCAGCTAAGAAAGTAAAATTGTAAAACAGAAAATCCGTTCATCTTACCTCAAACCAGGACACTTCCCACCATGGGATGCTCCATAGCCCATGCCACACGTAGAGCCCCTCCACCTCCATGGGCACAGAACATATATGGGGCCTAAAGCCAACCAAACCGCAGCAGAACCAGTTGGGTGCCCAAGATGGGTGGGTAGTGGGTGCTCAGGATGGGTGATGGGTGCCTGGGATGGGTGGTGGAAACCCAGGGTGGGTGGTGGAAACCTGGGATGGGTGGGGGATGCCATCGTTCCTCATGCCACTGATATGGCTTTGCCCTCCTGTTGCAGCCCACAGCCGGTGCCCNGCCCCCCCATCCTACGCACCCTCACCACCCCCTGCACCCCCTGGCCCCTACTCTGCTTCCCCGCCGCAGGCCGGCCCCATGGGACCCCCGGTGGCACCCCCACCGCCGCCACCAGGGCCCCCCGCTGTCACTGCTTCACCAGCACACTCGGCGTCACCACCGGCTCCTGCCATGGAGCCACGGAAGCCACAGATCCCACTGATGCCCATGAGCGATGCCCGGAGCGACCTGCTGGCAGCCATCCGCAGGGGTGAGTGATGGGGGGTGGATGGTGGCAAGAAGGATGGGAGACAGGTCCCAGGTGGCAAAATACCTCTTGTTGTAGAGTTGGGTGGTGGTGGCTTTGTTGAGTGCAAGTTGAGCCCTGGGTGGGTAGGTGATGCATGAAGAGGGTGGTACCCAAGTGGGACCTGGAGAGGGAAGGAAATGCAGTGGAAGGAGTTGGAGGGAAGGAGGGAAATCCAGCGCTGGAGGTGGGATGGAGCCCAGCACGGATGACCGGCAGCTCTCATGTGCGTGGCCTCCTTCCAGGCTGTAGCAGATGATGTGCTCCAAGGTTTCTCTCATTTCCCCTTCCTACCCATCTTCAGGTCAAAGGGTAGATGTAACCTTCAAGAAGGTTCAACCTCTTCAGGTTGAGCGGAAGCAGAGGAGAAGCTTTATTCTGTTATATTGCTTTATAATTGCATCTAGTGGGAGGTGTCTCTGCCCATGGCAGGGAAGTTGGAACTAGATGATCTTTAAGGCCCCTTCCAACCCAAACCATTCTATGGTTACCTCATGTAGATTTATAATTTCATGCATCCTCCTGCAAGGGGGCTGCAGCCTTCTCACTCCAGCCAATACTTTTAACTGGGGAGTTGATGCACCTTGAGTGCACCCATGGGTGCTTTGCATGTTCTCCCTAAAACCTTCCCCTCTTCCTTACCGCAGGAATCCAACTCCGCAAAGTTCAGGAGCAATGGGAACAAGAGGCCAAAAAAGAGCCCGTGGGCAATGACGTGGCGACAATCCTGTCCCGCCGGATCGCGGTGGAGTACAGCGAGTCCGACGACGACTCCGAGCTGGACGATAACGAGTGGTCGGACTGAGGGGGCCCCGGGGCTGGGCTGGCGCCGAGCTCCCCGGCTCCGTCCCAGGTGTGTATAGGCGCCTTCCCCAACCCTCGATGCCGCTGGCTCAGGAGCTTTGCTTTTACACCATGTTGAAAACCCTTTGGGCGGCAGCAGCAGCAGCACGGGTAGGATACACCTTGGAGGCAGTGAGACCAGAAATTAGCAGCACCTTCACTTTCAATGACTTTAAAAATGCTCTGGAGGCAGGTTAATAGGATTATTCCGGATCGACACCTGGAGAAGGGCCAGAGACTGGCCCAGAGCATGCTTTGCTAGAGGAAGGAAACCCAGAGGCAGCAGTGCTTTTTCAGCTAGATGGTCAAGGTGTTAATGGGAAGCTCCTAGAGAAGAAGCCTTATTGCACAGCTGCTGTTACCACGGGCACATGGGGATGGCTGTGTGCTGGATTTCGGGATGCTCTGCTTCTTGTATTTGTAGGATCTGGCAGCTCCAGAGGTTGCACGTGGGCAGGAGCCTCCTTCCCCACAGAGCAATGCACTGCCTTTTGCCACAGTTGCATAGGGATGGTCACCATCGTGCTGTTCCTCCTTGGAGAAGACCAGGACGCTGGTGACCTGAGCCTGTTTCCATCCTCAGGACCAGTTTTCTGGGAGAAAAGAGTGAGGGAAAGGCTCATGCAGCTGATGGGGAGACACAGTGGTTGTCTAGGCTTTGAAAGGTGCAATGTGTGCTGTCCTCTGGGAAAGGGACTGGAGGAAAGGAGCAGAGATGTCCAGGGAGCCTCCCCAAGCCCAATTCTCTTTGGCCTAAAGCACTACACCACTTCAGTATTATTAAAAAAAAAAAAATAAATTAGACAAGATGCTGCTTTTAGGTAAACTCTCAACTTGCACTTTGCAGCCCCACAAACTGTACCTGTACAACTGAGATCAGCTCAGACCCAGGCACTCGGTCCCTCCTGGGTCTGATCCTGCCCCATCCACTACTCCACCGATTGGGCAGCCTGGAGAGCTGGGCCCCCACCACAGTGCTTTGCTCATCAAAAGAGGACATGGTTCATCAAAGGCTTTTCCCTCAGTTATGAAGGGAGGAGACATGGGAAAGCAGAGCAAAGTGGTGGGAAATACTGAGAACATCATAGTCAGGACTAAGAGCAAGCACAAAGCTGGGAGAAGTTCTCCACCAGCAAAAAATGGGCCAGGACCAACCATGGACTTGCCCAACACAGTGCCCCAAGGTCCTGTCTTGTGTTCCCATATGTCATGGGTCCCTGACCAAGGGAAAACTGAATCCCCATGTTGAATCTCTTCTGAGGAGAAGCTGGGCTCTGAGCCCATCTCCCCAGCTCTCCCAGTAGCCACACAGGTGGTGGCTACAAAAGTAGTGTTTTGACCAGATGCGTAAAAGAGGTGGAAGGATATGGCTGGGACCCAAACAGCTCAAAGGCCGATGCTTAAATTCATGCTAAGAAATGCTGATGTTGAACAATGTCCCAAGTATCTTCTTGTTTTCCCCTGGTGAGAAACCCTTCATGGTGAGACGTGATGAACCTCCTGCCCAGCTGCTGAGAAATATTCCTGGGAGCCCTCCATTCTTTTGACTGAGCAAAATGGTCTCTTGTCCCTTGGATGTGACACCTCCTGCATCTCCACATCCATAGTGCTGAGCAGGGGGTCAAGTGGAAGAGCAGCAAGGATGTGGGAGAGGGCCAGGATGGTTGGGGAAGGTAGCCTGCCATGGACCATGTCCACAGGTTTGCCTCCCTTTTCCTTAGGGAAAGCTCCCCTTGACTTCAGCAGGGATGGCTGTCAGAACAGGAACTGCAAATCCTTGGATTTAGCTCCAGAATTTTCCATCTCAGCAGCACTGATGGTTGAGCACTGCAGGCAGGGCAGAGAGGGAAGGAAGCAGCAGAGCAATAGGCACAGGGAAAAGCTCACCTGCAAACCTCAAGGAAAGGAAGCAGGGAGACATGATGTCCTGCAGGTGACCAGGAAATTCCTGGTGCTTGGTGATCACCGAGAGCTCTCATATCTGATGTTGACCTCTGAGATACAAGGAATGGGCTGCAAAAAGCTTTTGGCTAAAACCTGACATCTCCACTCAGGCAGAGAGCCCCGGCAAAGCCCACAGTGAGCTTTCCTTGGCAAAACAACTGGAATTTGACCTGAGTAAGTTCGGAAGAAAGGCTCCTAAAAATTCAGAGCAGCATTTAAGAGTCACCCGGTAGTATTTATTGTGAAGGTTTATTAACATAGATGCAATTGTGATACTGTTCATATGTGAAGAGCACATGGTGGCACCGAGAGCCCCAGCTTCACGACACAGCCATTGGCAGGTTGACATTCTCAATGCCTTTTCTTGAGGGACCTCAGCCACACCTGAAGATGACCATCTTTATTTCAGTTGCATTCATCTCTTTTTTAGCCCAGGTGACCTAGGAAATCCAACAGAAGTGACACCAACTCCTTGGCTGGTCTGGGCCAGGTTAGCTCTGCTGGAATTGGTGGAGCCATACTAATTAGCACCGGCTGGCTGACCCACATGCTGCCTACTCAATATTTTGTACATATGTGCCTGTTTCTGTATACTCTTCCGAAAGTAGGCCATGTTGCATTACACAACCTGAAATGCTCAAATCCCCAAGTGGGCTGATATAAAAGTGAATATTTAAATATTTTATCTAGCTTGTCAGCCATTAAAAATACAATTCAGGTCACAGACGATTGAATTTCTCCTCTCTCAAGTGTACCAGAAGTGGGCTGAGGAGATTCTCCTGTACGTTAAGGTATCGTGTTCACTGTTAAAATATAGCAGTGGCATTTCATTGCCAACAAATAATCACAGAGTGCCAAACATTTAATGAGCCCAACCAATCTCCTGAGAGGTCCTCTTTCCATTTTATCTGCTTTCTCCTACTTGCCAGTTTATGGCATAGATTAAAAATAATAAATAAATCCACCAACAGGGGGAAGCGTATTCTGTGCATACAAATGAATTAGGCCAGAGTCAACAGGAGAGTAAATAAGCTGGCTTGGTTCTCCTTGGAGATATTCATGGAAGGCTATAGTCCTTGAGGTCCATCAGAAACCTCTTGGACATTTCTGATTTATCTGAAGAGGAACATTATGGGGACCACTGTGCCCATGGTACACCCACCATTGCTTGTGAGGGCTATATCAGGTGTGAAGTCTGGTCTTGCTCAAGTTTCATGAAGGTTGGTGGAAGCCTAGCAGTGTTCACATTCCAGTGTTGCACCCTCAGCGTTCCTTTGATTTTGAGTGAACATTGGAGCTTGCTGTTGACTCTGGTGGCTCTTAGAGGATCAGTGTCCTGAAGGAAGGAGGAGGGATTGGGTAGCTTCTGGCTTTCCACCCCGGGCAGAGACTTAGGGAGGCGCAAGCATCACAACCTCTGAGAGCTCCTGCTTCTGTAGGTATTTTATTCTGGGAAGGCTTTATTCTGGTGACAAACATAAGGCTGAACGCAGCTTCTCCAGAGAGCTCCATTCACATAAGGGCCCTCAAGTGTGCTCCCAGCAATCTTTCCATCTCTATTGCCCTTTCAAGACACCCAAGAGCCTGAAGAGAAGCTTTGCAGACTCCCCTGGGAACACAGCCTGAATTGACACCTCAGCTTTAACAATAAGTGGAATTTCACTTGGAGGGAGACAGATTGTAGCATTGGGGGTGATATTTTTTAAGGGTACCTTCCAGAGGTGCACAGCCAGCAGGAGCATCATGCCATTTCCTTGTGGATGGACCATGGAGGGTGGTGGGAAGCACTCCCCATCATGGGATGCCGCCAAGGGGAGCATAGGCCATTCCTTTCACCATGATTGTTTTCTTGTAGTAGTAGTTATTTAGGGGTAAGGTTTTCCTCAGCTGGCATGTCACTTTGCAGATAAAAAAGTATAAAATAAGGGCAAGGACTCTGTCCTGAGGAGTTTACAGTTTACAGTGAAGACCACATAACCTGCACTGCACTTTAGAAGCCTCAAATGCTCACTCACCCATGAATTTACCTTCAACTGGGCAGCAGCACCTTGAGGACTGCTGTCCCTTCCTTAGGTGACCCCGCAACCAGCACCACAAACACATCCCCCCACCGCTGATGGCAGCAGTGGGGCTCTCCTGCCCCTCCACTATTCCCCCCGCAAAAGTGCCTGAGCAAAGTACGGAAGCACCAAGACGTGCTGGTTTTGTCTCCATATGGGTCACCATGCCCTCGGGGTGGCCCTTTCCTTGTCCCCACACAGCTGTGCTCCTCTGGGATGACCACACATGCAATAGGAAACGTGCCCAGGTAACATTTAGAGCTGCCCATACAACCCACCTGATGGCCTCTAAGCTCAAAGAAAGTGTTTTCCTTCAGGTAGTTATATCCAAGACTAAACTTTGAAGTATTTCAGTTTGAGAGTTAAGGAGTTTTTTCCTTCCTCTACCAAACCCCAGGTTCCTAGGATTAGTCTCTCAAGCTCCTCTTTCTCCAGGTGAGAATTGTGCCTGTGTTTTACTGGGGAAGGGAACAAAGAGAAAACACACAGTTAAGAAATTCAGTGAGGGATTTGCCCCAAAACATTCAGTGCACTGCACACAGGCAGGGTGGGAGGAGGACACCATTCTGGTGTTATTAGTAGGTTGAGGCAGGGCCTGAAGTGAGGGATGGGCTCCTGCTGTGGGAAATCCCCAGGCAAGACCTGGATGGGGAATGGTGTCCCCTGAAGGCAATGCTGATGTGACATTATCAGTGTCTGTCTTGCATTGGTACAGGGCCCTGAGGCCACAGACATCTCCATAGCACTGTGTGATGGTTGATCACTGATGCTTCACCCTCCCATGGGCATCTCTCCTAATAGATGTCTTCCCACAAGTGCCACCTTCAGAGCAGCACCCAGAGGTCCCTCGATCATCTTCTGCTCATAGCAGGAACAGGCTTTACTCTGCTGTTGGTCATTGTGTTTAGGGGCTTGTGAGCCCAAGTGTGAGAGAAGTGAGCCTTTTCCTGCACACCTTTCCCATGGTGGCAGTACCAGGGAACAGCCTGGGGGGAGAAGTCCCCTTGGAGGGACTTTCAGCCCAATAGTAGCTCTAGTCCTTAGCTGCGTAGAGAGTAGTAAGAGCGCAGAAAGGAGGAAACAAAATAGAAAGAAAATAACCTGACATTTTAAGCTAATTATGTTCCCACCACTCTGTACAGGAAAGACCTCAGGAAGGTAAAACCAGCTCCAAAGCCACAAAGGGCAGTGGGGAGAATAAACCTGTTATCTATGTGTGCGTTGGACCAGAGTGCAAGGCATGGGATTGAGTAGTGGCAGAAGAAAATCAGATGAGAAAAAAGTTCTCAAGGTGATGATGGAGGAACTCTGAAATAGGTCTCAGAGCCTCTACCGTGGGAGGTTCTTTGAGAAGCAGGTCAGCAAACACCAGAGAAGAGCACTATCCGTGACCCTGCATTGGGCCAGGGGATGGTGGAGGTGCCCACCGGGCATCTCTTCAAACCCAGCATAGTTGTAGTTCTGCCACATCTCCTCCTCCAGACTTGTAGCACCTCTACTTGTAGATCTGTCCCAGCTGGTCACCACCCCAAAGCACTGCCCATCAGCCAGGGCAGCCTGCTTGTGTTCTCCCTTAGCTTTATTGCCCCTTTTCTGGTTCTGCTGTTGACCCTCAAATAGAAGAAAGACAAAATATACTGCAAAATAAATACTGGAGAGGAAAGGATGTGAATTAACTGCAGAAAAACAGGACAAGCAGCTGTTACTGCTGTATTTCAGTAGTTAGAAGGCAGCAGTTCCAGCAACCTGCTCCTCCAGACCATTCACAGCCCACAGGCTGCACTGTGTAAACTGTGCTGGTACATTAAGGAGAACCATTTGATAGTTACCCTTTGAGTTGAGGTGGCTAAGATGAAGAATCTAAAAGCAATCAGACACAAAAAGAATAAAATATACACAAAGAAACAACTCACCTGATTTCCTGAGGGAAACTGTTCTTTCTCTTTTTCCTGGACCTTGAGGGAAGGTTAGACCCAGCACTGCTTGCTATCCAGCCACCAAAAAAATGAAACAGTTGCCACCATGGCCACTTCCAAAAGTCAGTTCCTAAGAAACCAGTGCTTAAACAGAAGCACCACATCAGCCCACAGCAAGAAGGTCAATCTCTAGCACCATAGGAGGTCCTTTTGTCCCTGAAGGCCCCACCCCACCTCAAGTGTTTCAAATCCCAATGATTTTTCACCTGTTACTGGTACTTGTGTATGTCTTATGCCTCGGCTGGGAACAATTACTCCATAGAAAGTCACTTTTTTTTGCCATGAAAAAAACAACCATAAAAATCTTGCATTAGAAACAAAGTGGGCTTGGAGCCTGATGACATTATGATGATGCACATTGAGGAGCTGTTGATGTCTCAGTGGCAGCAAGCCCATCTTTGGCACCGGCCTGCCAGGTCTCCAAATACTGGATGCTGTTAGGACCATCAACACCCTCCCTCACCACCACCAAGGTTATTTTTATACTGAGATGTTCCAGGTCTACCTTTAGTTTTAGGCAGTTTTCCTCAGGCAGAGCCTCTCCTTGTGGTGCCTTTTGTCTCAGATCAGACCAGATTAGGAAAATCCCCACCAAAAAGAAACCTTTTTTTTTCTCCAAAATGCATTTTTAGGACCATTTTGGGGCTGATGGCTCCTCATCTTAGTAGACTTTCTTCATTTTGGGGCCACTTGAGTTGCGCGGGGGAATCTGGAATGGGGTATTCTGGCATGATTTGGGTTGATGCCGAAGAGCTGCTGGTACTTTTCTCCTCTCTGGTTTTGGCTGTGCTGTGTCACAGTGTGGGGCTCAGGTTTGGTGTTCCTGTTGGGAGAGCAGCATTGTGACAGCTCCTTACAGACACAAGTGCCTTTTCTGGAGGTCCCCACTGCTTTGCTGAGGAGCACAGGGCTTGATGGGGTGGGTGGACTCACCTCGCTGGGGAAGGGTAGAGCATTCCCAAGCATTTAAGACATGTTTAAGAGTCGTTTAGATGTGGTGTTGGGGGATATGGTGGAGAGAACTTCGAGAGTAAGGTAGATGGTTGGACTCGATGATCCCAAGGGTCTCTTCCAACCTAGATGATTCTATGATTCTATGATTACTGATGCTCTGCCTGTCCTCATCTGGGTGGAAACCTGGACCTGCTCAGATCCTGAGGTATCCACTGGGATTCCTCCCTCCTTGTGCATGAGCTGTTACCCCTGCAGCTGCGCAGGGGTGGTTTGGGAGCAGCTTTCACTCTAATCTTGGCCAGCCCAAGGAAATCCTGCTCCGGCAGCCACACGTCTCTGGGTGAAGATGCAAACATTGCACCTTTGGCACAGTCCCCAGAAGAACTTGTTAGCCACATAAAGAGGGGACAAACCCTATCACCATTTTGCTGTGGGACATGCCTGTGTTGGTGGGTTTGTTTCAGGATATGTGCCTGAAAGCATGCAGGCTGGAGAGCCTTCCTTCTCTTTCTCCTCCTCTTCCTGCCCCAGCCCAGGGCTGCTGGGACAATGCCAGCTGTGGTGGCAGGACAGGAACCATCTTGCTGCCAGGTTTCCATCACCCTCAGAGTGAGTAGGAGCTCAAGCACCCCTGGGTGAGGCCAGGAACTGCAGGAGCCTTGTTTTGGGGGGAATTGATGGCAGGTGAGGATCATCTCCTGTGCCCTGCACCTGGCAGCCCAGGGATCAAGGCTAGCCCAGGCTGGGCTGGGAGCACCTCAGACACCCCCCAAAAAAACCCTTCATGACCCAAACTGAGCAACTACAAGCTAGGCAGACCTCCTGGAGCACTGGGGCAACAGATCCTCCTAAAATAGACCATCTGTGAGCAACCAACTTGAGACAAACATTTGAAAAGCAGTTTTTTCCCCTTTTGCCACCAGCCGTTCATAGGTACAACCTGGAGCCAGGGCTGGAGTCCACCTTTACAGAGGTTGGCTCCAGCTCTGCAGGGGTGGCACAGCAGGGACAGGGAGGTGCCAGACCAGTGGAACCTTGGGGTTGGTTTCCTGGGGTGCTCAGCAACGTTGGGGCTGCCACGATGTCCCTGCAAAAGGCTTATTTATTTTTTAATACCGGCAGAAATATTGCCTGTATTTCCTTCAACTTGCCTTTTGATAAAAGCAGCTGATGGGAGACGGGCATCTGTGCCCTGGGAGGGTCACCTGTTAGAGGCCATGACTTGATTTCCAGTATTATATAGTTGACATTTAAAAAAAAAATAAAATAAGAAGGAGATGTTCACTGTCTAATGGGGTCTTTTAACCATGTGCACTTAGTCAATAGGTGAGTAGATGTTGCTGCTTGTTATCTATCTACCGTACCCAGTTGCTACGTGTGAACAAGTGTATTTCTCCCCAGTGTTGTGGGTTCTGCCTGTCGTGACACGATGACGGAAAGGTAGGGACTACGTCGGTTGCAACACGAGCTTTCTTCTGTACAGTGTAGAGAGGAAACCTGGAGCGATCCGAAGCACCGCTTGTAACTACATTTGTTCGGAAAAAAAAAATTGTCATCTTATTCCCCAAACTGTTGACACTTTATGCATGTGGTAATAAAAAAAAAAAAAAAAAAAAGAGAAGAGAAAAAGATAAAATAAAGATTTTAAGAGGTTAAAGTAGATTTGGGTTTGGCTTTTTGTCAGCTTGCCCTCACTGGGTCCCTTTGCTGCGAGTTATCAGCCCTGTGATATTGCCTTCTTTATTAGAGGCCAGGGCACAGAAGGAGCAGCACGAAGCTGTGATGTCTCCGTCACCCTTCATTTGGAGGAACCAGCTCTCAACCATCAATTCATTCCCATGGGTATTTAATCCCTGACCACCCGGGCAATCAGAAGGCAGAGGATGGCTTGCTGATGGAAAAGTCTCCATCCTTTCATGTGGAGGCTCTGAGAGGCAGGAGCCATCCCTTCCCAGCCCGTACAACCGATGGCTTGAGCAGTTCTCATCCTCAACCAGCTCATCAGGATCCAAGGGGAAGCACAGACCCCAGTGAGGGAAAGCAGGGACCTGTCCTAGACTTCCTTCAGCTGAAATAAACACACAGACACACACAGCATGGCACATACCTGGGACAGGAGCCCAGGTCTTCAAACGTTTTAATTTTAACAACCCCTCCCTCCCTATTTTTTGATATCCTCTTGACAAATCACTTTAACAGTTTTATTTACAGTAATAAAAATAAATTACTCTTACAGATGAATGTATACTATTATACACAATAGAGATACAGTGCAATAACAGCATTGATTTGTTTCCACTCGTTCATAAAGTGCATTGAAGGGGCTTGATTTAACCACAATTGAATGATAACTGTACATTTTTCTTTGAGATCAACTCTCTCAGTCGAGTTAAAAAGCTAATGAAAACACGTACGTCAAAATAAGTTGCTGTCCTGACTGCTGGGAAATGGGCTGCTTCCTGGGGAAGCAGGTAGGACAGGAGGCGGGATTGGGAATGGGGACGATCGATTCCCACTCTGTCCACTGAAAGTGGCTCTGATAGACCCTGCCCAAAGCCCAGCCAGGTTGAGCTGGGGTTCAGAGCTTCAGGGGGGCTGTGACAGCAGGGCAGGACCTGGCCCTGGGTCACCCCAGTCTGGCTGAGCCTTTTGGTGAGTTTTACCACCAGAAATTCCCCTTTCCCACCAAGGGAGAGGGTTTGGGCTCTAGGGAGGATGCTCTTTATCCTACCTGGGGTCTGATTCTGACCTACTCACAAGGGACAGCAGAAACCAGCCCAGTCCTCACCACTCCCAACGTGGTGCAGAGCCAGGAGACCAGGCTGCAGCAGGCTCAGAAGGACACTGGCTTTGCCAGCAGCGGCCAGCACTACATCTTACCCTTAGCCGGACACTGCCCAGTTGGCAAAGAGCTTTTGTTGGGACGAGCCAGATGTTTTCCAGCTCCCAGATCCTGCAACAAGGTCAATAAACCTGTGCTTTGTGATTTCAGTGTGATGTGCTGTGCTGTCAGGCATCCAGCCTCCTGCCCGCTGCAGCGTGCTCAAATTGTGAGGGAATAACCTTGGTTTAGACACAATTACACTTGACATCCAGCAGAATTTGTGAAGGCAACTATTACCCTTGGAGCTGGGGACAATTTATTCACATCCTGCAAAGTCAGGGATAAAAGAGCTTTGAACCATCCGTTCTGATTTGGGTCTTCTCTACTTAAAACCCATGATGTCTCTATAACACTCTGTATTGCAGAGATTTCCAATGGGAATGGGAAAGCTCCAATCCCAGGGTTGCAGGGACAGTGGGAAGGGCGGCTGGCGGGGGATTTGGCAGGAGGAAACAGCATTTTTGACAGAAAAAGTACAACAGGTAGGAGTGAAGGTGTCAGCTGTAGGGCAGCACGACCACCTCCCCCAGAGAAAGGGCTGCACACAAACGAAAGGCGTTACTGGGAAATACCATGTGCATGGAACAATTGTTCCTGACAATTAAAAGTGAACCATTAATTAATTGTTAACAATTAAGTGGGTTGTCGATGCTGGTCAATACACATCAAGACAAGTGATTACCAAGATCAATGGCTTTGTAGAGACCTCCCTACCCCAAATTTGCTGCTTCTGCAAGAAGGAGGTACTTCCTTGCCTACTGAGAACATTAATGGTTTCTTGGGGTTTTATTCAAAGTTCAATTAAAACCCTTCGTTCAAGATGAACAAATTGTGGCTGCCACACCAGGACTGAGATCCTTGAGACCTCTACCACTGGTTATTGAAATGAGGTTGGCTAAAAAGAGAGGTTTTCATCGCTCAAAGTCCCAAACTGAACCCACTTCACACATCCCGCATCTTCCTCCTACTGTTGTGAAGGGTCCACCAGGGAAAATTATTCTCCATTGACCCTTGTATGCCTTTGCCAAAGCTGATCAACGGATCCCTCCAACTGAGACAAGTTTCAAGTATACAATTAAACTCTAAAAAGACCACCATTAAAAGCAAAATCTTCAGCAATAGGGAATTGACTGGAAAGCCAAGAAAATGCAACTTTTTGTGTGTCAGGGTTTCCCTAGAGCTGATCAGTTAATCCGCATTTCATTTAAAGATGCAAAATGAGCCTCCCAGAGAAACAAATACTGTCTTCTAGATCTGGGTTGTGTAAAAAGATTTCCAAATGTTCACAAAGTTTCAAAAAACTAACTCTGTTTTGAGCTTTCACACTGAGGAACTGCAAGGACCTGGCTGCACTTACAGAAACCAGAAGAAATAAAATGAGCAAAGTGTTTTTATACATATATATATTACTCGTTCTTATATATATAATTACTTTTAAATATATGCTGATTCAACATTGTGCCTACTGCCCGTTGCCCAAGGTATTCAAAAGAGAAAGGAAATGAAAAATAAAACTAAAAATAAGAGACTGGCCACCTTTCAAAGGTAGACAATAAGCCCAAGCCCCAGGCACACTTTGGAGATTCAAAGCTTTCTCATGTGCACTTAGCTCTGAGGGGTGAGGAATTCATTGCACAGCTCCAGAGAGAAAATACAGTTGTGCCTGTATCCAGCCCTAAAGTGGCTTCGTACCCACTACAGCCTCACAAAGCAAGAACAATTCTTTCTTCCACGAAACTACGGTGTACACACGCTGGGGTGGTGGTGCCCTTGGGTTGTGTTGGTAGGAACACAACCATGGTGTGTTCCTATGGTGGTTCCTTTGCCCATGGTGCAGCAGAACCCAGCTCCTGCTTTAAAAAAGGGGCATTTTTTGGATGCTGGAGATCACAGCATCCTTCTCTAAAGGACAGCAGGTCCTTTACACCTGGTGAGGTGTCTTCTGCTGCAACCACTGAGCTGTTGGTGCCCACCACCTCTGCCCCCAACCACCCTGGGTGTTTCACCCCAAACCCTGCCCACCTCTCCTGAAGGTTGCTTGGTTTCTTGCTTGCTTTTTTTAAGTGAATGCACTCTTCCACTTCTCGGCCAAAAAGAAAGCACAAGATAAAGGACACTTCATCATGGTCTCACTAACACCACAAAGCACATGATACAGTAGAGGAATGTGAGGGTACCGGAGCTTCTCTAATGAAGCGAGTTAAAACTGGTAGCATCCGAAATAACACACCAGGACACACGTGTGATTACAGAGGTTTCCCTCTAGAGGACCCCAGCAAGCCCGGACCCGTCTTTGGATGAAAATCCGCCCCCTCCCCAACCCTTCCCAGCCCTCCCCCATGTAAACCAGCAGCGTGGAAGGGAGGGCGGTGGGGAGAGAGCATCAAACCGAGCAGGAGAGCCCTTCCTCGGCCTCCCCAAAACCTTGGGGTGGGGGTACACACGGTGAGCCCCCACCCTACCCACACTCACCTTTTTTATTTTTTTTGGGGGGGGGGACAGGAATGAATTCCCCGGGTACCCCCATCCCTGCGACAGCCTAAAAGTGCCTTTCACCCCCCCAAAAAGTGCTTCGCAAACGACATAGAAACATCCTGCCTCCCCAAATCTACCCGGGTC
>VXBW01000285.1:112271-122884 GCA_013400375.1 Thinocorus orbignyianus | reverse complement strand
CCACCAGCATCCCCCCTTCCCGCATGCAACCCAGCCCGGGGTTGTTGTTTTACCTGGTTTTAATGCTCGAGGATCAGCTTGCTGCCCCCCGTTTTTTAGGGGTTTTTCTTATTATTATTTTTGATCTTCCCAGTCCTTGGTGTGAAGCCTCATTCCTGGGCGAGCGTTGCTAATAACGTTGGCAGAGAGCTGGCATCCTCTTGCACTTAATATTCCTGCCCCATTGGATCTGCTGATAAATCTCAACTCTGACGTCAAAGTCTTCACTTATATTCATGATCCAAGTCTGTGAATCAGAGCCGCTGTGAGCAGAATAACAACAAGGCTGGCTCCCTGCTCCACATCCACATCCACACCCGCAAGCATCAAAGGGGGTGGGGTGCTGGTGGGATGGGGGGGGGGTGTGTGTGTGCGTACCCGCACGTACCCCCCCGCCCCATTCTCCCTCCCCAAATCCCCCTTCCCCACCGTGCAGGCACCCTGTTCATTCATCAGCTCTCTCCCGCCACCCCGATGCACCTCCCCAAGGTCGGGGCCCTCGGCACCTGCGTCCTGCGGATGCATTTTGGGTGCCAGCCAGGCCCCGGCGCCTCGCAGGGTTTATTTTTACCGCTTGTGCCGAGGGACACTGGGATCTGAAGGGGGGCACTGATCCGGTGTGTCGTGGCTCAGCTGCCCCGCTCTTCAAGGACAATGCCCAGGGACAGCAGCATCCATCCCCCTGCCACGGGACCCATCCAAGGACCCCCCAGCTGCCAACTCCTTGGGGGACCCCCTGAAATCAGGCTGGGGAAGATGCACCCCACTGTGGGGGAGACATCACACCCCACATGAGCTTCCCTCCAACAGAAAAGCTGGGATGAGGAGGATCAAAACCTGGGAGCTTCACGTGGGCTGCCCAGCCTGGCACCCACCCTCCTGCATGAGGTCCTGCCCGAAGATGATGGGTGCAGGGGTCTGTGCCCCTCCTCACAGCACCCACCCACCCCCAAAGCTTCCTTCCTGACTGTTTGAGAAAGAATCTGCCTGGATGGGAACACATCCCAAAAGCGTGATGATTTTTTTTTCCAGCCATAAATGGCTGCGTGATTCGGAGAGGGAGCAGGGATGCTCCACTCCCGTGTCGGCAACATTTCAGCTACACCTTCTCCCCCCTTTTCCTGCTGGTTTCATAACACTCCAGCTTTACTCCTTCATCCCCCTCTCCCTCCCAGGTGGTAGCTGTGCAGTGCAGCCAGCTGGGTGCCAGGAAGGATTTCCAGCTCCTGGTGTGCACGAAGATATTTAGGTGAATATCAGTGATTTTGGCTGAACCCAGTCGTCCCAGTTAGGAGCATCTGGGTTCTTAATCAGGCCAAGCCCCATCCCAGGGGGGACTGGAGTCGTCATCTACCTGGGGCCGCGTGACTGCGCGCCGCTGTGTGCCCGGTGACATGAGCAGCATGAAAAGGGGCGGAGGAAATCCATCTGAGCAAAGAAGCTGAATGAATCCAGCTCCCGCTCCCGGTAATTACGCACCGCCTGGGAACGGGGGGAGGCGGGTGAGGAGCTCTGATTGACTCCCATCCACCGCCGCCTCTGCCAGGGAGGTGGGTGCAGAAGATGGGGTTGGACTGAGATGCTGCGGCAAGAGAGGGTGGGATGGTCCCATGGGGTGCTCTGCAGGGACACAGCCCACCCTGGGGTGTCCAGGCTGAGATGAGCGAGGGTGGCCTCAGCCCAGGCAGGCTGATGGACCACAAGCAGCCACAGGTTTGAGCAGGGACAGCCCAGATCTGCTGGGGGCTGCCAAATCCCCCGCCCGCCAGGCCCCCGGATCCAGCCAGCAGCAAGGTTGAGCAGGAATGGGCACATACAGATACATCCCTCCAGTAAGTGCCCTCACACACCCAGACTGGTCCTTGGATCCACCCATCTGTAGCTTTCCCTTGCTCAGAGACACGCACCCCAACAGGTCTCAGCAGCTTGGACCCCCTGTTCCCTCCAGCATCCAGCCCCTCCTGCAGTCTCACTGGCAGAGGGGTCTCTTGGTTGATCCCCAGGTCCCATGGTAGCCCTGGTGGCCCCAAACCACTCTGCTGCCTCCCTTCCCTCACCTCAGTTTCCTCCCTCACTGTCCCACCAGGAGTTTGGCAATCTCAGGATGCTTTCCTCAGGTTCTGCAGCAAGTCCCAGACCCCACAGGCATCCCCCAGAGGTGCTCCCTTTCCGTACTCTCATCTCAACGGGCTTCTCACCCAGCAATCAGGGCTACTTGCCCTCCTAGGACAGCCCAAGAGGAGTAACTCTATGTCTCTGATGAGGTTTTGGGGGGGTGGGGTGGGGTTTTCACCACCCAGCTCTGCCCCCCTCCAAGCATAAGGAGTCTCAGGGCTGTGCCAACACATCTCCAGCCTCTTTGGTCCCATACCAAGGAGGACATAAACCATCCAACATGCCAGCTGCAGAACAGCCAACCCAATGACTTCCCTATTAACTGGGCAATCATTCTGGGATGCCCCCAGACCCTCCCAGTGGTGCTGGTGCCTCCCCTTGTCTAAAGAGGAAAACCGTGTCAGGGCAGCCCAGTGTTAGGGCAGCTGGGGCACAGGGTGCTGTGGTTTCCTTAAGGTGCTGGTGACAAAAATGACATTATCTGGTCGGTTTTATACCACGCCACCTCCAGAGCTGCCCCCACTGCAAGTGGCATCTACGAGGATGCGCCACAGCCCATCGTGTTTGTAATATTTGAGCATCTACCTTTTATAGTTGTATGTAGTATTCCAAGCTCCCTGGGTACCTGCAGAACCTATGTTTTATCTATATTCAAATTCCAGACTCATTAGCAATCTGATCAAAGTCACCAGCAAAACCTTGTCTCTGTAATTAGACAGGCCACCAGCCTCACCTGGGAATGTCCTTCGGCAGGGAGAAGGCTTCCCCTTGTCATTTCCCATCTTCAAGTCTCATCTCTCTCCTTGGCTTTTGGCCCTTGGGAGGAAGATGAACACCATGCATGGTCCTCCTCACTGGGATGTGGGGTGCCAAGGTGGCTCCCAACCCTCAGCAGGGCTTGTCCTGGGTCTCATCCTGTCTTAGAAACGATGGGGTTTTGGCCAAAAATCCAGTGGCTGGCAATGTGGCTGCCTGGTGGGCAAGACATGAGCTTGAGAGCCACCAAAACTCCATCCCCATCACTGATTTGCTTCAGTGGAGCTATTTCTACACCCAGGTGTTCACAGTGATTAATTAGATGGCCCTAAGTGGAAGCTAACGAAGGCCTGGGTGGGCTGCAATCACTAATGAGTTGGGCATCCAAAAAGGCTGGTAATGCCTTGTGGGAAGCCCGTCTGGGCATCTCCATCTCCACTCCCCATCCTGGGCTGTCCTTACCCCATGCCTGGGACACGTGATAAAATAGACTTGATACAATTCTCCATCTCTTTTTTTTTTCCCTTTTATTATTATTTTTTCTCTCTAAAAGCATTAAAATCAGCTTTATTTCTTTTCCTGGGGGAAACATCATCACCTCCCTGCACCACACGGGGTTTTTCCACCCAAACTCCTGCTCCTGCCAGAGCATCCCAAGCTGGCAAACACAGGAGCTCCTTGCCTTGAGACCCCCCCTCCTGCCCCTGGAAATTCATCCCCATATTTATACCAGCATCTTTTTCCGCAGTGAGGGGACGCAGCCTGATTTCAGCGCCTCTGTTGTTCCCTGTTACTCCAACGGTGCTGGAAAGAGCTATAAGAAGGAAAAGCGTGGCTATAATTAGCGGTGCTGACTAATCAGGGTGGCAAACAAGCGCGTTGCGCCCGCCAGCCTCCCCAAAACGGGGCCATCGGGGGCTGCGCGCCGCTGGAGAGCGCGTCAAGTCCTACATTCAAAGGCTTTGCATAATCTTTGCGAATACGGGGTGGAAATTAGGCCATTTTCTGGCTGCCACTGCTGCTGCCAGAGAGCAGGGACTTCTCCTGGAGCTGCTTTGGCTCCTGGGCTCCAGCCTCCCAACCTGGCGGGAGGAAGGACTGGGGTTCCATAGAATCATAGAATGGTCAGAGTTGGAAGGGACCTTAAAGATCATCCAGTTCCAACCCCCCTGCCATGGGCAGGGACACCTCTCCCTAGAGCAGGTTGCTCCAAGCCCCATCCAGCCTGGCCTTAAACACTTCCAGGGATGGGGCATCAACAACTTCCCTGGGCAACCTGTTCCAGTGCCTCACCACCCTCACAGCAAAGAACTTCTTCCTAAGATCTCATCTCAATCTCCCCTCTTCCAATTTAAAACCATTACCCCATTACCCATTACCATCATGGGTTTGGGGGTTGAGGTGCTGATGCCAAAGCCAGGTAGAGGAGGAGGTGGAGGTGGGCAGGAGTCTGGCTTATAAAATCACCTGTCTCTGTTGGAAAATGGTTGATTTGGCTGGAAATCCTCTTTGGAACAGACCCATTTGTTGCAACCTCATTTGTACCTCTTGGGGAGCTAGGGGTGGATGGATGGATGGGTGGTGGATGGATGGATGGATGGATGGATGGGTGGGTGGATGGACTGGATGGGTGGATGGAGGATGGATGGATGGATGGATGGATGGATGGATGGATGAGTGGATGGATGAGTGGATGGATGGGTGGATGGATGACCTTTGCAGCACTGAGGAACACAAAACTCAGCCTGCCCCATGCTGTGGAGATGTGCAAGACCTTCCTGCACCAAGATGAGATATCTCTGGGTTGTCCAGTGTAGGGACACCATCACAAATTGGACACCCAGCTGCCGTGAATGGTCCCTCATTTACCGGCAGCCTCAGAGGGATGTGGGTGCCAAGGGGATGCAGAGTGGTTCACAGCAGGGACATGGGGTGCCCCAGGAGGCTATTGGTGTTCCCATCATTGAGGATGAGCTCAGCCACACTCTGGTGGCACAACTGGACTCCTAGGGCCACCCACCCCTGGCCAGGACAGCCTGTGTCCCTGCATCCCTACATTCCTGCATTCCTGAATTCTGCTGGCACCCGCACAGGACCCTACTGATCCACACACGGGAACAGGACCCAAATGGGTCAACGAGCGGTGGCAACACCAAGCTGTGGCAGGAGGGAAGGAGCAGCCCTGCGTGCTTTGAAGTCTCGCTTGAACTTCTCCCAATTCCCACCAAAAACTCAGGCCAAAGCAGGGGGAGGATTTTTCCTCCTCCCTTCAGTGATATCATTCCCTCCAGAATGATTTTGCTCCAAGATCCACAAGCTCCACTGCTTGCCTGAGCCAGAGGAACACGTTTTGAAGCACCTTTGCTGGCACACGCCGTGCCACCATATGGCAGCTCAGCTCTGGCCAGCGGGGCTGCTGGGGCAGGGAGTCTTGTTTTTGAAATAAAAGGGCTTTTGCTCTGTGTTTTCCTCCTTCTTCCAGGCTGTATTTGGTGCCCTGGCTGGTTATCCCTTCAGGAGTGACTGTGCTTCCCCTGCACCACGATTCATCGCACCGTAGGGAACGCCGGGAGCGAGCAGGATGCGAGGCAAAATACTGGTCATCATTTATAATTAACAACACCCTAATTTACCTGATGGGACACAGCGGTAAGGAAGGTTTTTCTGTGGTTTTGGAAGGGGTAAAATAAGAAAGATTCCTTAAAAAAAAATAAATTAATTAAAATCTGGAGTCTTTTTGCAGCTGAGAGCAGGGCAGCCTTCCCTCCCTGCTGGTCTGCCTGCTGCCACCAGTATGAGCTTTCCAAAGCCAGGCTTGGAAGTGCTCTGGAGGGAGCACTGGGACCACCACAACCCCCACCACGAACCCCACCAGGGACCGTGGAAAGACCAGGAAGATCCCAGGTCCATTCAGAAAAGCCACCAGCTGCCCTGGATCTGGTGATACACCAGCGCTGGAAGAACTCTGCAGCCACCGTGTGCTGGTGGGGATGGATTTGTGGCTCCATGGCAAGTGCTAAACCTCCGTACTGATCCCTCCCGATGTGCTGGCGCAGGGTGGGGGGTGTTAAGAGCCCACCCAGCGGGGATAAACCCCCCGCGGCAGCGCTCAAAGGATCTCCAGCCTCCCCAGTTCCTTTCCCGCTGGGCAGGAAGGATGTTGGGTTTCATAAAACCCGGGGAACAAGTTCTCAGCTTTGAAGTCGAGCAGAAAGCAGCTCCGACACCCCCTCGCCTGAGCACAGCCGGTCCTCTCTATTTATTGATTTTAACTCCGGCTTCTGCCATTTAAACAGGATCCTACGTGGAGTCACGGCGCCAGGCTCCCATCCAAGCATCTCCCAAGCACAGGCACATTCCCTGGAATCAGGCTGGGGACCACATCACCTGCAACCAGAGCCTTGGGCTGAAATGTGGGGTGGGCTGGGATTTTAATCGGAAAAAGGTCACAGCTGCTTGACTGGTAGGTGAAATAATTAGTGTCAAGTGAAAAATCCAAGCTCCTGGTTTGGAGAAAATTCAGCTTGAGTTGGGGAGAGTTATAACTGGGTAAAGCCAAGTTCCAGGAGTCAACAGGAGCAGCCCCATGGGCTCATGTCAGATGTTGCCTCCCCTGCTGAGCCAGAGTCCTGCCCACTCCAGCAGGATGAGGCCCAAAAATGAGATAAAAATGCCCAACATCCCTTAAAAGTCTTAATAACAAAGACAACATGGCAAAAAGCCCCCTGACCACGGCAGGGTTGGTTCCTCCCCCAGCCCAGGACAAAGGTGTGAAGTTCTCCTCTCATTAATTCCACAGGTGATGCTATTTCTGTCCATGAATATTTCAGTAGGAGCATGGAAGGTTTCCTGCCTTCCCCTGCCTGGGGCATTTTCAGGCAGGATCCCACTGTGGGCACCAGGCTTGCTGGCAACCTGGATCTCATCCCAGCCTCCAGCTTGAGCCATTCACACTCAGATTTTGGGTGTAGGGAGGTATTTTTCCTCCTCTGGGCATCACATTTTCTCCGTTGGCACCACTGCCCAGGGCTGTGTCTCTGCAGGGGGCAATTTCCCCAGGATAAAAGAGATATTTCTAGGAGTACAAACCCCCAGCCAGAGTGGAGAGCTGCTAAATGTACTGGGAATCTGCCTTCTCCATCCTCTGGGATGGGGTTTATAGCAGAAAATTCCCCAAGGATTTCCCTCTGCCCTGGGGACTTTACCTCAGAGCTGTGCTGGAGGTGGCTTGGCTGGGAAAAATCATTCCCCCCTTGCAACTCTCAAAGCCAAATTTATGGCAGAGGGAATGAAAAAGCAGAAAACCAAAACCCTCCAAATACTTTAAACTTGCCAAATTGGAAGGGACTGGGGAGGTCTTGGTGGGAACTCCTGGGAGCAGAGCAGCAGTTTCCCCGGTGGGTGCAGGAGAAGGATGGGTGGCCTTGGCACAAAGAAGGATGCACAGCATAGATAGAAGCCAGGTCCATGGCATGGATCAGGTCTGGATCCAGGGACATGTCACCCAGGACCGAGCCGTGGGTCCTGCATGCCACAGGGAGCCCTGGCAGCGTCACCAGCCGGCTGCCCACGGCGCATCCTGCCTCCCGCTGCCTGCAGAGCCACGGGGGATCCACACTTGGCAGCTCAGAGACTGTTTGCATCCGATCTGCCTTTATTTTCCTCCTGGGAGTCCCCAGGCAGGACAGATGGGGACAATGAGCCACGGGTCTGCACCTTCCCATCCAGTTTGGAGCTATTTCCCTTATATTTTTTTTACGCAAAAAAGGTCAGCTTTCTTGTCAGAGCTGGAAGTCACGATCGTCTTCCCTGCTATCAGTGTAATCGTGTTGGATGAGTCACTTGTTTAACGGGAAGAGGCTGCTGGTTGCTATAGGGATGGCAGCAGAGGGGAGAGGATCCCTTCATTACCCTAATCACCACTTGTGACGGAGACATCACAACAACCCCAACCCATTCCAGGCCAAACTCCTCCTCGGCACTACTTTTTGATGGTTCGATATGCCGGGCTCTTTCCCCGGCCATGGGGCTGCAGGGATGCCCAGGCAGATCCCTGAGCATAGGACAAGCTGGAGTTTGGGGACACCGCAGGGCTGGCAGGTGCTGGGGACCAGGAATACAATGCTCAATGCCAATTTTGGGTACAACGAGGAAACCGGGATCTGCAGGAGCTGCAGCAGCTTTGGGGTGATGGAAGGAGACACCCATGAGTTCCTTGTCACTGGCTTGTTAAATATCCGTCCCTCCTTAAGCTGTTGATCTGTATCCTGGGAAAAACCTGTGGCTCCTGGGAGCGCTGGGGCTGATCCCTTTGTGAGGCAGCTGGTGCCCAAAGGGAGACACTGGCAGCACCGGGCAAAATGTGGCTCTTTGTCACCTTTAGAAATGAGGCCACCAGGTCACGAAGTCCAGCAGTTGAGGTCACTGGGACACATCTCCTCCCAGTTCCATGCTTGCCAGCCTTTTTCCCCACTGGATTTCATTGCCATAGGGCATACCCATCCCACAGCTGGGCATCCCCCAGGGGCACCCACTTGGTCCCTTTGCTTTTTGCTTCACCTTCTTGGGTGTCTCTCACCTGGAGAGGGACTCTTTGTCAGGAAGTGGAGTGATAGGACAAGGGGGAATGGTTTTAAATTGGAAGAGGGGAGATTTAGATGAGATCTTAGGAAGAAGTTCTTTGCTGTGAGGGTGGTGAGACCCTGGAAGAGGTTGCCCAGAGAAGCTGTGGATGCCCCATCCCTGGAGGGGTTCAAAGGCCAGGCTGGATGGGGCTTGGAGCAACCTGCTCTAGGGAGAGGTGTCCCTGCCCAGGGCAGGGAGGCTGGAACTGGATGATCTTTGAGGTCCCTTCCACCTCAAACCATTCTGTGATTCTATGATTCTTCTCTTCTGTACCAAACTGGGGGACTTATTCCCCAATTTGGTCCTCAAGGAGGCTCCTGGCCACTTCTACAGGAGATGTGGGGAGCAAATTTTTCCAGGTCCATCCCTGCAGACCTCCCCCACCCCCCAGCATCTACATGATGCTCAGCAGAGGTGCTGTGCTCCCCCAGGACACCCTCTGCTTTCCCAGCTCTTCATTAGGGAACCGCTAATTACCACCACAGCGTTCATCAACGCTGTTTCACCACAACACTCTGGTTTGGTGTAAATGGGCTGTATTTAGCTCCACTGCTCCTGCTGGGAATGCTGCTTGCCCACTCACACTTTTTTCCCTCTGGATCAGGATAATTTGGTGGGGTAAAGAGAGAGGAGAAACCTCCCACTTTCAGCTTCCAAAAAGGTTTGTGCTTCTTCTTTCCTGGTTTGAAGAGCTCCTTAATGGGTTCCCAGCAGTGCTGGTTATCCAGAAGGAGCATCCTTTCCCTTTCACAAATCCCACCAGGAAAAAGAAAAGGTGGGAAAAATAAAAGGAGGATGGAAGTCGGGGAGACCCCAACCTCCCAGCTACTGGTTGGCCTCTCCTATAGGGAAGGGAAGATGCTCCGTGTCATGCAACTTAAATGATGGCTATGGCCTGCTGTGTAATTAAATCCCCAAGTTTGGGATCACCTGTGGCTGGGTAGTTATTCCAGGAAGGGGGGAAAAAATAAAATAATCCCTCTGCTGTCCCCATCAGGTGTTTCTGGAGGCACACAAGAGGTGAAATAGCTTCTTTACCTGGATGGAGCAGGGGAGGCAGCCGGAGGAGGGGGAAGCAGGAGGCGGCCGGGGCTCCCGCTGTGATCCTGAAGGTCGTTCCCGCTCCCAGCCTGCGCCGGCTTCACGCCGGGAAACGGCAGGAGGGTGAGCAAAGGGCTATTTTTAGCAGCTTGGCTTTTTAAGAAAACAAAACCCCATCCAGGAAAAACACCACTGATCCACTGGGAAAAATAAACCCAGCCCCGATCCCTCTCCTTGGGAGCATCCTGTGCCCCCCAGGGGAGCATCCCCGCACCCTCCGCTGCTCACAGGTGCCGTGCTGGAGCTGGGGACCCGGCCACCCAGCCCTGGCTCACTGCAAATTTAGAGAAAAATAAGGGATTTCACCCTAAGGAACAGCCTGTTAGGATTGCCTGCCTCTGTTCAACTTAAATTCCCCGAAATGACAGTATTTTCATCCTTGAAAACCTTTCAAGGTGTCCACAGCAGCACATAGACTGGGACACGGTTCCGGGGTCAAGTCACAGGGGACAGGAGGGAGCATCTTAGGAGAAACATCCCCAAAACAGGGTGTTTTGGCTCCCTCAGAATCCCCAGCAAGGGACAAAACCCCGGGGGTGGGAGCTGGGCTGTGTTTGGGCAGCACAACACGCTCAGCAGGATAGGTAACAGAGAGTTCACACACGAGAGGTGGCTGGATGTGCCCCAGCCAGACCATCCAGACCATCCCTCCTCCACCTTCTGCTCCAGGATTCATTGGCAGATCCGTGGTGGCCACCAACAGCTTTTGAGAGAGCCCCAAGTAACATTGCAGGAGAGAAAAATATCATGCCTGTCTTCTCCCAGCAGCTGAGGAAGAAGTTGAAGTGCTGGAGTGTGTCCAGAGGAGAGCCACCAAGCTGGTGAGAGGTCTAGAGAACAAATCCCATGAGGAGAGGCTGAAGGAAACGGGCATGTTCTTAGCATGACAGGAGCTGGGGCTGTTCAGCCTGGAGAAGAGAAGGTTCTGGGGAGACCTGAGAGCAGCCTTACAGGGCCTGAAGGGAGCTCCAGGAGAG
>VXBW01000285.1:97585-112220 GCA_013400375.1 Thinocorus orbignyianus | reverse complement strand
AGGAGATGGCCTGAAGTTGCAGCAGGGGAAGTTTAGATCAGATCTTAGGAGGAATTACTTTACTCAAAGAGTGGTCAGGCACTGGAAGGGCCTGCCCAGGGAGGTGGTAGAGTCACCATCCCTGGAGGTATTTAAGAAACGTGTAGATGTGGCACTTCAGGGCATGCTCGAGTGGCTGAGCCATCAAAACCACACAAGTCCAAGGGATATCTCCTTAAATGCTTCCCAGGAGGGGAAAATCAGTCTGGAAACAGATGGGATGAAACCCAACACAAGACAGTGTTACTCACCCCTACAGGGGAGAGATGGAGAAGGGGTCCGTGGGCCAGGAGAGGGGCTGCTCAGTGACCTGGGGGCATCCCAGGCGCTTGACGGAGAGACGGCTCCTTCCCTGCAAGATTTTCCAGCCTGGTGTGTTATTTTTTTCAGTGCTGAGATATAATTAGTGCCAGTTCTTCAGGAGCTGTCACTCACCATCACACAACGTTTGCTTTTCTTAGGAATATGACTAACCGGCAAATGATTAAACGCGCTCGGCGAAGGAGGAGGGGGAAGTGAAATTGTATTTTTTTTTCCCACCCTGGGAAAGTTAAAAAAAAAAACAACCCTACAAGCAACCAACCAACTTCAGGAGCCACTTTGCAGTCCCTGAGAGAGGAATAAACTCTGAGAGCACTCGAGGAGGGATGTGGGAGCTGCCCGTCAGTCACGCCGGCGTGAAAAAAGGGAAAAGAGAATGAAAGCACAATTTGGAGGGAGTCAAAACCAACCTAAGGTCCTGCTCAAGCAAAAGTCCTATGAAAATGTACAGGTTTGATAACCCATTTCCCACAAACCCTTAAGAGGTCATTTATTTTACTGCAGAACACTAATTAACTGCAATTGTTGTTGCTACCAGCCCAGCAGAATGTCACCTAACATGGACTTCACCATTCCCTTGCACTCTGATTCCATTCAAAGCAACATCTTTGGATCAAAATGCCCATCATGATGCACCACGGCTCCTCCCGACACAGGGATGCTCCGACCCACAGGTGGGAGTGACCGAGATGCACACAGCCATGGCTGCTCTGCAGGGATGTGACTACAGCAAAAACATCAAGCCACCTTCCTTCCCAGCTCCTGGTTTTCCCATCACTCGCACCTACACATGGTGCTGTGGAGGATGCTCTTGTTTGTCTGGCAGAGCCAGAAGGGACCTCTGGAGATCATCTGGTCCAACCCCCTGCCACAGTAGGTCCACCCAGAGCAGGTCCTACAGGAACGTGTCCAGGTGGGTTTGAATGTCTCCAGAGATGGAGACTGCACCACCTCTCTGGGCAGCCTCTGCCAGGGCTCTGCCACCTTCAAAGGGAAGAAGTTCCTCCTCATGTTTAGATGGAACTTCTGTTCAAATCTGTGCCCATTCCTTCTTGTCCTGTCACTTGGCACCACCAAGAAAAGCCTGGCCCCATCCTCCTGACACCCACCCTTGAAGTATTTCTAGGTATTGATCAGTTTCCCCCTCAGCCTTCTCTTCTCCAGCCTAAAAAGCCCCAAGTCCCTCAACCTTTTCTCCTAAGAGAGAAGCTCCAGGCCCCTCATCATCTAGGTGGTCCTCTCCAGCTGTTCCCTGGCCTTCTTGAACTGGGGAGCCCAGAACTGGGACTGTTAAAAGAATCCTTTTATCATGAGTTTCTCAAAGCCCATCTCCTGACTGGCATTCCTTCGAGGAAGACCACTTCTCCTGGGGCTCACGGGCAGCATCGCTCTAATTCCTGCCCTCAGCTGCCACCCCCAGCCCATGCTGCAGCCCAGAGCCAAGCTGTGGCCTCCGGAGAGCCCAAAACTGGATCCCTCTCCTTCAGATGGCTTATTTCGGAGAGGTTTCATGGTTTGTTGGGAGGTATTTTTAGGAGATAATGCAGTTGCCAGCTCTCACGGGAATCCTCCTATCCCCGAGTCACTGCTGCTCAAACACTTGCTTCAAACCGCGGAGAAACAGAGCAGAGAAACTGGTTTTCCCAAATCCAGTGACCCCCTTCTCTTGGGGAACAAACGGGAAACTTTGGCAAAACCAAAGCTTGTCCCTTCTGCTGGATCTGGGACTCCAGAAACCCAGAGACCCTAAAAATTCAGTCTTGGGTTTATCTTCAGTTTTATACCACCCAGGAGAAACCAGGCAAAGAAGAGTAAAATCTCCACTCAACTCTTTGCTCCGCTGCACTTTAGGGATAAGTCATAGAATCATAGAACCATAGAATGGTCAGAGTTGGAAGGGACCTTCAAGATCATCCAGTTCCAACCCCCCTGCCATGGGCAGGGACACCTCTCCCTAGAGCAGGTTGCTCCAAGCCCCATCCAACCTGGCCTTAAACACTTCCCGGGATGGGGCATCAACAACTTCCCTGGGCAACCTGTTCCAGTGCCTCACCACCCTCACAGCAAAGAACTTCTTCCTAAGATCTCATCTAAATCTCCCCTCTTCCAATTTAAAACCATTCCCCCTCGTCCTGTCACTAGACTTCCTGACCAAGAGGCCCTCCCCAGCTCTCCTGGAGCTCCCTTCAGATCCTGGAAGGCTGCTCTCAGGTCTCCCCGGAGCCTTCTCTTCTCCAGCCTGAACCGCCCCAGCCCTCTCAGCCTGTCCTCATAGGAGAGGGTTCCATTCAGTTGTGTCTGGTGGCTCCAAGCATCCTTTAATGCCCCTTCCCAGTGGGAATCTTTGGAAGGTGCAGGGACACGAAGGCATTGGGGGTCATTCCTCCACCTGCGTCGGCAGCAGGTACCGGGGTAGTTTGGCTCTTTCACGCTGAAGTGATGGCAAAGGATTTGGAAGGAATAATCGGGATTTTTTCCAAACGGGGAAACATTGTGACTCAAAGTCTGAAAGTGAACAATTTAACATTAGGAAAATTCAAAAAAGGACCTGGAAAAGCTCGCCAAGAATAACACTTTTTTTCCCACCACGCGCTCTCTTCTGCAACTCGCTGGGCCCTTGCTGGGGAGGAGCAGAGGGTGGAAGCAAAAGGACCTGGAGGAGGTTCATAACGAATCCATCTCTTGGCACTTGTGGATTTTTACCTGGGCTCATCCAGGTGATGGGGCAGGGGGACCTACAGGTGTAGTTCAGACTTGGAAAACACGTGGCAACTTGGTGGTGCCCCAGTTACAGCCAAACACACACCCACATGGGTTTTGTTGCCCAGGAACTGGCTGTGACACAAGGATGTGCTGCTCGGATGAGACCTTCCACCTGCCACAGCCCCCTGAGCACCAGGAGTCCCCACAAAAGGCAAAACCACCTCTACAGACCTGGTGCTTCCAAAATATTGAGCATATTTATATATATATCTCTATCTCCTGGGGCTGGATCCAGGTGCAGAGGACACTTCCCAGTGGCGTGGCACCAAAAGCACTTATTTTGCCCTCAATAAATCTGGGCCAATTTATCTAGAGTAACACTTTGGGGGATCTGATATTTTAAGACCTTCCTAAATCCTTTCTTATCTTTGCCCTTCAGGCCCAGCTCCTCCTCCTCCTCAATTCCAAGGCCCCTCTGCTTCAACCTGACATCAGCTCATGGGGCCAGTCCCCATCATGCCATGTGGGTCTGGGAGAGCATCTGCTCCTACACCCATCATCTCCCACATCCCACCTCCCCCTCTCCAGACAAATCTATCCCAGCACGGCACGAAGGGATGAGTTACCAACCGCAGCTCCTGGAGACCCTTCATTTTCACCACGTTCCACGTCAAGGCATGTTCATCACATCCATGGCACGTTCCACATCAAGAGCCAAAGTCCCCTGGTAGCTCACTCTTCATCTCCTTTGGCAGGCAGCGAAGGCACAACCTCTGAACAGTGGTCAGCAGTTCTGCTGCTCCCTCCATCACCCTCTTCCTCCTGGGATGGGGCATCAACAACTTCCCTGGGCAACCTGTTCCAGGGCCTCACCACCCTCACACCAAAGAACTTCTTCCTAAGATCTCATCTAAATCTCCCCTCTTCCAATTTAAAACCATTCCCCCTCATCCTGTCACTAGACTTCCTGACCAGGAGTCCCTCTCCAGCTCTCCTGGAGCTCCCTTCAGATCCTGGAAGGCTGCTCTCAGGTCTCCCTGGAGCCTTCTCTTCTCCAGGCTGAACAGCCCCAGCTCTCTCAGCCTGTCCTCACAGCAGAGGTGCTCCAGCCCTCTGAGCATCTTGGTGGCCCTGCGCTGGACCTGTTCCAACAGTTCAATGTCCTTTCTATGTTGAGGACTCCAGAGCTGGACACAGGACTCCAGGTGGGGTCTCAGGAGCACAGAGCAGAGGGGGAGAATCCCCTCCCTGGCCCTGCTGCTCACGCTTCTTTTGCTGCAGCCCAGGCTGGGGTTGGTTTCTGGGCTGCCAGCACGCTCTGGGCTCAACAACTAACAAACCAGCACTCAGTGTGCTCATTATTAGCAACTCAAACAACGTGCTGCCACTGTGGGATTCATCCTTCCCTTCCAGGGCTGGCTGTTCCCTGCCAGGGGCAGCACAGAAACCTTGCAGGTTCTACAAGCACCAGCCTGAGCCGGGAGGCAGGAGCTTGAGGACCGTGTCACCGTGTCCGAGGCTGGCACACACGGCCACCACCAGTGACATCCTCACCCCAGCCCAGGGTCCCTCTCTGGCACAAAAGCCACTTGCCAGAGGCAGGACACATCCCCTCCAAACACGGGCTGACACAAAGAGGGGTTGGTTGAAAGGAGCAGCCCCAAGTGATGGGAAGGATCAACCACTTTTCCTTCTTGTTTTCCAGAAGCAAAGAGCGAGATGACCCTCCAGATTTGAAGCACCGCTTCGTTTTGAACTCCCACCCATGGACATCCAAGCCCCCTTGGGCTGCTGCTCCCGGGAAGGGAACACAGAAGGGTTGGGAAGGTGGAAACAACCCCCGGGGCTGGGAGAGCATTTGCAGTCAGAAGTAGCCCCAAGGTTAATTAGTACAACAATGGGAAACGCTTGCAGGACTTTCCATGTTGAGAATTAATGATGTTTCAGGAGATTGTCTCCTTTTGATGAACGCCGAGGACCACAACGGGAAGGTTTGACTTGTCTCAGGGGCCTTTGTTAGTCTATTTTCTTTCTTGTACCAATCAAACATGATTTGTTTTCAACAGATCCTAAGCCGAGCTGGCACGGTGACTTTAAAAGCTCCTGCTGGTAACTAGAACACACCAAGCACAAACACCAATGCAGAAAAAACCCCTCTGTTTCTGAAGTCTTTAGGGCAGAACCTCCCCACAAACAACCTGCAGGAGCTGCTGAAGTGGAATCACAACCTGGGCACGCTCGGCTTCTGCTGTGGGTCAGCAGAGACCTGTCACCACCACGGGCTGGTCTTCACCCTCACTCCAGCACCAGGGTCTGGAGAAGAGCTGGGGACTAGCACCCAAGCCCCAGTATCAATCCTCCCTTACTGGTATCCAAAGCTAAACCCACATCACTCTCAGACCTTCTGATTTCAGTTTGCCCTCTACAAAGTGAATTTTGGGGAATGCTCTATCTAAAGCGACTAAAACTCACGTTCACTAGAGTTAAAATTAGCTCCATTTATTTATTGCTAATGTGTGACCCAGCAGGACAAGGACCAGACAGTATTTTGGATTTAAAAACATGGTTTTACAGAGCAGCTGTCATTTTCCAATCCCATTTGTTTCCCTCCTCCCATGCATTCCTGCTCACGGGAGCAGCCTCCCATCAAATGAATCCCCTTACAGAAGCAAGCTCCAGTGAACGACGCAGACACCAAGCCCCATCTCACCCTGAACCTGAAAAGCTCCCAAGCATATGGCACCATTTTTGCTTTTAAACATCTCTGTTCCAGATCAGTCAGTTAATATTTGCAACAAAGTCCTAGGGAGTCCAAGAGCAACGGGGAGAAAGAGGGAGAAGGCAAAAGGAAACCAGAGGGAAAGGCAACAGCGGAGCTGGAGAGGATGAAGAGACTAAGGAAGACCAACAGCAGGATGGGTGTCAGGGGAAAAGGCCCTGAGGAACCTCTCCTTGGTTTACCAGCACATCAATTATAATCTATCAGGCTGAATTATTCATTTCTCTTGGTTTAAGCTGCTCCTGCAGAGGTTCTATGGCTGCAAACACAGCAGCAGGGAGGGAGAAGCCAAGGAGAGTGAGCGACCACCAACCACTTTCATTTCTCTCTCCGAGTGGGATTGAAGGAAGAGCAGCCGGGCCATGTGCCTTGGATCATACGTGACCTTTATTGGAGACAGCTGGGGTCATTTATTATACAGAAGTAACATCACACCATTCTCTTCCAATTTAATTCCTTTTAGTCTCCTTAGAAATCTGTAGCAAAAGTGCACTTTTAGCAGTTTTTAATCTCTAGTATATATCTTTCAATATTCTCTCTCAGTCAGGTATTTTATCTGTAAAAATGTCTCACCAGATATACAAAATACATGTCTCGTGTACTACATTAATTTCTGTATTTACTGTTTAGATTCTTTTTAACTCAGTGCTCTCTCTTTTTTTTCTTTTTTTTTGTCTTTTTTTTTTTTTCATTTCATTTTTTGCAAGACTTGAGTGATGACAGGCTTCTGGGAGAGCCACCAGGAGAGGACTCACAGCTTGTGCGTGAACAAGGGGAGAAGACTCTTAAGCCAGGAACGATTTTCACACAATAGGAACAAGATGGCAAGAACTTTTGCTGTTATTGAATGTCTCTCTTAAAAGTAAACTCTGTAGAATAAAAAAATAATTAAAAAAAAAAAAGCAACATCCACATTTTCTCTTCTGGAAGAGGAAGATGTGCTGGGAGAATGGAACCTGCACCCAGTCGGAAAACAATGGTAATGATTAATTTGCATGTTGAAGACAGGAGTTAATGACTAACATTAAGCTTCTGGTCATGGTGGGAAGAAACAGATAGGTACAGCCACAAGAAACTGTGAAATGCTGTTTTCCTGAGGATGATATTTTGGTAAAATATTTGTATATCCTGTACAAGCCCCAGAATTGCATAAGTTAAGTGTCCTCAAGAAGAACAATCACCGGTACCCACCAGCAAGGGCTGTGCTGGGAACAGCCACACCGAGGACAGCTCTGGTGTTACCTGACAAGATGAAGAAAGGGAAAATACTCAAATACTCACTTCCACTGGTAGTTTAGAGCCAGCTGTGACAAGCTTTGGCACGGCAACAGGACTTGTCAAAGATTTTTCTGAGATCTCTTACAAACTCCCTTAGTTTTTCCTTCAGGCTTATCCTTGAGATTAGAATATACACCACACGTAACAGATAATTACTTCATTTCAGTCTTCAAAAGACTAACGATTTCCCCTGGGAAGCAAGGCCTAGAGAGGTAAAACAATCAGAAGCATCTTTAGGGTGGTGGTAGGATTCCCAGATCACACAAATGTTACCAAGAGACGAGGAGGAACACTCAGGAAGGAACCATCTGGGTGGGTTTTGGTTGGTTTTCCTTCTCACATGTTCATTATCTCACAGCATAACAACTGGATTAGTTAAATAATGCTCCCCTTAGTTAACCCTTCCCAATTAGTGCTGTTTGGGGGTGTTAGCACAGATTCAGAGCACAAGTTGCATCAGTTTGTGACGTTATTGAATGAAATGTTGAACAGATCCTGTTTCAGAATGAGGGCACTTTTGGTTAATGCAACAGCTCCAAGAAATGCTGTAACTTCAAAACTTCCCCCAGCAACTGGTTGCCAAACGTATTCTTCAAAAAACTAACTGCTCCTCTGCTCCCCTTCTCCAAAAAACTCACTGCTCCTCTGCTCCCCTTCAATCTGCAGCAACGTGGCTGAGAGTCTGAATTTCCGCTTCAAAAGGAAAATGCACAACAGACTAGGCTGAAGATGGAGAAAGTCCTACACCTTGGGAAGAAGAAACAGAACAGTGAAAATAAAACTACAAAAAGAAGCAGAGCTGTTAGTGTTATCTAAACCCGAGATAATGCATAATGGGGAGATTTCTAATGCTGCAAAGAGAGGGGGGTTTGTCTGTTGGGTTTTTTTTCTCTTTTTTTCATTTTTTTACAAAAATTACAGACTTGACATTTCCAATATGTCTTAGCTTTGTACTGCTTCTCAAGTCTGAGTCACCAAAAATATCCAGCAACCAGCTGCTGTTCATATCCTAAAATATGCCTTCAGCTGACACTGAATATTGAAATCGTTCTGCTAAAATACAGAAAAACGACGATGGTAGAAACCAAAGGTATAGCCTCAGGCCAAGGTTAAATGGTAAAAATTCTACAATGCTACTTTTCAATCTCTTCTTCAGTTCCTGAACAAATAAGCAGCCAGGTTTCAAGTAGAGGTAACACAGCTTTTGGAAGATAGCACGTAAAAAAAAAAGCCCAGAAAGAAAACTGGAAGGAAAGCTCTTCTCATCACGGCAGTCAGCACTAATCCTCCACGAAACTGCAGGGAGAAACCTTTATCGGCCCTGCTGGATCTCTCCTGGTCCTACAGCACCAACGAGGAACTGCTTCTGCTGTCACAAATATGTTCCATTTGGACATATCTTGATCCCTTTTCCTTGTTTTTCTCTCATTTATTTGTACACATGTATCTTTCGTCTTAGTCTCTTGACTGGTAGAAGAGGATATATCCCGATTCTGAGTTTTTGGAAATGTCTGATGTTAACCCATAGAATTCTTCAATGGCCTGGGCATCAATTTTCTGAAAAATCAATGAGAGGAATAATTAGCCTCAATCAAAACACCACCCTAAGAACCCCCTTTCCCAGACAAAGCATTATTTTCAGTTCTTGGAGGTGGTGCTGCAAAACCAGGCAGTATTAACACAGACATACTTCAGCATCATCAAATTCATCCAAATACAACCAAACATTTTTTCCACTTAATACCTTCTTCACAATGGAAAAAAAGAAGCCAAGATGAAATAACAAACCTCTCCAAAGTGGTACACTCTTGAGCTGGACTATAAAAAAAGGGGATCCATGAAAACGAAAACATACCCTTGAAAGAGTACATGACATTTTTAATATTTGCTTTCTCATTCAGACTGGTTTTGCCTTTCCCAATTTGCAAATTAACTCCAAACAAGCAGGCACTGATCAGCAAAGAAGATTTTAGTACAGTTGGGAGTACACAAGGACCAGATTTAACACTCAGCTAAAATAACTCCAGATTTTACAAGTTCTTGTGACTCTCTGACATAGAGAAGTCCTGCGAGTGCTGCTGGTAATTACACCATCAAATCTGTGGCTCTCATCTAATTACGACCTCCTGATTTTAGGAGATTTTTCCTGGTTTAGGATTTGCTGGTACAAGGCCTACTGGAGAATTACCACAGGGTTTGTGTTCTAAGAGAAATAAATTATTTAGATGAGATCTTAGGAAGAAGTTCTTTGCTGTGAGGGTGGTGAGACACTGGAACAGGTTGCCCAGGGAAGTTGTTGATGCCCCATCCCTGGAAGTGTTTAAGGCTAGGCTGGATGGGGCTTGGAGCAACCTGCTCTAGGGAGAGGTGTCCCTGCCCATGGCAGGGGGGTTGGAACTTGATGATCTTTAAGGTCCCTTCCAACTCTGACCATTCTCTGATTCTATGATTTGCCATGTTAATAGAATGGGCTGTTTATACTTCAAGCTGTGAGCTATGTGTAGAAAAGCAGTTTTGGATTTTACACTCCAACCAGCAAGACCTGGGGGGCATTTTAAAGGGCTTTTAAAGATGCAAGTTCTACAGTCTTGATTTCACTCCTGAGAACGATGGGCTTCTCGTTACTGAATTGGATTCTGCACTCAGAGGAGAGCAGGCACAGAGACCAAAACACTGAAATAAAACAATTCCCATGACCTGTCCTGCTCACAACTGTGATTTAGTATTTTAAAATACCTTTAGGATTCTGGATCCAGAGAGACAAGAGGCTGAAGCAGCCTGAATTTGTTGTGGACCAAAGGGAGATGAATCTAGTTTCCCTTTATTCCCTAAGGAATAAAGCAGAGGAAGCAAAGAAATGTTCAGAATCCAAGAGGCTCTGGGCTGAACTCCTGCTTTGATGGTGAGAGGGAGAAGTGGAGACCAACCTGTGCTTAAATTTTAAAGAAAAATTACTCCATTGAGGAGTCTCCTCAGCCACAGCTCCCTTCTGGCTGCATGTTAAACCATCCCTCACTCAACAGGCGTGAGCACCACCAGCAAACACAAAAGCAGCAGCTTCTCTCAGCCAAACAACCTGCAAGGTGAAGCCATCCTTTTCCCAGCCTTTTTGAAGCACAGGGATAAAAAAGCCATAGTGAGTCTCCAGAAGATGCATCAACCAAAGGACAGAGCTGGAAGAATTCCTCCCTTGAATAGGTTTGTTAAATACTGTTTAAAAAAAAATAGGGTAAAAAAGAACCCCCAAAGAAATGTTTTGTCTTTCTTCTCCATTCAAGGGCTCCAGAGAATTGAAATATCATGCTGAGGGCTTTTGCATTTTCACACCATTTATTAGCATAATGTCTACTACAAACTGTTAGATACACATTTTCACAGCAAAATAGCAAAAGAACATCCTTCAGCCCTTGCATATTTTTAGCAGCCAACTTGAACACGGTTTATTTTAAGTGCCAACCAACTTGCCAAGCAATCAAGTCTATTTCCACTCCTCATTTGGAATGCAACTCCAACATTTGATAGAGATTAATTCATCCTATGAATATTTTTAGTTTTCTCATGGCAAAGCTGACTTCCTTTTCTAATTTCACTAGCCATAGAGAACACAGAGGAACTATAGGAGGATTATATAGACTCTATTCTTCCCATCCTTAGCTGAGCTCATATGCTGTGGACAGCAAGGCTTCACCCAGCTGCAGCTTTAGAGCAACAACCAGTTGATGGTTTCACAACTACTTTTAGGATTCTGTAGCCTCACCTGCCACTAAGATGATTTTTCCTGTTAATTGAGATTAAACATCATTTGCTCCTCTCCAGACAGCTCTTCTGGTTGCCCAAACCAAAACCTTTCCTTGCACAGCAAGGCAAACCTCTGACCAAGTATTTAAGTGAAGACATAGAACCATCCTCCCCTTTCTCTCATTTTGGGGACCTCCCTACACGGACATTTCCCCCCTCATTGTTTCAGATAAACTGTGATGTATCACTCAGCAACTCCAGTGACAACATGTCAAATTAGCCAGAGACGATTTACTCAGGTTTCTCAATTAATTTTGCTTGGCAGAGGACCCCATTTGGACTGCTTTGCCTCCTAGGTTTGATGCAGTTGCTTTTCACAGATGCTGTAGTATGTTTGCTTATCATCTAGCCTCAATTTAATTGAAAGTTGGCCTTCCAACCAAACCCAAACAGATAAATAAATGACTTCACCACTTCTGACATTTAGTGGGTAATAAGGATTAACTACTTCCCATTGTCAGTTCAGAGCTATTCATTCATCCCACTTGCCAAAAATGCAACAAGGCTTTTTAAACTGTATTTAAGAGGGAAAAGCTTTCTCCTGTGCTCTCTTTCAGCTGCAGTATCTGTATAAAGGGCTTTGGACTCATCTTCTGAAGGCTGCTGACTAATACATGTTTTGCCATGTAGCCAGTTCACACCTAAAATGTTAAGTCTCCAAAGCTTTGAAAAGAAAATAACATTTAAAAAGAAAAAAGAAAAAATCAACTTTCAGGTTCTTAAGAGTCTCTGCAGAGCAGAAGGTTCCTGTGGTCAACCCTAAACCCAGAAACTTAGGGAGAATTCACATTTAGGCGATTTGGGGCTTTGTGGGTTTTTTACCACTCCACTTTTGAGGACAAGCTCTGTAATGTCACATTTCCTGTGGTGTCACCTTACAGCCAACCCCGAGTGGTTTGAAAATAGTACTTGGTCAAGTTCAGAGTGGATATTTCAATCTCTTTAGGCAGCAGATGGAACTGACAAGAGTGGTTGTGGCTTTTACTTCATTTTTTCAGCACACAGCCTACAGCACTAGCAAGGAACTAATTCTCAGGAGCTGATGACTAAGCGGGGAGAGAGAGAAGGGATGAGTAAAACTGCAGCTCCTTCTTCCAGCAGCATCAGGAGAGGAAGAGGGGCCTCCACTACCTTCTTCTCCTTAATCACCTAATGGTCAAGCAGAGGGAGGTGAGATGAAAGCTTCATGTTCATCACATACTTAGAAGAAAGTACAACGGATACTCAGTGAGGAGATCCTCTAGGATAACACCAGGAAGAATCCTTATCCTACACTCTTCAGACAACTCTCTGGGTTGGAAGGGACATTTCAGATCATTGAGTCCAACCAGAAAGAGGTCAAGGAGCAACTGGTCACTGTGAAGGGCCAATGATCTCAGGTGACTCACGTGCAAAAGTCTCATGGACAATTTTTCATGCCCTCCAGGCAGGTAAAACAAAGCCTAAATTTCCCAGAGAACAAACCTCACATGCCAGTGTCAGCCAGGGAGAATCTTCTAGCAGGAAAAGGAATCTTCAACTTCCAGATCCGTGGCTGGGGCAGAGGTAGTGCTACAGGACAGGGCTACATCCCTAATTGTTGTCAAGACAGTAAAAACCCAAAGAGCCACGGAAAATAGTGAAAGTAGAAATTTCAGATCAAAGAGCTTTATTTTTACAGCATTTTAGATAAATTCTGCAAAAGAAGATGAACTTAAAAAAAAGAAAGCCACAATTAAAGTTAGAAAAGCAGCTTAAAGGGAAAAAAAAAAAAGCATCTCTCCAGGAGAAATTCGAGCTTCCTTGTCACAGCCCCCTCAATTTGTCCAGTAACAGACAGTGTATATTTGAAAATCTGTATTTTGGCCCATTTGTAAAAGTGCCAACAGTGTCTGCAGAAAAACCAACTTCTGTTTTGACCTAAAAGCTAAGACACAGCATAGAAGTGATTGATAGAAAACAAGCACAGAACAAGATAGTTCATTTACTTTTAAAATGTAAAGTTTCTCTCCTGGGTGGAAAAGACAGCAAATATTTGCATTGAAAAGTCTTGAAGCAAACACTATTTCCCCATCCCCCATCCCTGGAAGTGTTTAAGGCCAGGCTGGATGGGGCTTGGAGCAACCTGCTCCAGGCAGAGGTGTCCCCGCCCAGGGCAGGGGGGTTGGAACTTGATGATCTTTAAGGTCCCTTCCAACTCTGACCATTCTATGATTCTATGAAAGTAGCTGAGGCACTCACATACTTCAGCCAAGACAGAAACAAGAGGAAAATAACCCTCAAAATATAATAACAGGGGGAAGTTTGTATGACTATGAACAGTTGCCTGTCTCAATCACTCCTGATGCTCAAAGCTAAGCAAAGATTCAAAAAATAAAATAAAATTGGAGAAGGGAGTACATCATCCTTCTGTCAACACAAGCAAGGATTCTGCTGCACCTATTTAGCCACTTTGCTGTCAGGCCTTAACCTCAACCATGAGATCTCAGAGGCAAACAGGGTGATTTCATCTTTACAAAAAGCAGTTCTGCTGTGCTATTTGTTCTACTGTTTGATATTTGCTTCATAATGATGTGAAATACTTGGATATATAAATATTTCGGCTATTAGTTTAACAGATACATTAGTAGAAAAGTTAAGGGAAAATTTGCTTGAGCAGCCCGTTGAAACATTATCACCCATAGCCCAAACATCTTGGGGTGCCCTCAGGACCTTTCTACTGTCTCCCAAATATTTATTTATTTTTTTACAGGTTTTCTAGGCTACAATTTTTTGGGAAAACTGCCTACAAAAAAAGTTAGAAGTTCTTAAATGCAGCAATGAAACACAACCAGCACAAAGCGAATTAGCTACAAATCAGGAGCCCAAAAGGTGGGCTGGAATAAGAACATTTTAGATACTGAATTAGAAATTTGTTGTATTTCAGCCTGAACAAGGTACACACCAGCCCATGCCTGAGGGGTCAAGCCAGCCCTCCTGCTGGTTTGCTCTTCCACACAATACTTCCATAATGAAGATGCACAAAAACTTGGAAGTTTACTTTTGAAACGTCCAGAATTATTCTGGGCTTATGTTTTCCTGAAATACTTTCATGGGTGCAAAAGCTAATCCCAGACCCAAACCAGAGCTAGAGAGTGATGTCATCTACTCTTGTTTTCACCAGGTAAAAGCAGACCTACCTCTACAATGTCATCATCAAACAGCAACCAAAAGCCATGGCTCTTCACGATGGTGATATAATGTCCACGATTTGGACCACTGAGAGAGAAAAAAAAGGGATTGAAGAATCATTCCTCTTGTGTCTACACCAGCAAGACCACTGCTCTCCCATGTGGCGAGACCTATTACTGACAGAGTCTGATTTCCCACCTCTTAAAGTGGCCTAATACTACTCATATCATCACTGAGGTTCTTAGACTTTGCCAAATTGCTTGAATTACAAATTTCTGTCTGTGCTACTTGCAAAGATGGCATAATCAAAACACACAATTTCATAAACATCTCACTCATTCATGGCTATCAAAGACGCAAATTAAAGGCCAGTTACTTCAATCTCTGTTTTGTTTCACTCCTGAGTATTCTGATCACCATTAAAAAATGTTAATAACGGTCTGAAATACTTTATTTGCACAGGAGGTGTTGGGGTTTTCTTTAATTCTTGGTGGGGTTTAGTGTGTGGCTGCCCTAAGAAAGGCTTTCTGCAACTGCTGTTCCCACTTTTCCAGTCTGATTCTATCA